>JACCIC010000024.1:2612500-2982500 GCA_018907035.1 Sycobia sp. Sy_11 | reverse complement strand
ACACTAAAAATTTTATGGACGGACAACATAATTGAACGTATAATTTCTACTTATGTAATTTTGTACCACGAATAACTCTTTACAGAATAAACTTTGATAATATTCTTTGCTAACATAATCTTTTCATTAATATTTTGCCATATTGCTTTAAGGATTATTTTTTATTAATTTTCTTGCAAATATTCCTTTTCGTAGATTAATATTTATCTCTGAAATAAATATCTTTTAGTAAACAATCAAGTTCCTTTCTCTTATTTCTTAAAAGAAAATAATAATAATATAAAACTTTACAAGAAATATAAATTTGGTTTAGCATATTGAATTTCGACCATATATGTTGCATGTTGTTATATATCAATAGCCATACTTTTTAGTTAAATGTTGGTTTTATATTATGTAATGATTTTTCGTTACTTTATATAAAAAAAATAACTAATGACGAAAGTTTACACTTTCACAAAAATCAGTTCCTTTACTCAAGAATGCTTTCAAATAATAATAATATAGTTATTAATACAATTATATATTTAGTAAAATGATAGGTATCTATGAGAATCCATAACTATAAATTATATGAAAATAAAAGTTCCAACAAGAATTCAAACATCATATATATGTAAATATCCATATTCATGATAAGGTGATGTTATGTAATATATTTGCATAATCTCTGTTGTACATCAAGATTGGAATTCCATGCAACCGAGCGGAAATAGTACTCCAATTTCGTATCACAACTGCGTCGTATAGTCAGTATATAAATTTTCATCGACTAAGCTCAAATTTAATGCCACTTCTATATGATATCTACGACTAGAATCTTAACAAATGAGTAATTAGTTGAATATTTCGAAATCATAAGTACCACTCCTGTATTCTTCTTCATAACAGTGCATGCTTTGAATTTAATGATAGATTAAGTTTAATAGTTGGCCAAACAAGGTCAAAGACTTGTCATTATAAAGTTATAAAAAAGGACAAAGGAACCGTCGACTCACCAGATAGGACCATATAACTGACACATTAACATAAAGGCTTTTTCAAAAAGATTCAGAAAGTATTACATTCACAAGTGCGTATTTTCTGGATTACTTCAACCCAATAAAAACAAAGTCAATTTATTCAATCGAAAATTTTTTATACTGGTTCAAAAAGCGTAAAATTTGACATACCATACTGGATTTTTCGTAAGACTCAGGTGGCTTTAAGAAGGTTACGATTATCATAGGATCGAATAAATTTCATAATACTATAAATTCAGATATTAATACTCATAATTTTGAACGCGTATCTATCGCTTATAATGAATCTTTGCATAAACAGTAGTCATCCATCACCTTCTATTGCTGAATGAAACTATTTCACAATTCACTATCATCTTTTTATTTTTCTTAATCCTCTAACGACTATCGTATAAAGTGTATTAACATTGGCATATAACGCAAAAACAATATTTAAATTTAAAAATTAATAGTATCTTTCAATACAACTTTTCTTATTTAATATGTATATATGTCATAATAGGCAAATGTTATAGTATTCAAAATGGAACAGTTATTATAAATAGACCTTAAGAATTATTTTTAATCTGATATTAGAGTTTAAACGATAGTAAATAATTGATCAGTATGATATAGTACGGATAATTATATAGTTGGTACATGTTCATTTTTTAAATTCTATTCCTAAAAGTAGAAGTAAAACGTAATAATTAATAATTAATAATTAATAATTAAATTAAGAATCGAAAAAACGGTGTCATCTATAATAATCCAAATATGTCTCAAACAATAAGTTTCGAAACATTGCGAGCATAAGAGTCGAACAACAAACGGAAGGTCAAAAAATTGATTGATCCCAACTCACCGGTAGTGTACATGGCGACGTCCTTCAGTGTAACCGGCTCAAGTATCGCAGGTTCACTCTTGCCCTTACTATTGACGGCATAAATGAATAGTCGATAGCTCTTGCCTGTCATTAATCCATCGACCTTGATCGTGGCTACACCGAGTCCGGAAGCCGCAACCGTCTTATTCCAAACCGTCCGACCCTCCTCATCGTCGCTCACTACTTCGACCTGGTAGCTCTGTAAGGGCAGACCGCCATCGTAGCCCTCCAGGCACCGTATCAGTAGGCCTATACCTGGGACTTCTTTGCTAGTAAGCCGCGGTTGGCTCGTCGACTCCTCGAGCTCCATCGCCGAGGATAGTTCCGAAACCGTGCAGTTGTAGAGGGCGTACGGTCGTCCGGCCGCAATGACCTGTGCAGAGGAGGGGATTGCAATTTCAATTAGAGAGTCATCATTTAAAGAACATTTTATCATAGCGTGAATAAGAAGTTTAACAAATTCAGTTATATTTAAAGCTAGGACTTAGACGCAATGTTGCATATTAATAATACTATAAGATTGGAATGATTTTCCTAGATTCTTCCAAATATGAAATTTATTTTAAAAAAACTCAAAAAATAAAACTGTTCGAATGTAATAAAGATAAAAAATCAGTAAAAAAAGAAGCAAAAAAGAGATTAAGCAAGCGTATGAATCCCATAAATTTTGATATAATGGAGAGAATTTAATAATTATTGAGATGGTATTGAAAGATAATCACGGGCAAAAATATTGGGTTTAAAAGACAAATTAGGAATCAGCGTTCTCAAGTTAACTTTGAACAATGTAGTTAATGATTATGGCTAAGAATATATATATATATATATATATATATATATATATATATATATACATATATAACACTGTATTCTAAGACCAACAAATGATTTATCAATAAAATTTTCTATCTAATCGATTTCAATTTTTACAAGTTTTGACATTTTTATAATAGTTTGTAACAGTTATGTATAGATGTAACAGATAATTTAATTTATCAGAATGCAAAATAGTTCTAAAACTATATTTTAAAGCAAAAAGCTCAATGCCAATGTAAAAATTTCATAAATATTCACTTCGTATGTTTTGAGAGAAAACATTTTAAAATGACACAGCTCTAAATGGGCCTCTATTTAATAGAATATTTTTGGTTTGATACAAATTTAAATCTTAAGTTCATTATTTATTTGTGTTCCTCTATTCGTTCTAATGCGCAATGAATTGTGTTATATCTATATCCGCGTGGCAGGCGGCTTATTATATTAGTGTTTAATTTTTTTGTCTTCTTTTTTTATATAAGTTTTGTGACCAGCATATACAAATAATTATAAGAAATTGTTCTGATTTGAATTTAAGAAGTATTAAGAGATTCTTTTTTACTTCAGCGTCTATGGAATTTCATCAGGAACGAATTTCTGTACCCGAACGGTCAAGATTGGTGGGTTACCTGTTACTCATAGGATAAATTTCTTGAGTGTTTATTCAAATTATTAAATGACGCGAGTTGCTAGTAAAGGCAATGGGTGCAGGGTACCGGTTATTTATACGACATATATCGTCAAGGTATTATTACTAACTTGTAAGTTACTTTACTTAACACATCTTGGCAAATTGCACTTTTCGCAGATATCTTTTGTAAGCGAAATATTTAAATCTTTGTATGCCTGGGAACCATAAATATATTTAGAAATATATATTTTCACATACTTCCGTTTTTTATTTTATTGTATTTTTCTTTTATTTAAATAGAAAATTAAATTTTTCTCGTGGAACGAAGTGAATAAAATGGTCAAAAACAATCAATATTAAAACGAATTTGACGATTACATAACCAAAAAATCATGTTCGATACATGGCCATAAAAGTTTATAGACCTTCTGTGAGCATAGTAACGATATTTGGATCGACTGTATCGGTCGTCGTACGCAAGCCTTGACAAACGATTCCTAAAATTCAGTTTTACGAATTCTTGACGAAAATAATAATTTAATATTTGATAAAATTATTACAATTTTATTATTTCTAAATGCACGAAAATAAATATATTCAAAGGAATGTATGTCTATTGAAGTTCGTGAAAATATTGGTTGTTTAATATGAAATTAGTAAATTTATAAGAAGGAAACAAAGACTTTTCTCTTCTTTACAGAAATTTTGATTTTAGAACTTCATGAATTCTTAAAAACTTTCATATAATAAGAATACAGAAATATCTATACAGCTCCTATAGAATTATACTAGTTGCCTGTCGATAATTTTTTCGCGGTACACCTCAGTTGGGGTCTCTGAAGCACCCTCCTCTTTCAAAATAATTTTTTTTTTTCAGAACATATTAGTTTTACTTTTTGATATGGATAATTAGAAATGGTTCGGTAATGGGTACGAAACTCTGTTACGTCCGTTTAATTGTTAAGTGTCAAAAATTGATTTACCAAAGTTGCCAATGCTGGAAATTTAATCGTAATTTATTTTATATAATACTGGGATACGGGGCGCTCACTACATACTACCTATCTATGCTTGGAGAGCTTTATGAGCATAGTTGCTTAGACGAGAGAATAAAAGAGAGGGAGAGAGAGAGAGAGAGAGAGAGAGAGAGAGAGAGAGAGAGAGAGAGCAATTGTAATAATTTGTAATCGATTACAAATTTGTAATGAAAATTAAAAATTATAATAATAGTCATTAATAATTATCCTTACAAATAAAATTAAAATTTAGTTTAGAAATCATATAACACATGCTAGATTATTTTTGCAAAATATACTTGAAACTAAATATTGGACAGTATTGTAAAAAGTATGTAAACAGATGTGTCCACTTCGTCTTAAAACGTTCTGCGTTTTTGCTGCCCTGCGCGGCAAATGATTTATGAGTTTATTGTTTAGATGCCTGAAGTTTTTTTCTAGGTTTTAAGCTTCTCACAAGGGCTTGCAGAGTTTTCATTTCGAGTACTGTAGTTAGTTTTGCAGACGTCTTTTCTTTCCTCGTTTGAAATAAAATTCATGTTAAAAGATTATTTCGTGTATCTTCATTTTAATGTTCCAACTACTATATTTAATAAAAATTCAATAACACATTTGACAGATTTCGATAATTACACTCGTTATATGAAAGTGCATCGTGTGTAAATTAAAAGCACTGTAATTACGTAAGAATAGCCGGAGACTATTTGTCTTTGAGTAATTGACCAATGCTTCAAATGAATCAATACACAGCTCATTTCTGAAGATTACCTTCCATGTTTTGAAAGATTTATTATAATAACATAAACTTCATTTTTTATGAAGTTTCTATATGATCCTATAAGAGTTAATGTTAAATGAAGATATATTTCTGATAAACAGAAGGCTTGTTCTTTAAATTTTCACCATTAATAACTGTTGTAATTCGGGCAGACAGTTTTCTGGCAATATTCTATATTTGTGGTTATTGATGAGAAACCTTAAGGAAGAGAATGAAGAGGATAAAATCTAATATAGCATGATATATTTTTGATCTATATAATTTCGATGCCCAGTAAAGAATATTTTATAACAGAGGTAACTAGTGTCGTATTTTCTATTCGCAACAACTTGAAAGTATTGCAAATTCTTTATATATGATTAAAAATTGCTGCATCTACAAATTATGTATTGAATAACTTTGTTTTACAATGTTCTGAATTTAGTGCTAAGTTCATCTGTAATGTCAGTCAAAATATATTTTTTTAGATATATGCACGATATAATATCATACTAATCTATAAAATCAAAGGGCGTGTTTAGAGAATGTGAGACCAGGCATAAGTCCGTCATTTTTCATCACGATAACGCTCGGCCACAAACTATTTAAAGAATAGTGGAGAAAAAACACTGACAATTTACTTGTCAATATTCAATATTGTCAATACTCAATATATGACAATGTCCTTTAAATCGCACTTGTTATATAAGTTTTAACAATTTCCCTTCTCCTCATACCTCTTATATATTAACTCTCACTTCGATTTCGACCATTTAAAACAATTTAATTGTACTTATGTCGACTGACCATATACAAATTAATAATTTTTTTTTTTGTAAGATCAATAAAAAAATATTTATTAATTTCGACCATTTAATTATATTAAAACCAGCAATCTTTCGAATGCATTATAATTTTTTAATTTTGACGACTATGAGATGAAATTATTTTTTAATTTATAAATATTGTAGGTTGCCTTTGCATAATTTATAAATAATTTATGAATTAAGAAAGTTTAAGTTTTTTTTAAAAAAATTGGTTTTATTTTTAATAAAATAACTTAATAAGAAACAATTAAACAAAGTAAAAACTTGGTTTGATTCTTTACGATTTCTTGCTCTAAATAGGTCAAAAAAGTTAATATAAAGATCACCATTATTTTAATACTTATACTTCTAATCATGGTATCTGCATATAATACGACTGCTTTAAATTAATAAAAACAATTCTCTAATTTTGGATCATTTATGGCAGTAATATATATTTTCCTGAGTTCAAGATATCGAAATCGGTGACTCCCAGAACAGCTAATACTAATGCTCCATTTTATTAATTACGGTACTAATTATGATAGGATATAACAAGAATTATTCATTTTTACATGTATATGAATGGTTTCTATTCGCTGTAAATTCAGATAAATTTAATAAATAAAATATATATTAAATGATTGAGTAAAGATAAGCTGTTAGCGCATATTTACTAGTTCCATACGGACTAATGTTAATTACAGAGTTAAAATTACTTTGCTATTTGATGTCCAATTTACAATATTTTTATGTTAAGCAAATTAAAATAGCAACATTGAGTGTAAATATGTTACAAGCCTTAGATAAGTCGAATTATTAGATAATAATATAACGCTGATCGTCGAGATTCGACCTTAATTCGCCAATACCTGACACAGGATTCTCTTGGTATTAAGAACAAAAATTAAATTGTATGTCATCAAGTATTAGGCATAAAGTGTATAAGATTAATTAGCTTCCAATGAATTAGTTTGTTAAATGACTTTAAATAACTATCAATTTTTTTTATAAATCGAGAATCATTAATAAAATAGAAAAATGACTGTCGGTAATTAATTTTAGAAAGATGCTTGTATTTTTAAGATTAGCTAGCCACTATAAAATTCTCTTAAGGTTCTAATACTATCTATTTAGTATAGTTGTAAAGATGACGTTATAAAAGTTGTTAAACAGCCATTTAATTGATTAGTAATTAAATTAATGATGTTAGTGGTCTTCTTTTGGCTACAATAAGAAGTGACAATGAACCCCAAAGAAACTGTTTAATTTAAATAATTTCCTTTAATGCAAAAAGTGATTCATGACCTTTATATATACGTATGTTCTCATACACAAAAAGATATATTATCTGACACAGTTAAATGAAGAATCATATTAATCAAATCGAATGTATAAGGCAATTAAGAGATTTCGTCATTCGGATGGTCCAGAAAAAAATAGATTCTGCGAATCATATAGCTATATTTTGAGAATACATTGATACGTTATACTATTGATTTCCTACAGCCTGCACTTATTAAAACCAGCTTATATTGCTATTTGCATGACTATCCTATGTCCACAGATATGTTTGGAGAGCGAATGAGAGGGGGTTGGAGAGAGAAATATCGATAATTTACTTTTAATATTATATGCATATTATTGAACTGGAAAAAAATATTCAACATGTTTACTATTTTAATCTTAATGTTTCACTATGTAGATTTTTACATCAAATATACATTGTATATAAGATTTCATGTTGATAATGAATGGTGTTGGATAAATGAATGGTACAAACCGTATTAAGAAAAATTTGGATTTTCTATTTTGAATTAGTATAATTTTAACTTTTTAACATTCATAAAATATACTTTTGATTTCGGAATTTTTGGTGGCATACTTTTACTTTTCATGGATTTTCGATTGTTGATTCTGTTTTGAATTTTTTTTTCTATAGTTATTAATCTTTAATTGAGTGTTTTTATGAGTTTTTCAATTGTAGTTGAGTCTTCAGTTTTTATAGCATTTTCAATGATAGATTTTTCAATTTTTCTGGGGTTTGCAATTCATAGTAGTTTCCCATTTTTTATGAAATTTTAAATTTTCATGGACAATTTTAAATATAAAAACTATAATTGTTTTTATACATAATAACACATAACATTTAACTAAATTGTAAACCCCATAAAAATTAAATGCCTTATGATTAAAATCTGTAGAAACATATGTGGAATTGATTTTGCCACTTTGTCCACCCTCCAAGTCCGAACTGTAGAGCTCACCATTAGCTCACCGAGCGGACTCGCGCTAACGACACTTCGGACACCAGCAGAAAGATTAGCAGAAACACCACTGAGATTTTCTCAGCGAAAACGGTAGATTTTTCTGTAACAATTTTATATTTTTTAGAATTTCTCTATATCTTCTCTCAGTTGCTATCTCTTTCTCTCTGCCTTTCTATCCATCTCTTTCTTTTCCTCGCAGTATCCTCACTCATAGATGTACAAAATTGTTAAGTAAAAACAATATATAATGTTACTTTAATTCACGCATTAATTCCAGTAATTTTCCAAATGCATATGCAATACAAATAAGCTTAAATAATATGTAATATACAAAAGTGCTGTTTCATCAAAAAGATGTTATGATCTTTTTTATAATTTAAACAAAAATACATAATTATTTTCTTATTTTCATAAATGACTGAATAAAAAGATACCTATAAAATTTTGAAATAACTAAATGCTTTATACATATATATCTAAAGTATTGTCTTTCTAAATAACAAAAATGTCCTAATATAATGTATAGCTGCCTAACATAATGTATAGCATAATCTACTTATACGCAAGATAGAAGTAAAAACTTGTTGGCGACTTTTTATTACGATAGCTAAATAAATTTTCTTCTTTAATTGACTTAAAATCATTTACTCCATCTTACGCACAAGTGATACAAATCAATATACTGTTACAATGTTGACTGATTTTAAGTTCGGATAAACTCAAATAATTCATTTGCGTATATTTCTTCATATAAAATGATACATATTATTAGGTTGGACGCATTTCACCAAATGCACTTATATCAAAAGAAAATTTGCCAAAAAAAAATCATTTACTAATTTCTTTTAAATAGGTTTAAATATGTTTCAAATGGCCGATCTGGTGTGACTTTAAAATTTATGCAAGGCCACTTTTTATAGTTAGTTTAAGATATAAAATATGTTTTGAAAGTTTTATGTAATTTACAAGATGATCTCGGGTAAAAACGCTAAAACTTTTTAATTTGGCCTTCCGACTGTACTATTAGCAGTATTGCCTCTAAAATAAAAATTTCACGTGGTTTTCAAAGCCCATAAAAATAAAAACGCAATTAAAATTAAAAAGTGGATATAACATAAAGTCCATAAAAATTAAATCTCATATGAAAAATAAAAATCCCATATTCGGTAGGTAGTGACAAGAACATTTTATCACTGTTCAAAATAGAAAAAATTTAGTTCAAATCAGAAAATAAACAGCTGTAATTAGAAAAAATAAGAATTACCTGGAAGAGGCAGGGCGCTCGCTGTCTACCGACTCGATTGCTGGCCATACAGGCGACTGTCCCGTAATCCATATCCGTGGCAGGCGTGTAGTTCATCTGAGATCCATGGAAACGCTGATACTCCCGTAGCTGATGCTGCTGCTGGTGTTGAAGATCCGTCTGATGCGTCTCCGGTCCCAGGGTCGCGGCCGCAGTTCCGTGGGAGAAGCGTGATTGTGGCACCTCCATTAGCTCGCCGGAGTTGTTGAACGTCCAATGAAATGTCAGGGGCGCCGGGTGTGACTCGACTGAGCAGATTAGCAAGACGGTCTCCTGCTTTAAGGCTCCTACCACGACCTCGCTACGACCATCCTTGCAAACCGGTGTGTCTAAGAGCGGATAGCAAAAAAAGAATACCATTTTCATATTCAATGTCAAATGTGATTAATACTGTCTTTTTTAAGCATTGAAGTTTAAATTTTGTTAGTAATTTCATAATGAATCGAACGAGTATTTTAGGTATAGAAACATGGGAAGATCGCAACGAAATCGAACTCAAATTGTTTATTTTCGCGTCGTAGGTACTGCCTTAGAGTTGTCTGTGCCTATGTACTACTCATTTTTATTCCCCTTTTGGCTATAGTACTAACAGTCTTAGCTCATTATAATGCCAGACAAATTTGGTTCTATATAGTTCTTTGGACTACTTTCGACAATTCAAAATTTTTAGGTATTTTTACAATTCTTTGACTATTGAATTAGTATTTCTTTTCAATAATTGCAAACATACATTAGAGGTTAAAAAATCATCGAAATGTCAAAAATTGTTTCATTTAAGACATCTAAAGATTAAATAAAATTTTAGAAAAATTTTTCTATATTCTCAATTTCTTGCCTGAAATTTATTTTAAGACTCAACTTTTGATTCCGCCATTTTCAACTTCAGACAGATAAAGGGTATTGTAGAACAAAAATTCAGATTCGAAGTCTTGGAAGTTATTAGTAATTTCATGATGATATAATGAAAGTTATAATATTATTAATTATAATATTACTTCTTTGATAACAACATAACTTTATTTAAAACGGTAAAAAGTTCATTAGGTCGTTATTTGACCAACTTTTATTTGGTTTAAAAGATATTTATGTTCGAACAAAAAGTTTAAACTTGGGAATAAAAATCTTTTTAAAGTAAATCGTTAAATTTTATGCTGCAGATGTTCTTTTCAAGCAGTCTTTGAAGTAAGAAAATTTTACATCTACAATTCCTTCTTCAAACGATCAAGGAGTTTAATAAAAAGATGGCGAGAGAATAATGCGATTGTATCAAATTACTTAAAATTTCTCTTAACCTCACGGTAAAATTATGCAGTCCAAAGATAAAGAAAGCCAAATGACGTTTTAAACTAACCCAAGGATCTATCGTAAGCCCCGCATCTCAAATTCAGCTTCTCTGTGAACCTGCGCGGTTTCTGTGGTTTACGCATAATAAGTTCTTCTGATCTGCACAGATAAAAAAATTGCAATTGGTCTCTGTCGCGTATTCGACCAGAATATCTTCGTCGTCGCAACCTAGACCAGAGAAGCTTCGCTTTGCAATTCTATTCTCTGCTCGATGCATCCTGTGTGCGCGCTACTCGCCTTTGACGATCCCGAACTATATGCAATCTCGATAAATAGATAAGTGTTGCCAATTTCTATGAAAAGGGCGCTAGACGTCTGGCCTCATAAGGATTGCTGTCTTACAAAAATGAGGCGATAGATCGCGTTCGATAACCGAATAAACAATCTGCTTTCCAGATCGAAGTAGAACTCAAGTGAGATTCCAGTGCGTATCTTTCGCTTCTGAGGGGTAAATAGAGACTCCTCATCAAGATTCTCTCTCTCTCTCTCTCTCTCTCTCTCTCTCTCTTTCTGTCTCACTCATTCCCACTATGCTAACTTGCGGCACAAAATCGAATCGCGCCGGCGATCCGGCTCTATTGTCACGAGGCCATTGCGTGAAGGCGTGGGTCCTGACTAAAATAACGGGACAGAGTTGTGTTGCGCAGGCGTGTCGTCGCAGAGGGACGCAGCAGGACCGCGAGTGCGGCGCGCGGCTCACCGTTCGCCCATGCTGCTTTAGCGCATTGCCAGGCAACCCTCACCCACACATGAATATTCAATCGTGCGCTTTACATACATTGAATATGCATCGCGGTCCTTCCTTCCCTCTTAGATCATTTACAAGATGAAGTTACGAGAGAGAGAGAGAGAGAGAGAGAGAGAGAGAGAGAGAGAGAGTAAAAGAGAGAGTCGAAGTGGATGGATAAAGGTGTGGAGATGGAGAGAAAAGGCGAAGTAGCACCCAGAGTACCACCTACTTTAATGGAATATAATCTGTGCCCAGGTGTTGCAACCCTCCTTCTGAAATTCGTCTAGTGCCCGAGACTTTTATTGCCTCGAAAGTGGAAAATAGTGCTGAGACTGACTGATTTTTTTTTTCAAGGAAAAGAAACAAGAGAAATAGAGGATGATAGATCGATAGAGCGATAGAGAAAAAGAGAGGGAGAAAAAGAGAGGGCGGACAACTGAAAATTTGGATTTTACATAAAAAATAAACTAAGTCAGTAATTATTTTAGCTTGGAATTAATCGTGATTACGAAAATTGCTGAAATGCAATTTTGCCAGAAAAATGACCGAAGTTTCCGAAAGATGCAATTTTTTAATTATTTCTTTTAACATTCGTGATTTTTCAATCTGGCATGAGTTTCAAAATTTATATAACTATATTTGTAGTAAGTTAGACATAGTTAAACATGAAACATAATTATCTTTCATTAGTTTTATAGAATTTACAATTATACTTTCACAGTTGGGATTATATATAATTACTATTATTAGCATGCTGCATATTGATACTTACTCACTTATATGCAATTTTAAAGTCCCACAAGATCGGAAAATAAAGAATATTAAAGAAAATAAGTAAAAATTGTATTTTCCTTAAAATTTAAAGGGAATTTTTCTTTCGGCAATCTTTATCAAAAAAATGTATCCCACACCTTTTTCCTAGCAGTTCTATTCGCGAACGTAATATAATTTTTTTTTCATAAATCAGATTCTATTTGTGTTGATAAAAGATCAGGACATTTATATTAAAATCACATTTAATAAATTGAATATAAATGATGCTTGAGGCAGAAAAAGTGAAACAAAATCTAAGACACGAATAGACGTCTCGTTAATCAAGTCCATCAAGTATATCGCTAATTAGAGCTGGAAAGAAGCACCGGATAAATGTTGGGCAAAGCCGCGAGGGCGTGCTTATCGCCATCTCACTCTGTGTAACCTCAATAACTCATCTCACTTTCTATCCACTCTTGTCACTCTTCTCTGCTCTCCCTGTCCCTCTTTCTCTCTGGCTATTTTCTTCCGAATCACAGGCTGGTTCACGTGTAATACGTAGAAGACAGCCCAGGACAAGAGCAGCCGGCGCGGCCGTTTATTTGGACATATACGCGCAGGAGCACACGAAATGTAAATGGCCTTCCGCGGATCCAGGGAAAGACTTATCCACATACTCGTCTACTTACACATAACTCGAAGAGGCACGGGATTGCTGATAGTTTTGCCCTCGCTGTTCGCGGCCAGACACGTGTAGTCGCCCGCCGAGGCGCGGGTTATGCCTTGCAGAACGAGTGAGTGATCGATCAGCACGATTCCCATTGTTGCGTTATTTTTCAGCTCCTTTGACTAAAAAATACAAAAGGGGTACCGCTTGTAGTTACCTCGTTCACTTTACTTGTACATTAAATTTCAGTTTCTTATTGTAGTTTTATAATATTATATTGTTTTTGAGTATAAAACTATTGAATGCTTAAAATATTTTTCTTATTTAATAAAACTGATTTTAACCCTATAAATAAAACCGATTTTAATCTTATTAAGCTAAATGTATTTTTGTAAATCGACAATGATCAATAAAGCTTTTCTTAAGAATACCCGTTAATAATACCACAGATACAGATATTGTACTCATGTTCTATCGATATGTACATATATTTTATACAATTGTCTCAACCAAGACTAAAATAATTCTTTTTACAAAGAAAGGTATCCCAATTCAGGTTAAGCTACTGAAAGTAGAATATTTTGTAAACATAACAATGATAAGTGTCGAATTTTCACTTACATAAAAAATCGCCAAACACAATAAAAAAATCGTCTGTCACACGAATTAGTGTAGATGAAAATACTTTTAACGCCGGCAATATTTCAAATTTACCTTTTCATAATTTAACATAAAATTTAAGACATTACGCGTTTATATATATATATATATATATATATATATATATATATATATATATATATATGTTCATTTTCTATGTATAAGTACGAATTCTCAAAGTCTTTTTGCGTAAGGCAGTCTGTGCTAATTTTTATTGTGAAATTCTAAAGATCGTAGTTTCTTTGGGATGGCATATTAATTAAGTCTGTCCATTGAATGAAAAATGCCGAAACACTGTAAATAATAAATATATAAATATAGAAAAGATAAATTCGGTATTTTATACATCTAGTATGGTAAACAAACAAATTTGAGTGGATAAAAATTGGAAATAAACTGAAAAAATTTTTAATTAAAATTATTTATAAAAAATAGTTATACAAAAAAAATTTTCCACCAACTTCATAGATCAAGAATTGAGTAATTTGATAAACTCAAGGAGGCCACAGGCTTGTAAAGATTTTGCTTACGTTCTTGAACCATGAGAGCTTGTAGGCTTTGGGATTGGCGCGGACTATGCACTCGAAATAGACGTCGTCTCCCTCCTTGATCTCGTCCGGATTCAGGGAGACCCCCATCCTGAGGCTCACCACGGGTTGGTACTGCACGTCCAAATGCCATTTATCCTCGAGGGCGCTGTCCGGAATATTCGGATTCTCGGCTCTGCACGTGAGGTATTTGCCGTCGTCCTCGATGCTCGGCACGAAGCTAAGGATGCTCAGGCTCTGATTGTGCTCCGGCGCGTACTGCAACGCGAGAGATAAAGACTTATTGACCTTTCAGAAAAGGAGGAAGGGGTCATAGAACAGGGAGAACGGGGTAGGCGGGGCCGTTCGGCTTTGCACCACATTAGGACGGGGAGGGGAACTCCGATGAAGTTAAATTGTCTGCGATTCACCGGATGTCCTTCCAATATTGCTTCTATCCTCTATCTCTCTTATACGACCGACTCGAATAGAACTGTTTGCCTACATAAGGATAGATTGACCCCGGGTCGACTGACTTTTTGTCAAGACTGTAGAAGCATAGGTACACGTGCAAGTCCAATGAACCGAAATAGTTTTATATGTGCCTTCCCTGTACCGGCTGTGCAAGCCCCTGATCGAAACATTCCAGAGTCGCGGACGCGTCTTCAACATGACATTAATAATCATTATTTCAAGAACAAATAGGACGAAAATTAATTAGGACGTCTGTTTATTTTTCGTTTCCGATCTGAAATCTCTATACATCAATTTACATAAAACGACCGGAAGCCTATTAGCTGATTATTCTGTGGCCGCTCCTCTAAAACGCCTACACTTATTTATCGATGCCAATGGTGCATACATCATCTGTTTAGAATCCTTGCAACGATGGGGCCCAACGTCTAGAGAGGGGAAAAATACCCACAGACAGCAGAGAATCGAGATCGACAGATTCCAATGGCGTTCGAGTTCTCCGTCAATATCCGTCTGCCTAATCGCAAAGACAATCGCGGGCTCTCGCCTCTAACTTCATTAACATCTTCTGGTGCGGTCACTGTAGATTCGGAGGGGAAGGGACACACGCTTGTTCGTTATCCAGGTCCCCTTTTTCGTTTCTGCTATGTCTATGTGTGTGTGTGTGTGCGCGCACGTGTCTATGTATGTGCACGCTGAGGAGCCATATATTCGTCGACAGGACACTCCTCCGTTACACGCCCCCATCGAACGTGACTCTGCCCAACTTCGACGAAGCCGATATATATATATATATATATATATATATATATATATATATATATATATACATTCAAGTCACACACGCTACCTGCTTCTGATTCCCGCGGTTCTTTCGCTCTTTTCCACTTTTCCTTTTCGATTTCATTGGTACCACTACAGGTGCATCGAAAATCGTGCACGGCTTGAAAATTGAGACGAAGTGAGTGGAAAAATTCATGCGAAGGGCACGTTTTCAGCGGCCTGTTAATTGAGCCTTATGGAAGACGGACAAACGCAGAAGGATAAATTTTTTTCCATGCAAGTCAGAGATATATGTTAAACTCTCGAACGGTTTCTACGTGCAAGTCATTACAGTTCATGGAAGGGCAAAGTGATGAAAAATGTCGTTATTAAGAGTATAAAAGTAGTAAATATTTCGTTTCATGCGCAATTTCTTCGCTTTTAAAGGAATTTCCTTTGGCAAGATCTGCTACTGGGAGTGATTAATACAAAGAGATGTAGAAGAAAAAGGCGGGATTATGAACTCTGCGTTGAAAGAGGCGTTGCTATAATAGTTACGATCCTATGGATTTATTATGGAAATTTTATTCCCGGCAGATAACGGCAAATACCGTGAGCTTCGAGGGGAGAAAAAATCCGATCGCCGATAAGAGGGACAATGACGGAGATGTGCGCTCTGAAATTTTTTTCTGTCCACTTTAGACCGAGAGGATTGAGGGGCGGGACGGCAGGGTAAAACTTTACTGGTGGAACGGCAATCGAGCTGTATATACAGTGTTAATTATCAGATAAGATGAAAGTAGACCAGCTGTAAAGTCTTAGAGAAATGAAGACTTCCCGCTGCTTTCTTTATTAAGACACTTATTTCGGGTTTCGCTTATAATTTTAAGAGTTTATATTTTATTGTCCAATGTATCAGGAGCTAAATGAGATTTTCCCCATAGTTTTTAATTATTAAGAAATGGATATTTAACTTTTCAAATTATTGAATAAATCTCATAGATTTATTTTAAAAACTGCTTTAATTTTAAAAATAAGAGAATTAAAACAATGTTCATTGTTAAAAACTTTAGAGCTGGTCAAAATGTATCACAGACTTTGTATCACAGATTCTAACGAAACACTGCTTTGTTTGTCGTTATTAAATAGGTGATTACTACTGTAGCTAATTATATCGCTTGCAAATTCGTTAATTGCACTATTATAAATTTTTTACACCTACATAAACCAAATAGTACATAATACTGCATTAATCTATTTTGTATTTTTTCGCGGCTTCTAATAACAATAGAACAAAGTAAATGCGTAAATAAAATTAAATCCTCGTGTAAGTAACAAAAATATTATTACATGAAAATTTAAAGCTTCCGTGGTAGAAATGCATTCTATTCTTAAGGTACAAACAAGGAATTTTGAAATGAAGATACCTAGTAAGAGGGAATCTTTATTCGGTAGTAAATAGAAAAATATGTAACGTTTTTTACGGTCATTCTGGCCGATTTATAGTTACATTTTTGAAGCTATTTTTTAGGTATTTATGGCCTATAATAGTTAGTTTCGTATCAATGTATTGTTGGGTATGACTAAAATTTATCTTAAAACAAGGTTCAGCGAGGTATAATATATAACCAGCTAAAAAATTGATATCGTTATTATGCTTTCTTATATAAATTTATTGGCTTTAATCATTATTTTAATTAATTAATTATACATGTTTATCAAATTCATATCAAAAATTTTGAAGTAACTTATAAGTACGCTGGTTTTCTATAACTTATACATCTAAATACATATACAAAGCATTGTCAATAGCTTACACATTCGTATAAAATATATGTTATACTGATGTAAAGTCATAATCGGGATTATATACTAACCAAGTTAATGTTTTACCACTTGCGGGATTGGCAAATCATCAGACATGCCGTATGAACACTCTCCATAAATTCAAGTTACGAATTATAGTTATGTACTCAGCATGATTTTTAATTTAAAAAATTAATTTTATTTTATAAAATTTCAAAAATTTCAAGTGATATTATTTATTTTATAAATAAATAGGATAGAATAACTAATTGATAACTAATAATTGAAGCTCGTATACGACATCAAAGAATAGAATTTTTTAATTAACTGCTTCATGCGAAATTTTAGATGTTAAATAATAAAAGGAAAATATTTCCAAAACTAATTTCTTACATATAATTTTTAAGATGACAAAATCGAACGAAAAGCAGACTTTATTATTACTTTGTAATTTTTTTAAATTATTAGTTTCCATATCTTATGATTTTTTTATGAAATCAACAACATAATGTTATAATATTATATAAATATTATTTGTTAAATAAATTGCTCATTGACAAACCAGAAACAAGGTTCAAAACAACCTAATTTCTACCTAGTTTTCAACTAGTTTTTTAACCTAGTTTCTACCTTCTTCTTAATTTTATCGACAACGTTCACATTTTGGATTCTAAGATTTACCTTGTTTCTAGCCACAATGATTGATTCTATTTTTACTACCTAGTAACTGCTTTCCAGCCTATTAAAAATTGCTAAATTTCTACCAAGGTTACTCTGCAATCAACATTAGTTCGTTATTAGAAACTCTTAAAAACATTCTAATGCATAGTTATAGCATCGCAATGCCTTCTAACGTTAATCACGGAATCAATATTACTTACTTATCTAACATTTTTATATTTGATGACTATTTCATTTATTCAGTAGATATGTATTGTCTGGAGTGCAAGCACATATTACGAAGAAATAAAAAAACATAGATCAATACAGTTACCCGCAATTGGGAAAGTCTGTACAAATAATGCAAAATTCATAAGCGCATCCTTAAAGAGTTTATATTAGAAAGTACATGAAGATTCTATTTATACATTAATTATTCATATGAGTATATTTCATTAAAATCTGCTACTCTAAAGTGGAATACTACCCTGTTTGGTTCACATCTTTAAATCAAAATTTGAAGAAGTAATGAAAAGTTAAAATTTAGTAAAAACTATTTTAAATTAACCTCTTATAAGTTGAGGCCATGACAGAAGGGTAATGAATTTATTTGACGGAGGTCCAGTCAATTTCTCAAAATTAGTAATTACGTTTTCTGTACTATAAAATTAAATAGATTTCTTTTGTAAAATATCCTACTTTTTTAAGTAAAAAAGTAGTGATGAACGTTTATTTCTTACTGCAGTATATCAGAAACACTAGAAAATCGGCAATGATTGCAATTTCATCCACAACTACCATTCATCAAGCAATATATTATATTTCAAGCCCTACTTTTTATCGAGGTTGAGGAGGAGGGATAAAACACAGAGTATCCAAGACTCATCCGGCCACATAAAAATTTCCTTTATTGCCGGATCCTTTGTCCAGCTTAAAATATTGCCTCTGATTTTTATGATCGCTAAGCAAACAAGACTTTCATAACGCCGAAACTTTATATTTCGGCTTAAGCGATATAAATTGAACCGATTCAATGGGTCGCGGTGCGACAGACAGATGGAGAGAGGAGGAGGAGAGAGAGAGAGAGAGAGAAAAGGATGGTGAGATGGCGAAAGGGGAAATGCAAGTCGTACAATTGCAGTAAAAAAAGGAAGCAAGAGAAGGAGGGAAGATCGAGCGAGCCAACGAGCACGTACGGTCAGAAGAAAAAAAATCAAACCAAAAGGCACGGAACGTGAGGGAGGAGCAGCCGAGGGGGTATCGAAAATGGGCCGCCTGCACTGTACTCGATCTCCGACTGATTGATTGCTATTGACGAAAACGTACAGAGGAATGATGCTTTGACGGGCCGTGCGCATCCCACCGTCGCAGTGGAATGGAAGTAGCGCGCCGGGCTGGTAGGTTACTACGCTACCTGTCATGTGTATTAGTGGAATAAAATCGATCTGCACCGCTCCGCATCTTCCTCACACCCAGCAGCCCTCCCCTTGCCACCCTCTCGCCGCGGTGAGATCTCGATCCCGAGCGGTGAGCACAAGTGGGTGGAGATGGATGATGATGCGACGGCGAGATTGAAGACTAATAGAGTAGAGTATATGATAGACTACGCGGTATAAGCTAGATCCAGGCTTCGTAATAGCGCCGGGCATAATGATACCAGGGAAGAAAAATATTCGTCTGCCCGTGAATTATTATAGGGCTCATTAGTGCAAAATAATCCGCTAACAGCGAACTGTCAGCGTCGAAATATTTAATGACGGTAATATGGATCCATTATGGATGCGCATTAATTGAAAGGGTATTGAAATCTAATTATTTCAGAGTGTTTTTGGCATTCGGTAAATGCGATTAATTATGTAATCCAGAGCTTTACTGCAGTTTTTTTCCTTCAGCACGAGAAACTGTTTATAACCGAGAAATTTTTTTATTGATTGACTCTTATCTCAAATGTAGTATTATAACAAAGTCGTGTACATATAATCTGGAGTATTATAAAATCATAAAATATACGTATGAAATTAAATGCATTATTTTTTATGTACTTTAGTTCTTTCGTAATTGTATATTACGTAATTATATATTATCCTATTACTACATTATTAGTACATTATTCGTACTTGTATATTACCTTATTTATATAATAAATATGTTCTATAGATAATCATATGGAATATAATATAAAAGACACAAATATTCAATTTATTTCGAATAATCTCAAAGGTTCTAAGATTCCGTAGAAACATTAATTATACAATTTTAGATATTTCATAGAAATTTAAAATAAGCCTTCATAAGAAAGAAGTAAATTCTCCTTTAATGAGATTCACGAATATAACGTGTATGTATGAGTTTATGTCAAGCCAAAACATAATGTAATGATTATCCTGTTTTTCAACTCTCTATATAACTGAATCATATAAATCAAGAAGGAACCGTCTTTTCTTTACCGACATTGCGGCATTTTATACAAAGTGCAGAACAAACACACTCACCGTTTTTGCTTGATTGTCTATCCGTTTGTTGGCCTTCCACCAGGTAACCGTGGCCGCCGGTCGCGAACCGGTACTGCGACACTCGACCTCATACTTTTTCTCAGCCAAGACCCTCAGCTCTTTCGTCAAAATGTGCACGTCCAGCGGTTTTACTGCGAAGATTCAGAAATATGGGTATGTGACTTTGAGCATAAGATTTTTAATTTTACCATATGTACTGATTAAATAGTATAATATACTTTGCCCTCATATATCCGTACAAAAATGAAGAGAAAATTGGAAATATAAGAATAGATGCTTTCACCACAGTTCATTATTAAGAAATTACAGGCCATTTAAGTAGAAGTTTACACTTTCGTCTTATAAATTCTTTGTTTTAATAAATACTACAATATCAACATCTGATATTATTATAGTAAGTAATGTAAATAATATAAGAGTATTTGAAAATTTTCTACATTGAAATATAGCACTTGCGTACATATATATAATGTAAATTATACGATTACTGTCTCGTCTTCATACATATATCAGTAATAACTTGTCATAACTCATCGGTAGTGATAGATAATTTAAGAAAAATATTAAAGCGTATAGAAACAAATATTGTTAAATGGACTGGACAAACTTAGGAAACTATTATTTTTTCATTCGGTTTTAGGATTATCATATTTAATTACGTACAAGTTTATAAATTATACATTCATGGCTTAGTCCACTTATATAGAAATAAAATTTATATATGTACGTAGAATCGTGTAGTGTTTGCATTTGGGTTATGTGTATATCGCACATATTTGTCCAATGTCTCTAGCTTAATCGATTTTGTTTGCAAAAACTATATTGTAAACATAATATATATATAGCAGAATTTGTAATGCAACGAATTTTTATTGGTATATTGTATCCAGCGAGAGTTTCACAGAGAGGATCGAAATATTTATAAAGGAACGAACAGCTGTACAGCGTAAACGTTCGTTGCGACAAAAGTTCGCCCTTTAACCAGTCGATCAAATCTGGGAACGGCAGTTACGTACAATTACATGTACGAGTGAGCTAATTAGTTTACACGCGTAAATGGCAATCAGTTCCATTCGAGCTCCGCGTTCGCAATAATGGCCAGTTCAGCGTAATGAAAATAAATACGCGCACGAATTGTGATTGGAATTAAAGGGAAAAATTATACGACGATGTGAATAGTACAGCGGCCGATCGAACACATTTATAAAGTCACATTTCGTTTACGACCTTTACGTCTCATGCTTTCGATAAATATTTTAAAGAAAATCCTTCAATTGTTGCTTATGAAAAAGACACCGCCATTTTTAATTATTTACCAGCTACGGAAGACAAATTTCTTTTTTTTAAATATGGAACAGTTTTGAACTCATTGTGTAGGCCCATGCTTATCATTGAAGGCTTTTTCAGAGCCACTTGAATTTAATTATACCTAGATTCGCACACACGCACAATCAGTCAACGAATTATACGTTAATGATTTAATTACTATTTTCTATTTCAACGCAAGGTTCTTTATATTTATTTAGTTTTCTTTTTATAGTCTTATTTATAATTCAAACAAAAGATCATTTATAAATATGTACATTCATTATCAAAAAATTTTTATAAGTTATGAAAAATTTATTGTCAATTATCACGCTTCAATTTCATGGTGGAATTACATAGGTCATTTAAGATTATGAGCGGGTCAGTTATACTCAACTCTAACCCCTTGTTTAGAAAGTTAGGCCGTTATATTAAACACCAATATATGTGTTGTTAAGGATCTGATAAGTCTTAACATAAAATATGTGTTGTTAAGGATCTGTTAAGTCTCATAAATTATTATGAAACTTACCATGCAATTAAGGCTCATTAAATAGAGGAGTCCGAAAAAATGCCACCTGCACTTTATTGAACCAGGTTTCGAACCCCCATTCATATGTACTAATCAATCCCTTACTAGCCTTTGGAAATCTTTCTCCTATAGCCGCGTGGTAAGTAAAACCATTCGCCTTATTCGCGACACTAGTAAAAAGTTACTGGTGGATACTTTAAGAGATTATTATTTAGAATATGGTATTTTTATAGTACCTACACTAATTCATTGGTAAAAACACAAATTGACTAAATTTATAATTTATACATTGAAATATTTTTGATAACAACATGAATATATAAAAAAAATTACAATATATTTTTAATGTAACAATAATAAAAAATATCTCAGTAAAAATACGCAACGCTTTTCATTTTCCTTTGAACGTCAAGTTTAATCCGAAATTTGCACATACTTTCTTCTTCATTTATTTTACTTAACAATACCTGCCGATTTCTAAACGATTCTCGATCTATTCAATCCTTCGAGTTATCAATGACTGCACGATTCCGTTTACAAAAAATTGTTTTCCTTCGCGCAAACAATAACGCAGTTGATTGCTCTTTTTTTCATTTTATTCCTTTTAGTACCGTAGGTGGGCTTTAAAAAGTACAAGATAGACAACGGGTGGGATGCGCATATTTAATGGAGTTATCCAGAAACTATATTGAACGTTTAATTTAATAAACAAAAAAATATTAACAATGCACTATATTTATATTATATATATATATATATATATATATATATATATATATATGTATAATTTTTGATTGAAAATGTAATTCACTCTTTTAGGAGAAATACATTTTTAAGTAGTACTCTATTACATACTTAATCTCCTTAGGATGAATTTATTATAGGAAGATGATTGAATATATATCACGTAGAAATACAGTTTATTACAATCATTTTTATAAAAATATTCAAATTGTTAATACTATAAAGTATTTTAATAATAATATACATTTAGAAAAATTTTTCGGCAAATTAATTAATTCATTTTATTTCATTTAAATATTCTTCATAAATATATCTGCTTTAAGTTATATTATTACTTTTTTTGTTATAAAGATTGTCTTGTCGTATAATACTCTAGTTTAATTACTTAGTTCCGTTTATCAGGAGTACACCATACGAGTTAGTAATTAAGCGCAGTAATAGAGTTAGTAATAGACTGTATAGTCATATAGTACGTTAATTCTGCTTTGCTATAATTATACACTCTCCGTCAGATGTTTATACCGAAATTCGGTATACAACTGAAAAATAGAAAAGATTTATATATCCAATATGTCTATATTTCAAAAACCTGACAGAAATACACGTTTTATAAACAATAATGAATGGATGGAACATTGAATATTCACATTGTACACGGGGTATGAAAATATAGGAGAATCGATTTAAGAACTTATGACGAGCTATCAATGAATGAAAATCGATTGATCATACCGCTAATTACATATGTGACTTCAAAATAAACAAGTTGCTTTACAATTAATTATAATAATACGAACATTATTATTTTGAAAGAAATTTAAATAAAAAATTGATACGTAGAGATATATGTCTAGCTTTCATATCTAACAGACAATGAAAAACGACACTAATTTCAAATATTAAACTCTATGAATCTATGACAAAAGATTTTGATAGTACAACATTATCTAATAAGTTAATCGAAACATAAAGATGAATTGTTTAAACTTATAGATTATTAAATAACGAGGCAGTGGTCGCATGCAATAAATATAGTCTTTGCTCCGTGTACGGCAAGATAAAATTTTCGTTTTACGTGAAAAATAGAATCTTAATGTAATGTAAGGCTTTCGTAAGATTTTTATTAATTAAAAAAAAAATATATGTAGCATATTATTTCCGAGAGAAAAAATATATACATAAAAAACAATTAATTTAATTTTAAAAAATGTACATTTTATTTCTATTCTTGAATCTCAGACAGTATTTTGTCTACATCTGATAAAAAATTGTTGATCAGTCTGTTAAATAGCGGGCATTATTTTCTGGAAATACGGTGCACACTTACTTGAAGAATATTTGTGGCTGACCATACAACTCATTATTTTATTTAATATACTTATTTCGCTGAAGTCGCATTATTTAAAATATAAATGCGTTGAGAAATGAACGAGAATTGAATGGACAAGCGTAAATGGTTATGTTATGTTATAATTTTTAAAAAGATCTCTTATATTCACCATTTAGAGAGAATTCAAAATTTCATTTATATTATACGAGGAAAGGAACATTATGAAATTCAGCTTGAGTATGACTTATTGAGTATTATGCATATATTGAATATTTTGCTGTAGAAAATTTTAAATTCAAAATGCTCGAGTTCTCATTGAAAAAAATCGCGATTAAAGTCATATTAAAGAGTGGAAGTAAAATTTTACATTCTACCGTCTCTACATTGCACATAAAATAACTCTAGCAATACGCGCTAAAGTTTATCGCCCTTCTATATACATACCTACCTGTATGTACGCATATATTGATGGAGTGAACCGAGAAATTGAGTATACACACGCATTTGGAAAATCTAAGTTGTTTTAACCCCTGGTAAAGGAGAGGCTTGCCGCAAAAGCCAGCAAGCAGTTTGCATCACGTCGCGGGTTAGCTCCGTGGGTATAAATCGCCTTTAGGGGTACTTCAATTAAAACGAGAACAATAGCAGTTTCGTTGAATTTAACTTTCATTCGTTACACCAGGCCTTAAAACTTCGACTTGGATGGGGATTATTTCAAGTATCTCGAATTTAATTTAGTTTCATTTAAATAATGGGTTTTAAAAAAGTTATACTTTATCAAAAATTATAACTATTTTTATGCCAATCACCAATAACGTTTTAGTTGCTTTTTCGTATTTTAGAAAGTATTTTGTATAATTTAGAACTGTTAATTTTAGTCAGATACTTTTATATACATGCGTTTATAAGTTTTATACTATTTATTTATTATAAATACATATATATATATATATATATATATATATATATATATATATACCCGTGTATAAATTTCATTTAGAATCGTTCACGGATCGAGTTAGTAATTCCTAATTAAAATTGAAATCTAGTAGGGAAACCATAATAGATTTTATTGTGTGTATCTCCCACACTATTTAGGATATCCGTTTAGTAGGAAAATCCATCCAAATCCTAACACCTAAGGCATATTACTATCTAAACAATTCGATGTTAAATCTATTGACAACATTTTTATTTACACTCGAAATTTTATTCCATTCTATCTTACAAATAACCGAAATATTAATTTAAATTAAGTACCTACACATTTTCTTGTTTTCAATATAAAATTTTATTCTATTTTTAATAATAAAATAATATATATTTAGAATAAAAATTTTAATAATTTATGTTATTTTTCAGTTTTTAATATTTTCATATTATTTTATCTATTCTATTATATCCAAATTTTCTAAGATTTTTTTTTATATAAATACACATACCAGATCATATACATTATTATCAGTTATCCACGTACATTACAAATAATAGTTTTATTACGCTAAAAAACATCCGACCTAACTTGGACTTGAACCGACTACCCTATATTTTGCAAACTAACGCATTATCCACCACGCCACAAAATATATAGCACTACACACACACACACACACACACACACACACACAACTCGATCGTACACAAAGCGCGGCCATGGAATATTATTTTTCGATCCTAGCTAGGGAATTCTAACTTACCCCTATCTAGGTAAAATGAAACAAGATTTAATAGAGTAATACATAGAATATTATCGAGATAGAAAAATTACAGGGAATTACAACTCGGATCTAGCGAATTATTACTTATGCGATAACATCAGCAGTATTGCTAAAGAAAATCTAGCTTGTACTGCGGATATGTCGAAGATATGTCCATACATGTCTATATATATATATATATATATATATATATATATATATATATATATATATATATATCGAGAGAGAGAAAGAGAGAGAGAGAGAAAGAGAGAGAGAGAGAGAGAGAGAGAGAGAGAGAGAGAGAGAGAATATTTTCAAATAAGAATTGTTAAAATTAATGCCAGGTTTTTGATTCAGTAATCTAAAAATCTTCCTGTCGTGTAAAAACTAAAGTGAACAGTTATAAACGAGTTTACTACAATATATTTGAGATTAAGAATCGATTAACTCTTTAAAATCATTGCACGATTTATTTTTGACTAAAATCATTTGAATGATTGTTGAAATCACTTTGAAATCATTTCGAAATCGAAATTCCACTAATTTGTTCGTTGTATTTTCTGAGAATAATTTTATAGTTACTCTATTATAAACGATAGTCTACAATAATATAATACCGATACAAATACCGCGTCATATGATATTGTGGATGTATATGTCAATCTACATGAGTACAGTATTAGATATATGTATCTATATATGTAAATATCAGAGCATAAGATCGACAAATAAAGACAGAGAGAGAGAGAGAGAGAGAGAGAGAGAGAGAGAGAGAGGAGAGAGACAGGAAGGGAAGATTAGAGCAAATGTTGAAGTAGGTGTAGAGATTTTTAGGATTAATAGGCTATTTTGGAAAGTTTATTATTGTATTTGCTAAGATAGCCACATCTAATTATACTCAAATTTAATTTATAGCGATCTATTTGGGAACTGGGTTTCATTGAAAGTCACTGAGGAATGCTTCTCAAGAATGTTATGAAGTCATGCTGCTTAAGAAGGCCGGATGCTTCATCCTGATCTTATCTATATAATAGGTTTTATTATATGTGTAGAAATACAACAATGGAGACATTCAACTAAATGGGGAAAAGACAATTCCGATCGAAAAGAAGTTTCATAGTTTTTAACAGTTTTGAGATAAAGTTTCTGTTATCTAATACTTGTTCCGTTTTAATGTGAAATATATAAAGGAGTTGGAAATAAGTTGAAATCAATTTGAGATCGATTTGAAGTCAATATGGTATCACATGAAATCAATTTGAAATCATTTAATCTTTATTATTCAAGTGAATAGCCCTTCCAATATTCTGTCTAATCTACATGTATTTTAATATCTTAGCTAGATAAAAAAGGAATTGAAAAGAGAAAAGTGGAAATAAAGGAATAGAGACATAGGCAGATATATAGCTAGATAGATAGATAGATAGATAGATAGATAGATAGATAGATAGATAGAGAATGAAAGAGAGAGCGAGAGAGAGAGAGAGAGAGAGAGAGAGAGAGAGAGAGAGAGAGCGAAAGAGAGAAAGCGAATCAGAATTTCTCGAATGTCAGTGATTCGCCGACTGTGTCAGCGTCAGCTCTGGCCCCTGCCATTGATGCAAGCTAGCTGGCACACAATTCATGCCATCAAGACAATTCTAGTAATTCCTTCCCTACTATCGTCCGTCCTGGCACGAGACGAAGGACCCGCGTGGGACAGTCTGACTGCAGCGCACGCGCCAGGCCATAATAATATCGCGCGCATCGCGTGTCGATCAGAGCGTGATTGCCATTGATATTCTAACAGTGCCAAAATGCACTCCCGGCCAAAATCGACATTGCGCGGTATTTGGTCGCTGTCAACGTCGACGCAAGTCGTCAGTATGTGATTACTCCGGATTAAATACTTTCCTTTCCCACGGCAAAAGCAAAGAGTTTATAGGAAGCCGAAAGGCGAGCGAAGGGGTAAGAGAAACAAAGGTACGAATGTCTTATTACAACAGGTGGGCACACTATCGACGGGAAGTGTCGAAGAGAATTTTCTTCAGAAACGGACTTAGTCTCTTGTAGAGATTTGAGAGCGAGTAATCCACTTGTTGCGGTTGATTATTGACGCGATTGTTTTTAAGTCAAAGGTGAATATAATGACTCTCAAAGGAGTGTGTGTGTGTGTGTGTGTGTGTGTGTGTGTGTGCGTGTGTTTATGTATACACATGATCCCAAACATTATATTATACATAATAATAATAATCTAATGAAGTGATTATTAGAGATATATATTAATGCATTCATTTCTTTATTTATTGTATTCATATTGTATAACTAAAATGTCAAGACCGTTTTAGTTAAGAGCTAATTCAGTAATTACATTTAGTTGTTTAAATAAGAACTACAATTTACCGGAATGTTCAAGACATCTTCGGATGCAAATTCTTAACGGAACTTCTTTTTTATGACCTCTTTTATGACTTTATTTAATGTCGTACCCCTCTTTGTTGTTCTAGAAAAATATATTTCATAGCATTTTTTATTTTAATGTTTAAGCTACGAGCTGGTTTTTCAAGATCGGCAGAATTATTTCAACTGTTATTCATAATTTTTTTTAATATTTATTTTTTATTTATATTTTTTATTTCAATATACCGATATATTTATAAAATTTGATATTTGAATAAAACGCAATATATTCATCGATCAAAAATGGAAAGCATTAATTTCTAAATTCGGTTAGCCGTTAAGGATAACTATAGATGAATTTGAAGTCACATTAAATATAAATACAACGTATCAGGTGGCCCATTTTCGCTAACGGGCCGAAGTTATGTTTTGAATAACGCCGTGTGTTTTCTATTAATAAATAATTATAATAATAAGCGCGTCAGAAGCCGCATTTTGCCGACTCCGGACTTTCCGAGCCTTTCGTCGTGCGCTCGTCAGCGTTTATACGGCTACCCTCGCACATGCACACGAACTAATGGGTGCACGTCACCCCGCCAATAATTTTCTCCCGTAACGATGAACTGCGAAATTTACGCACAAGCGCGAGAACGTCTAAAAAGAAGCCTTTCATTTTCCACTTTGCCGGGCGCGCTAATTGAACGTTTACGCGCGTGTAGGATCGTGACGGACCCGCGTCGCCCGTAATGTACATACACATATACGCGACCTCGCGCGTACAAAAACGGCGCGCCGCGGTGGTGGTGCATTTTGTCGTTATGCGGGGGGGGGGCTACAGTCGCGAAACTGCGGTCGAACCCCGAAGGGTGCTGCTATCGGTCGTCTGTTCTATTCCGTAACCCTTTCATTTTATACACACGCACACGCCCGAACATGTATATATATATATATATATATATATATATATCCCTGAAAGTGTATATACCCCCCTCCCCAGGAACACGCAGATTCGATCTTACTTGTCTGAATTCCCTTATATTTAATGGAACAACGTGATTATCACCATCGATAGATATATATATATATATATATATATATATATATATATATATATATATGCATATTTACACACACATGCGTGCTTGCGCGCACGCACACACACACACATCGATGTACATAGGTATCAAAAAATTATTGATCGCAAATTTTGTATTGTTTGCTTACACCGCCAACAGTGTTTGCAAAATTACCTTCTTCTCTCTACACCGGAATGTTCGCAAAATTATTCGGCTACACACACACGCACGCGCGTGCGCGCGCGCTCCCGTACGCCAAGGAAAATTTGCTCAATTTTTGTTCTCGCCCACTATGATCATCATTATTCGTGCTATATACAGGTTCAAAAATAAAAAAAATAAGGACGGAATTTCATGAAAGCTTATCGTGATGTGTATCGAATTTTTTTTTTTTAATTTCGAATTACGAAGAAAATAATATTAACTAACTTTAATAAAATGTCTATTAATAACTAAATACACGTCAGATGAGCAAGGATGAAAGCATATACATATTTCTATTTATTTTCATTTACAGTTCATCATGTCATTTAAATTATTATTTACATTTAATTATTCATTTAGGATAGTTCGCATATTTCAGAAGTTGTCTACTATTTCAGAATACATTTCTCTATGAAAACGGTAAATTATCGAGCGCAGTATTCAAAGTCCCCAACTTCGTCTTGCAATTCTGGTATGGGCAGCATAAACCATCACTGTAGCCTAGTGTAGGAACTGAACGTCCGGAAGTGAAACAAGTCGTCTTCAATAATTCTGTATGTCCATACGACAGAACCCACATGTACCTGAACAGTCGAGCTAATGCAAATCTAAATGGCCCCCTTTATTTTTCTTTTACGTTTCAAAGAGCAATTTGATCCGGAGAACCAATTTATATTTTCTTTATTTCCCGCTCGATCTTGATAGCAAGCAATAATTTACACGGAATATTTAACAGCGACAAAAAAATGAAATTTCTTTAATATTCTTATCACTATCCGAGATCGACGCTCTCGTATTACGTGAAATAAAAAGGAAGGAAAGAAAGACGAGCGTGCGAGAAAGAGAAAATCGAGCTCGCTTGCGTGGCGAAGCGAGGAGTGGCGGAAAAAATAGGAAGGCCGGTGAGAATGAAAGTCTCTCCAGGTTTTGCAGAAAGCAAGACATTCTGGGCTCTACGCTTATACGGAGAAACGTACTCGTTCAAATCACAGCATTTCACAGAAGGCGCGTTCTCGCGTCGAACTCCTTTGACCGGTCTTGACTTTTCAGAAATTGATTGCGCAGAGTCGCGCACTCATCAACCCCCTATCCCCGCCCCAACTGCCGCTGGTTCCTCAGAAGCCTGAGCAAGGCGAGCCATCAGGGCTCACCTATTCGTGCGCCTAATACGCCAAAACACTGCGAAAAGCCGCCACCACCACCATCGTCACTACCACTTTCCATTCTCTGCATCAACTACATGGGCGAATGATAAATATATATATATATATATATATATATATATTATATATATATATATATATACACGTATATACATGAATGCACGCGAGGGCATGGTGCAAGAGAAGGAAAGAGCGCGAAATCGAAGGAAGCCGGCGACACGCGATTCTCTGATCCGTCTTGCTAGAGGCGTTGCCCTTATCTCCTCAATCGCACTGCAACGACGACTAACAGCCTAAGCACGTGAACACCTAGTGTATCTCTCTCTCTCTCTCTCTCTCTCTCTCTCTCTCTCTCTCTCTCTCTCTCTCTCTCTCTCTCTCTCTCTATCTTTCCCTCGTACGAGTGTTCTAGCACAGAAGCCGGAGTGGTATCGCGCGCGAACCCTCCAGCATTTCTCTCCCACCTTTCTTCTCTTGCGCAATTTTCTCCATCGCCCCATCCTCTCTCTCTCTCTCTCTCTCTCTCTCTCTCTCTCTCTCTGTAACTCTACTCTCTGTCTCTGTCGGCGTGTCTTATACATGTTCTTCCGCTACTGCCTCCACGCGTGGGTGCTGTTGCTACTACCTCCTCACATTGCCTACATGTAGTATAGGATGTATATATTTCGCAGAAGGAGGACGGGCGAGAAAACAAGCTAAGGCAGGGAAGGGGAAGGTGATAGCGAATACGGACAGCCTGTGCGACGTAATGTGACGTGCTTCACGCACCCTGAGCACTATCGCGTCCGAGCTGCCAGCTAAGTTTCTGTCTGTCGGTTCGGAGGAGGGGGCGAGGCTTTATCTCGACTTTCCACCCAAATATCGGTGAACCGTAGGCACATCTGCACTCGGAAACACCCCTTCTCGGATTTGATTTAATTTCTGTTTGGTCGTATTAAGTGCAGCTCGTAACTGCTCGGTTCTCTCGTAGCGCCACGCTCGTGACCCTTCCGGCCTTCGTGCATCGCGCTGTACGCACCCGCATTTTTAACTCGTCGCGGATTTATCTAGATTTACGCGTAGACCAATGAAACTGGAGTATATTTTGTTGTGATTAAATCGAAAGAGGCCTATATTAATTACGAGCGACATACATTCGCGATGGGATTATAGCCCATATATATTATATACGTGTATAAGCATTCGTTAGAATGAGTAAGTCGACATTACAATTAAAAGCAAGTCGATTTGAGGAGCTGCCAATGTTCTTATCTTAGAAGTTTTTATTTCCAATTTTTGATAAGATAGTAAAATATACTTAAAATAGACATATTAAAATAGACATAGTAAAATATAACTTGTTTTAAATAATTTAAGACTTTAACATAAAAATTTTAGTTAATCATACAATTTACTTAATGCGTATTATATATTGCTGCAATATTTTAAACAAATTCCTTAAGCGATGTGGAAACAAAAACGTTTGAACAACATTAGTTTAATTGATGGCTATGAAATTGAATATCGTTATAAATAAAGAATGTTCTCATTTCTATACTCTCTATTAAATTCTCTTGGAACTTTGTGCCAATGCAAAATAAGTGTAAATAAAGTGCATATTTGAAGGTATTTGCTTTTTGATTAACATTGTGTACTTTTTTATTTATTTATAATTTCTCAAAAGAGCTTGCAATTAACGTGACTTAAGCGACACCGACGTTCCGGGCTCCACGCCCAGACTTCGCAACGTTTTGAAAAGTAATAGTATGCGCTCAGCCTCTCATTCTTTGTTGGTTTCGCGGACACTGGAAAATCTGGAAGGCTAAAAAAAGGGAGAGCCATTGAATAAGCCGTAACGTAATGGATAAAGAGGACCGAAGAACGCTACAACGTGTATGAGCACTGGCATGCTGGATTATTCATGCTCTTGCTCGATTATGCATGTAAAATAAAAATTCACGTGGTGGTATAAAGTTGGACTCAAAATAGGCTTGTGAAAAGTGGCTGTCCGAGTTCTTTTCAAGTAAGGAGAGGGGTTTCTACGAGAGGGGTATTCTGAAGTTGCCGTCTAGGTGGAAACAGATTATCGAACAAAACGGCGCATATTTGAAGTACATCCGACCACAGTAACACTTTTTATAAAACATTGAATGAAGAGCAAAAATGCGCACGCGAGATATTTGACAACCTAATAACTGTCTTTGCAAAGGAAGACAAATAGACTAACCAAAACAAAACCAGATAAATGACCAATGTGACCAACACGGGTGCCAAGCTCCAAATATTAAAACCAATCTAGCCCTAAAAAGGAATGAGCTGATTAGATTCGAAAGAAAATCTGACATGTTACAAGATTGATACTGACGAATGCGAAAATTAACTGTACCATATATTAATCCTGATGCTTTACAATAGTATTTAAGATTAGTAGATATTACCATTCGAATGACGTAGATGCGTGACAGACCACTAAAGTTCCTCTTACGTTTCATCAAGAAAAACCTCCAAACGAGAGAACAACGATTAGACCTATTGTCGAGTCGTCATTGAGGCCTGATTGGAGTGATATAAAACGTGATGGAACTCATCAAGACGGCGTCTTTGAAATATAACAACGATTGGCCCGTTAGAAATCATCAGACAAGATAGAAGAGGGTGATACTGAGATCCACAGAAGATCTATCCGCTATAAAAGAATGAGATCTACATGCAAAATTTATAAGCATCCTCCATTTTGGAAAACGAAGAACAGCACCATGACTATCCCAACATACAAAGGCTACAACTGAGCATTTAACGCTAGTGAGCGATCCCTTAAGCGATCAGACGTTTCAACTGTCGACTTCGCAACACGTTTGAACGAATTTCCAGACTAAGAAATCAACCGCACTCATCAATCAAATATTAAATCATCACTTCTCATTTTTTTAATAAATCTAAAATTATCTCCAAACATTTTAAAATCTTGAAAATTATCTTTAATCAATTCTAAGATATTTTTATTCTGTACAGTATTTTACTAAACTTCGCTGTTTTTGAAGAAAAATATTATTAAAGTACCTGAAATATTGGTATAAATACCTTTCCCTATAACTTTTCGCAGATTCTATCGATTTTTCTGTAAGGTCTCTTAAAGTTTTTCAATAATGAGAGTTAGACTATATCAATATTAAGAATAGCCTATTAAATTCGAAAAAATCTTGTGATCAGCGAAGGTGAAATCTAATGATTTTCATGTTTAACTCTTAGATTATTATTTTAATCTGTAAGAACATAAATATAATATGTATATTCATGAAGGTAATATGAAACAGTTGAGATAAATATACTGTGATATACTTCCAATTTATTATTCTTTACAATCGAAGTAAAATGGCTTCACGTTGAGCGATTCATTTAAAACATAAGGACCACAATGCTAATGGTATGTAATTACAATAATAAGAATGCTAGAACTTACGATTGACGTTGAGAGTTAGCCGAGCCATGAGCGGTGGTGCCAGGTTTGTGTTGCTTGCCTGACACACCAGCTGGGCATTGAGGTGTTGGCGGCCAATTCTCTTGTATGATAGGTGATTGAACGTCTCATTTGTGTCATTTCTCAGTTCATACGACTCGTCGATTACGTTGTGATCAAGGAACCAGGTGAGCCGGGGTCGCGGCTTACCACCCCAAGCAACGCAAACCAGCTTCACGTCGCTGCCCTCATTGTAGAGCTTATCTACCGCGGAGACTGGTCGTAGCGTATCACCATCCAGGATGACGGGTCTGTCAGGCGGCTCTGTAATATATTCAAATGGTAAAAAGAAGAGAGAGAGAGTGCGTCTGTTTCATTTTTTTTCTCCAAAATAGCGATTTAAATCAATACCAGCAGAATCATACATGCAATTGAATACCACTTTTTACAAGTAATGAAGTTAAATCACAATAAGAAATGTATTTTTTTTTATTTAACGTCGCTCTATTTATGTTTACAAATATCGGTGCTAATCAGCGATGGAAGTCGACGATGTGTTTGTAAATCAACTTGTGTCAATCGGCCGAGACCGGTATTTGAACTCGGGTCACAAAGTTACGAGGCCTTCGCTCTAGCGATCGAGCCATCGTAGGCCTCTAAAAAAAAGTATTTGCTGCAGCAGATTTATCAGGTTTAGTCTGCCTAAAATTTGAGTTTGAATTGCTAAGACAATAATTTGGTACAAAAAACAAACAGATTCGAACATACTTATTTTTTATATAAGAGTGAAAAGAATTTTATGATTGAATAGTGTGAGTTTATATCATTCCAGAAATTTATGTTAATTATGAACAATTAGAAGCTTGTGAAGTTAATGGTTCCGAACTTTATAAAATATATAGAACTGCAGTTACAGTCATTTATGAAATAGAATAATCCATTAAATTTATTGATAATCATTGTTTACTGATTTTCTTAAAATACTGATTTTATAAAATATTGACTTATTCAATATTTTACTGGTAATTGATTTTTTGATATCTTGGAAATGATGAATTCTCTAAGATAGGAGAAAAAAATGAAAGGAAGCTACATAGTTCAGGGGAAATATACTCACCAATCACGCTCAAATTTATCTTCTGATTTGTCGTTGGAGAGTTGACAAAGTCCACTCGGCATCTGTATAACCCTTCATCCTTAGGCTCCAGCTCGTTGATATTCAAGTGTGCCGGTTTCGTCGCGGTAATGAAGTAAGCCCGTCCTCCTAATGACCGCGGCGACGACCAACGGTGGGCATCATTAAACTGCCTGCTCTTCCGCATGTCGAACCTGAAACACGAAATTCGTATTTATTAGTAATGGTTTAATGCTTGTTTTTCTTTTTTAAGGGCTTTCGAAACTTCAAGGTCGTGTTTTCTTTTTATGCCCTTTTGTATGATAAATAGTACGAGTTTATAGACATACTCCAAAAGGATCAAAAAACGAAAACAGTCGAAAACAAAAACAAATGCTTATAATCTTATTTCATTTCACGAAAGTGGAATTGTTGAAAAATATATTTTATTCTGCAAACATGTAATTCGATTACTTCAGCAAGAAATTAATTAAATTTTATTCTATATATTATTATTCATTTATCTTATTATTAAATAGTAAAGAATAAATGCATTATTTTTATATTAACATTGAAATTTTATACTTTCAGGCTTTGTGTCTTTTAGCGAACTCTAGAATATTATAAAATTCATAAATTTATAAGCTTCAAAATACGAAATATCTGAGCGAATAAAGCATATTTTGTTAAATATTACGAAATGTTACAAAAACTTATAGTTAGATGGTTAACTTATAGTTAACTATATAAAGTTAAATATGTTAAAAAAACGTGGTTTTTTAAACATAGGTTCAAATATCTCAAAAAATCTCATGCGAAAGAGTGATTCTGTGACCAAGTTCGATGTCAATTCACTAAAAATCTTTAGAACAATATAATAAAGTTTCTGCTTATGACTTGAATTGTCAATTCAAAATTATTTTTTAATATTATCAAATTCGGCACAGAAGCTGTAGTTGAAATTCAAGTACAGGATAAATCAGAATTTACTAAACCATTCATATAACAACCGAAGAGTCGCGAAAATGTCAGAGTAGTGTTAAGTAGAAAATATGAGAAGTAAATAAAGAAAGGACCATGAGAACATCGAAGGAAAATCAGATAAACCGCGCACGGCTCCATCTAGAGCTTAATCGGGCAAACGGGATGAATTGCACTACGAACATCGGAATTATTCCCATGTAGAAGCAAACGATCGTTCCCGGTAGACGAGCCAGATTCTATACCTGCGAGTTTGAATATAGCATCGGAGTCAAGGGATTGGAGGAGCATGAGGTGGAGGGGGGTCAGCAGCTGAATGCCACAGGATTATAATCCAAAGAGGAAGTGGAATCGCACCGCGATGTGCACGGCAAGGGGGGTTACAGCGAGCCACCTGGGTCCCATCAGCTTGCGTGATTGCATATTAAGCATCCCGCGTATACCGCGCTGGCGTCGAGTGCGAACAAGTGGAAATGTAAGAGCAAAGAAGAAAAAGCGACAGAACTGGAAAAGAGATCGGAAGGGCGCATTCGATCTAACAGGTGTACGAACACACAGGATGAAAAGAGAAAGTTGCACTCGAGAAGAAAATTTGAGCAAACGAAGAAGACAGATAACTAGATAGAGGAGGGGAAAGAGCGAGAGAGAGAGAGAGAGAGAGAGAGAGAGAGAGAAAGCACATAAGAAGTAGGAGCGAGGAAATGTGAGAAAAGAGACCATGAAATAGGAGGGAGGTGGAGAATGGTATAGGAAGGACTAAATTCCTCGGGAGCGGCTAAAAGTTAAATTGCGTTCCAGGAGTGCTCCGCACGAGCGGGACTTTGGATATCCGCTCGTGACTGAGTATTCCCAAAGCCCTCGCTGGCTTCGCTGTCGCTGCTTTACCGGCACTGCGGAGCAACGCGCGGCGGCGGCGGCGATGGGGGCATTGACGTTGAAATACGATTTAATTCCTCTACTTCACACTTGCGGCGGCCTCGCTATATGCGCGGTCTCCCGTCTCTTTTCCCATCGGGCCGCCTCGCGTTTTGCGTGCAAGAAGGCCAAAGGTATACGGCGGAGGGGGCGGCGGAGGATGATTTTTGACTGTATATAAGGACTAGATTCCAGAAAGAGAGAATAAGCGACATGTATAAGGGGTGGAGAAGAGAAACGGAATTGAGAAGCGTGGGACGTTTATTCGAGTGAATGTATCGAGAACTGTGGGTATAATAATAATATGCAATCTTATGTATAGAGTAACTGCTTGTTAACATATTTGGCAATTGCTTTGATATTGAAAAGAAGATCAACTCCTGACTACAGGAGTTGATCTTATACTTTGTTAAGCTCCTTTATGTGTTAATTGTATATACAATTTGGTACAGACGACCAAATGAAGCGGATATATTTGATCCGAATTTGATAAATGTGCCTACTTATACGATTATAGCGTATATAGGTAGATGTATAGATAGAATCTTTTAGTTTGTATTTGTTAATTATCTGAAATTCCTAATGAGTAGGGGGCCTTCATATACCAAAGAATATCGATATCATCGCACCATTGTGTATCTATTCGGATGTAATCGGAAACTGGTATTTCTTAAAATCTATTATTGGCTTCTTTTGCTTTTACATAAAACATAGTTCAGGTAAGTGCTGACTACGTTAAGACCATTATCTGATATACTACGTCATCTATTCGAAAGTTCGAGATCCTGAAGCACACGTTAACATTCCGAATTTCTTATATTCATAATTCAACTAAGTGAGTCAGTTTGTGGAACTGTAAGTATTTCATCAATTGATGATATTTTCGATATAATTTTAATTTGATTCTAAATTTACCAATATTACGTTATTAATTATTGTGAAAATAATAATTTCCAACTATAAAATCAAGAAGACTATTCTTTTCGACGATCAGATAATAAGTCTAAAAAGGCCAAATTAATAAGATTCATAACTATTCGTTTGAAAACATAGAATTATCAAGTTTCTTAAAAAACTCAGTAACAAAACACATTTACGTCATTCATCAAAGACGTCTTTTCTTTCCTCGTTCGAAATAATGTTCATGTTAAAAAATTATTTCGTGTATCTTTATTTTAACATTCCACCTATTATATTTAATAAAAATTCAATAAACAATTTCAGAATATTAGGTTTGTATTAAAAAGAAAAATTATTTTAACTTATTCTACTTATTTACTTTAGTTTTTTAACGATTTTAAAGTTTCAAAAAATTTACGATTTACATTTACAGAAACGAAAATTCGATCATAAAATGGACACAAAAACTAATCTCTCTTTAATCCGCGTAACAAAAAAGTTTTATATTTTAAGCAAATATCAGATAAAAATATAAGGTGTTTGTGAATCCCATCTCAGATAGAAATAGAAACCAATTAAGAGCGGATTTATTGCAAAAGAAGTTACTAAATTGGAATCAAGTAATTCCTTCAATTTACCATATATAGATTATAAGAACTATTTTACATATAAAGCTATGGTTAATACAAGAAAAACTTTTGAAAATTTGATATTTATTTACTTTTATTCTTTATATATAAGTAGAGAGCTCATACAGTAGCTGTCTGTAACGGAAAATTTTCTTGTTATGTATTCATCTAAATATGCTTATTATTCCAAAACTTTTTATGTATTAAATGTATTTGCATTGATGTTATGCAAGCCAAAATCGTGCATATATATTATCGTATCATATCATATCATCATACTAAATCATAAAGACCAAGCGTGTTTTTGTTTGTACACGTTAAACAAAAAAGTTACTGAACTAATTAATCTTAAATTCAAAATATATATACTATATAATCTTCGGAAGGACATACGTTCTTTTTTTTTGTCAAATTCAATAACAAAAAATATTTAGTTAACAAATATTTAGTTAGATGTGCTAACTGAAATTGAAGCAAAAAATAGTCTGCAAAATATCACCTTTATAATGCGGACGCTAAATGAACTGTTTAATAAATCGGTTAAATTATTCTTTCGGGTGAAGCCGAGACGGAAGATATATATATACAATTCTTCAGTACAGTAATTGCAAAATGAACTTTCAATTTGTATATTATATTTTTATCGTATATTATTATCTTGTGACATATATCGATTGTTTCTTATATGCAATATTCCAAATTGATATAAGCTAATAAAATCTATTACAAAAATCTGTAAAATTAGATTAATATAAAGAAAGTATGTGATCCTATAAGTTCGGTAACAGATTTTTGTTGCAAAGGAATATTTTCTCATAACAAAGGAGCGATAACATTATTTACTTTATGAATCATCTTCATAATCTGAAGAACATTGAGAATGAATAGCTTAAGGCAGTATTCTACTTTAGACGCTCGAAAAAAACGCTATTTTTGTGAAATTTTTCTGAGAATGCTATTGAAGATATGGATGTAGGTTTTGAAATGCTGAATAAATACACTTTTAAAGTACATAAAATTTTTTTTTATTTATTTTATACATTTTTTATACATGTAAAGACGGATGGTCTGAAACAAAAAAAATCAAATAGTTGTATGTTCAGTATGACTCCAGAAATCGATCTAACTAGAAGATTTTATGTACGTGCAAAATCAACAAAATGGTGGCTCAAATACGAAAGAAAAAAATTTCTTTTTTTCCGCCTTTTTTTGCAATAAAAATATAGTTATTAAAATTTTAAGTTGATTGTAGTTAGGACGGTTAATACAAACATATAGAATATGTGTTCAAAATTTCATAAGGACCGGTTCAAAAGTTTTTTAGTTTTCACAACCACGGTACTTGAAAACGTTGCTTTGAGAAAAACGCATTTAAAGTTCTTGTAAGTGAAAAATCGTAGAAAAAATTATCTTACGCTCAATCAGCGATACCTGGGCCATAAAATTTGCTTTCAACTTGTTCCAGGTGAGTATTTTCATCTAATTTAGCCTGCTTTTTTTGAGTTTTGCTCTCCTTAGAAGCCTCAGTCGAGCGGCGGTTCTTTCGAACGATGCGCTGTTGGTCGCGCATATGGGCGAACTGCATCGTGGTCTGGCCGATATCAGGCCCATAATTTCCATTATTTTCAAAAGTGGGCTGAATCCTTCATTAAAAATGCAGGCACCAGTGAGGCATGCAATTTTAACGATTTTTTCCCCATTACAGACATGCTTCGGTGCCATAGCCCAAACTGTTGAGTTGAAACAATCATTGTTATTTTCAGAGTTTCTGCCCAAAAATCTCTCCAGCAATTCCGTTTTTGTTAGATCTTCGTAGATCGGTTTCAGCACCTCTTGTACATCGCTAGCAAGAGCAGGACGATGTTTATATTTTTTTAAAGCGCTGTTTGCTTCGGCCTTCTTATACTTGCACCAGCTATCTGAACAGTACGTATGCTGTGGTTTGGAGTCTGTTGAGATTTTGTGGTAATAGTCGCCCCAGATCCCGTTTCGCATGCCTTCTATTGAATTTGAATTCCTTTTAATTGCAAGACTGTAGTTTTTAGATAACTCTTTCATTAATTTGATACTTAGATCAGCAGTCTTCACTTTTTTAATCACGACTTTTGGTTTCTTCACAACTTTCTTCGGTGCAGCTACTTTTTTCTTTTTTTTTCTCCGGCCGTCAGTTTTGCAGTCTCAGCTTTTTTCCTTTGAGATAAAATTTTCTTCGCATCACTTGCACGTTTGATTTACAATAGGGGAACAGTTGCTGCAGCGAACATGGCCAGGTAGATGGCTTATCCGGCGCGCGCGCTGGGCGGGTCTGAATAACGCGCTCAGGTGAGTACGTTCGAACGGTGAAAAAGTATAGTTAGACTACTTGAATCTTTTGAAAATTTTGAGCTAACATTCTTGAATATATTTACTTTCAAAAAATGTAAAAATAAAACACATTTTTTTCAAACTTGTAAAGTAGAATACTGCCTTAAATCGAAATTATTATCTGCAAATTTGAACCTAAATAATCATCTTTTGATGTTAATTTCCACTTCCGCATTCTTCGAAGTCCACATTATCTACTGTAAGATGCATCAAGTTATTTGATTTCTTTCGGCTAGCCTTACGCTGAACCTTTTTTAAATCTGCGGAGGGAGCGATTAATTCTCTTTGTAAAATTCATCGTTCAATAAATAATTTAACGCCGTGCAAGCCTAAGAATCCTTGCCAACATTTGGCTCTGATTTTAAAGTTTCAAGCATCCGACGTAATACGACAGGATTAAGCAAGGGGTTATGCGAATTCGCCCACGCAGGAAAAGCGAGAGGAATACGGGAGAAAAATCGCTATTGAACATGAGCGAGATAACGAAAGGAGTACGAAAGTGTGAGATAAGCCCGGTTTGGAATAAGGGGTTGACAAGAGGATGAACGTTGTTACGCTATATAGTGCAGCAAGAGTGTCTCTAGACGGTGTTAACTTTATGGATTTACGAGAAAGTTTTCATGTAAAGCCTTTCTAATTCCATTTCTAATTTGTGACTACTTTTGTACGAACCAAAAAATTTTCATTGCAAACAATCAACATTTGTACCCTTATCCAGTAATATCAGATAAATAATATTGCGAAAATCAAATATGACAATTTTTTGGTTAAATTATAAACGATTTAACATATGTTTATAAATTCTGAAATTGAATACAACAAAGTATGATGACGACAGCCTCGATTCTATATACTTTACTATTGATTCATATTTAATTTTACATTTCAAAAGCTAAATCAAGAAATTGATAAATGAATTATTACCGATAATTTTTGTAAAATTTTATACGTGGATAGTATGAAATTAAAAAAGGATCGTTGTCCATTCAGACAGATCACTGGCTAAGTCCGATTCGAGAAATAAAAACAGAACTATCTGCACGGGTACTCAGCTGCATTAAACATTCTTATTTTGCTTAGAACGCGTGAGTGTGTAACGCAAACAATATTGAGTCAAAGGCTTTTGAAAAATCAAACAATTTAGTCAGTTAGTCTCTTTTCCTCGATAATGGATTTTACTATCGTTAAGATATACAGTTTCTCAACCTGACCATAGTGCGTACGGGACTTAGTCGTAATTCCATAGCGATAGAGAGAGAGAGAGAGAGAGAGAGAGAGAGAGAGAGAGAGAGAGAGAGAGAGAATGACTATAAGATATTAAGTGCGAGAGGGGGGAGTGCAGTTCTAATATCTGTTAAATGTATCATTATAATTATAATATCATTAAATTGTTAATTGGTTCGTGATATTTCTTAAATAATTATATACACCTCTTAATTTATCAGCATTCTCAAAAAAAAGTGCAATTTTTGTGTTCGAATCATTAGCAAATGATTAGTTCGAACAAAAGAAATCAATATCTTCTATTTTCTATGATGTCGAGGTTGTTTTTCTGCAATATTGCTGCAATATTTCATAATCATATCGGGGTTAAATAAATATTAAAATAAACGTGTATGTTTAGGAGCTCAGAGTGTAGTTCAATGCAGGTTTGTACTTTAGCTTATTTTAATGCAATATTTAATGGCTTTATACTACAGGTTGAACTCTGATTCTTTGTACATTCTTAAATTTCTTCGAGACACTGATACATGCCTTCATTTATTGGATTTTTACCAATTAATTGCTTTTTAATGTCAAACGCACTTTGAAGCTATATATATATATATATATATATATATATATATATATATATATATATATATATTAGTTCATTTCAAAGACGCAATGAGATCTATAACCAGTTGCATCAAGATTTATATAGAATTTTATATTGATTACTTTATCACGCTTCATTATTAGCATCGTTGTGAATAGCTGTTGAATTTTACGACTCAGTAAAAAATGAATTAACAGATATAAGTACGAAAAATAAGGAAATAATTTTCATGTAAAGTTAATAGGATAAACAATTCATTATCCCTCCAGTTAACAATAATAGTTAACTACTGTTCAATTTTGATTTCATTAATATTAATTTATATAAGAATTAATAAATATTATAATAAGATATATCACATTTCATGTAATGTATTTTTTAACAGTGCAATTTGTATAAAAACACATTGATAACAATGTACGTATTCTATTAACAAAAAAAGTCGAGAGAAGTAGCATATATATTTATTGAATTACACGGCCAATCAAATAGAATTCGACAGGAGACAGAAATAAATATATGTGGAAAAAACCAATAAAAGAAAACAAATACAGAAAGAGAGAAAAAAATAATTTTAGCCGGGGGGCGATACATAATGTGTACTTGCATATCTTACACCTTATTACGTTTGTTAAGTAGAATCTATAGCATCGACGTGCGACTCGCTCGCTTACGATTGTCTGGGGGAGATTCGTCGTTTTATATAAAAATTTCACGACTGGCAAAGCGGAAACTCGCGGCTCAGCCGCTATAGCGCGCGCGTGCGGCGCGGCCCGACGTGCCTTCGAGCACGGGCGCGCATACTGTGTATATATATATATATATATATATATATATATATATATATATATATATATATCGTGGCACGCGCGACCAGCAAAAGGAGAAGGTTAAACTTGCCCGGAGGGGGTGGCGACGAGTCGCTCGCGCGAGTCCGGGCGCAGCCAGCGCGCCGGTTACCGCAACCGGCAAAGGAATTTAAACCGCGATTCCTTACGACTTATCGGTTAAGAACGAGTGGCTTTTAGCTATATAAATTGTTGGCGCCCGGTCGACGCGGAATCGATAAGAGGCAATTTCCAACCAAACACCCGCTCCTTTTTCTCCCCTTCTTCGGCTCAGACGTACAGTGCGATGGCTCGCGGCGGGCTTATAAAAGTCGCTGAGAATCGAAAAATATGATGCAAAGGGCAGGGAGATTAGATTTCCCCTTTGCGCGCGCGAGAACAAGTTGCCGAGCGCGCGCCCGAAGATAATGGCTATTTGAGGAGAGCGTGCAAGAGAGGTTATAGGCGCTTTATATATATATATATATATATATATATATATATATATATATATATACACGCACGTTTCTGTTTGAGAATGTTTCGAATGCGTAAACTTATACCTAGAGCATACCGAACTGCTCTGGATAATAACTAATAATTTAACCCATGCCCTTTTCTGGATAGAACTGCATTATTTAAACATTTGAATTTAACATGTTTTCTAAATTTTAATTTCGTTTGTTAAGACGAGACTTAGACTTTTTTTAAGTAAACGTGGTCATCATTAAATTCATTATACAATTTTTATGTTATTCTACGATTGACATTTGTATTTCCAAGATTAAGTATAAAAAAAACTTTGCTAAGGAATAAATTTTATAACTTGTAAATAATTGAAGTACATTTAAAAAAAAAAACTTTATTAACCTTATAGTCTCTAAATCAATTTAGTTTATTGAAATTTATGATCTATGTTCAACATAGATTTTAGCCTAAAAACTTACCCATAAATTGGTTCGTTACTAGGTTCTTTGTACCACAAGACTAGTTTCACTATATCGTTGTCCGACTCTAAGTTACAGGGCAACCGCACTTTGCTTTTAGCTACTCCGGAAACTTCTATGAATGACACTGTAACAGATAAATAAATTTAAATGTTTATTATTTCTGCATTTATTCATTCAAGATCATTTTTATAAATTTATAAATACAACGTTAATTTTATCAAAACTATCGACGCAATCTAGAAAATATCACAAAATATATACATTTTTTCTTCTAAACGGGGTGATTTGAAAGTTTTTTTGTTTCTTACAATTGCAATATCTCAATTGTAGGTGAAAGATTTTAATGCAATTAATTAATTGTTAACCGTGATATCTAAACAGATTATGCTTAGAATAGCTATAATCTTACTACTGCAAGTTTCCTTTAATATACAGATCAGTAATTTCAGAATTCAGCTGAAATTAAGTAGATGGAATTAATTAATTTCTATGTAAATTTTTTAATGTTTTTAACTTATATTATACAGTGCTTAACATATCTAAAAAATTAATAAATAATAACCATATTATAAATACAACTTTAAAGATTATTCAGCCAGTATACTCCGTAATATAGATTCATTGGAATATATTACACATTATATGTTATGTATACAAATATATCTAGTTAATGGATGAAGAGATATTAATAATAATTACAGAGATTATATAATTTCTTAATTTTATTTACATTGATATAATGCAAACAGAAATTACTCAAATATTCAAATATATGAAGATGGATTAATGTTGGCATGTACCATTGGGGAAGTATATAGCTCTATAAGAATGGTATATCTGTATGACAAAGAAAGTTTTCAGCGTTAAGATTAATTACTCTAGGAATCGTGTATTTAGGCAGACGATAAGAAAAACGATGAATTAATTTCAATAAAATCTGTATCCGACGGTTCAGTTACTTTTTTTATCCGCCTGAGTGCCTAAAGAATATCACTGCCTTCTAAAAAGCCATGCCAAAGTTTCTTCAACGTATCTTGAAGTTTTGAACAAGAATTTCAAGGATCAAATAAGGATAAAATGGTATAGTGTAAAAAGCTGGGAATGTGTAACTATTAATTAGAATAAAATTTAATGAGCTCTTTGAGACAATACATATTTTTCTCCAGAAATCGTTTCGATTTAGTAAACTCCAAAAATATTTATCAGATTTCTGTATATTACCAATTAAATGAATATAAATTGTAAAATTAGTTTCCTCGGTTAATAATTTTCCGTTAACTTCCATTTTACTCAATTAGAAGTTTTCTACATAAGATATCACATTTTGAACTTAATTTTTGTCAGAATAACTGTATTAGAAACTCATTTAAAATGTTTAAAAATTTATAACTTTATGTCTTCTCAAAAAATATCAAATTATTCTCCATTTTATTTGTTCAAAAGATTATTCGGCGAATTTTTTAATCGTTTTACTGTGTAACAAATGTACCGAATTGTTGTTTGATTACTAAAAATCAATTTCGTATATAATAAAAGTCCAATATCATTTTTGGATTGAGAAAAATGTCAGTGGATCATATAATTACATTAAAACACATTTTGAATTTCTAAATTTCTAAATTTCTAAATGTCTTGATGAATGACGAAAAATTGCAAAAGAGAAATTTACACAAGTAAATTGTTCATAGTAAATTATATTAGAGTTTTGGAGCATTCTGCGCTGAAAATTCATGTTTGTACTCGCATTTTAAAAAAGATTTGAAATTCATGTGCCTGAAGATAATATGATGTACTATACTAATATGATGTACTGTACTATTTACAAAATCTTTATTTGGGATAATCATAAAATTTAGTTCACAGCAGAACAGGGACGCCATTTTCTTTTAACTAAACATATATGCATAAGATGCATATATTCGATGTCCATATTACATCATAAAATCTAAAAAATGCTTAAGAAATTTTTAAATACACGTAAAAATTGATATCGGATTGGTAATATATAATGTTTCAATCTTGAAAAAGTTATTGAGTTATATTGATCTTTTGTATATAGTGCCGTAGCGTTATCCTACAGCGAAGAGCAACTATACTTCTCACTAAATGGGATCAAGCTTTTTCAAAGTCATTTATGATAAAAGTTCATTTACTGAATAACTAAACTATTTTATAACCCTCTATATTAACCAATTTTAATGATGCAACATAATAATTGCATATGCTTAATCAGATATAAAGCTTATAAGTTAGTGACTTGATAAGATATATCAATCTGATAATTAAAGGTATTTACAAAAAAAAACACTATAACGTTTGAATGGATATCCGAGAGTGTATAGTGTACGTTTATAACGACGTTTTCTTACAAAACCGTAGTTCTTCGCTCAGTCGAATTTACAGGATGCCCGACAGTTAATGTACACTGTTTAATGGTTCGCATAGCCACCGCTACACGTGACCGACTTTTGGCACTTTTATTCCTCTTGTCGTGGGTGGCAACGAAAATTACCGCCTATCCGTGCAAGATATATAAAAAAGACCGAGGGGTGTCCGGGTGATGCGGTAAGAGGTAAGGATAAGCAGCGAAGGAGAAAGGAAAATTCAGAAAAGTCAGACTGGACTTTTGTCTACTTGGGAGGAAACCACTTTACTCCTGGAAAATTATACGCCGGCCATGCCAGTATTGTAACTGATCCCCTTTTCTCTACGATTCGATTAACTTTACGATTTCCTGAAAAACCACCCCAACCCCTTCTCTCCTTGTTCCTTTTGATTCCAATCTCCATTATTATTTCATTCCTATTTTTCGTTTCTCCAGTTTTCTATTAAAATACAAAAAAAAAATACAGAATATCGTGATCCCTACTACTCCAAGCAGTCGGTCGCAATGCTCTATCTCTTTGTTTTCTTTCTTTCTTCAAGTTTTTTTTTATTTCCTCTCTCTCATTTTCACGGATACCGGATATTTTCAGCCACCCCGACTCCACTGCTTCGTGCAGTAATCAAATAAAAATACAGACACATAGGCGTTGAGGAAATATTGCGACGAAAATAAAAGAAAAAATGCTCGCGAAATATCTGCGCTTAAATAGTCATGTAGGGCAATACTCGTGGATAGCGAGGTGCAAGATACATACGAATATTTCTTAGTCGTTTAATTTTCTAGGAATAATTATGTTTTTCGAGTTGAGAGAAGTGCCACTGTTGTTCCTGGAAAGTATTCTTACCTCTGAACGTAAAGTTTTAAGGTATATTTATATGGAATTGCCTTGATTATTTTAATCTGCGTTTGCTTGCAGAAGCATCAAGTGAATTGCCAACCGCGTCGTGAAATATTGTTGGTTTGCCATGAAGATAATAGTACGCATTAGATTTGAAATATTCTTCAGTATAAACTCGACAGAAGCGGCTTTTACCTTAGTTAAGTAATTTAGGATGAAATTGTACAATACTTTTTTATGTTTCTATAAGTTAATTAGTAATGTTATGGAACCATTCTTATAATTTAGCCAAAAAGATTAACTGCAACTTGTAAGAATATATTGTTTGAAAGTGTCTTGTCTCATTACACTAATTCCATTATAATTTCAACTCTATATCACGTAATGAACTTAAGTAAGTAACGTTATAATGATATACAATTAATTAACTTGCTTTTTATCAACTCAATGTCAAAAAATTCTAGTTGTAATATTATTTGAATAGTATAATTACGAATTCCTCAGTTATTATTGTTAAATATCCAAACAGTAATCTTTCCGTAAACTAAAACTAGTCGTACAATTAAATAGAAAAGGGTGGCGAAATACCACATAGACACAGAACGACGAATTCTTTAGAGCCCGATAGTTACGCTTATATGGAATAAAATAAAATAATACGTAGATCTTATGTCTTCCTTCTCCCTTCAAAAAAAATTTTTCCGAGCGGAGAAAAATGGCGACTGTATCTGCGCTCGACGCCGGGACGCATTCTCCGTTGTCGTTTCTACTCCCTCGCCCGTGCCGTGGTGTACGAGGTCGCCGAACGCTGCCGACGCTGACGGAGGGTGAGTTTTGCTTTTTGCAAGAGCGCGAAGCACCGAGTCGCGCCCTCTTCAATTTATTAGAACGAGCAGGTGTATATAGGGAACAAATCGAGAACTGCACCGGAACGACGTCTTTATCAATATTCGCGATTGGAAGTCCTGTAACTGTATAAGTTTTGAAGTGGGCACGAGCGCGGCCGAAAAGAATTTTGTAATGCCTCTTGTAATGTTATCGCGAAACGTTGGAATTATAGATTGGCACCGAAACAGTTCGACAGATGAAGCTCTTCGGTATACTTTTACTGAGTTTCCAATTAAATTAATAGAGAATTGAAAATTTTTTCAATTTTCTTTTTAAATTATACTTTATCGTAGAATAATAAACTTTGGTTCGGAGTTTTTCGTTAAGTTCGATCTAATTGTATTTTAATTAATGCTTTGTGAGTTGTAAAATAGAACTTTTACTTGAATCGATCTCATACGAATGAAGCCATTGAGCCAATGATCAGGTGTATGCCTGTAGAAATAACAAATACTCTTCAAAGCTGTTCAAGCGATACAGTATTATAATAAAAGAATTCAATTCAAGAAGGAGATCTTCCAATTTGTTGAGGTTAACTCGGTTTCATTAATTTGATACGCTTATGAAATTTTCATTAGAAAATTGTAACAAGTAACTCCATATATCAACATAATACTTACTCAATTTTTAAAAATCGATATTATTTGGCAACCAAAAATATATTTTTTAGCTTAACATTTTATTTAAACTCTGTGTAAACTTTTAAACAATAAACTTTAAATAAGAATTAAAGTATTTTTTGAGTGATTATGGCCATCGATTTCAAAAAAGATAAAATGTTTTTGAAATTTTTATGTTCAATGAAATATTAGATCAGCTTCACTGATGACTTTCACATGGCAGTAGTATTTGGTTTTAGAACGTTCATATGGCATTTTAGTAAGGTCAAAATTTTAAATTAATTTGATCATTATTGTTATAAAAATGTCGTCGAAAAATCTGAAACAAATGGATGCGGTAGAAAATATGAGACATAATGTATAAAATACGAAAATAAATAAGAGAACTGTAGTAGAACGCAAATCTCTCTTCTCGATGCATCACCCAGTATATCCAAAAATAGTCGTGCGTCAGAGAGAACACATGCGTCGATATTTCTGTTTCCTTCTTTCTTGTCCAGTTCGAACGAAAGAAATAAGTAATGGTCCGAAAGTCGAATGTACTTATCGAGCTGACCTTTGTAGCTGTATATAAAAAACATACGTTTTGTATGTTTTGCTTATTTCTGGCCGGCTTCCCTTTTTTCCTCCCCTTTAATCTATATGGGAATCATATCTTCCTCGTTCTTACTCTTTTATCGCCAGCTTGTCGAAACATCAAGCATGGCTGGCTGAAAAATAAAAGAGGCCTCCAAAAGCTCTCGTTAGTTATTTTATCAGTCATTCAACGCTAGCATCTCTGGTATAGTCGCTCTCGGCGTTCGAAATAACACAGAAGCTCGTCTGTTAGCGCCACTCGACTACTTCTGCTCTGAACCCCGTCCCCTCTCTCTCTTTCTCTTTTTCTCTGCCTCTCACTCTATCCCTATTTCTCTATCTCTCTCAAAACCTCTCTCATGCACGGATTTTTTTTCGTATATACGTTTATACAATCTAAGTAGAGAAACGAAAGATCCTGGGGCAAGCATGGGGTATGGAAGCGAAGGGGACATTCTAAGAAACAGACATTACAGTGAATCACCTAGTTTGCATAATCGGAGAAGAGAACCTGTGACTGCTAATTGAATTCTTGGAATTCGAATGCTTCCGTGCTTCCGTTTTCCGCGGGACTCGAAAACGTCGGGCTCCTTTGTCGATCAATTGTCCCATCAGATTCGGTAATGCAATTGTATACGATTTTATCTGTGATAATGCTATAGCGTGATACAAAATTACCAGAAGAAAATCGCATCGCCAGGCTGCAATAGGTGGAACCTCGAGTTTTAAACTTATGTGCAGGTATCACAAAATTGGATTATAATAGTCCTAAAACCAAGAGAGTCCAGCACGATCTATCTAATGTGGCCTTCCGCTGGAGTCTTAAAGAAGTTTTACAAAGGAAAATCAATCTGAAATTTTAATGAATCCTTTAGTACTATCTGAACTAGTAATTGCAATTGTCCGAATAATCTTTTGGTAAAACTTTAAAAATCCAATAAGTAAGTGAATCTGACAGAAAATTCCTCAATACACGAAATTATTTAAAAAGTTAATAATGAAAAAAATAGTGAAAGTGGAACGTTTAAACAACATTTGTTTAGAAGCAACATTTCTATACTAGCCTAAAATAATGAAAAAATGGTTCCAATTATTATTAAGAAATTTGATTTTTTTATTTCATTCAATATTCTACTTTTCAGAATGAGCGTATAGATGAATTTCGAATAGTGTATATTTTATTTATATATTTATTTTTTAACTGTCCTGCTAAATAAAAACAGTCAATTGCTGTCTGTTATTGTAGTCTATGTTTCTAATTCTCTTTTCAATGAGCAATTTAATTTTACTGTAGTCTATGTTCAATAAAGCGTCTGTAGTCGTTCCATCCAATTGCAACGAACACATCAAGTTTTGTTATTGCAATTTTTATAATGAAATTACCTATGATTAACGTTTTTCTTATATATTGCTCCTTCGTATCTTATCAATTGTTTTTTAAATCCAAATATTTCAAAATATATGTCCAGGAACAGTATATTAAATTAATAAATATTTTTATCATTCTTATAATCTTTATAATATAATATATAAACTAAAATAATGACAGTTAGACTGTCCTTCTTAAACTTATTAATTTTAAAACCAGTGTAAACAAAATAATTTATCCTTGATTAAAATACGTTATTTTTTGGAAATGCACCAAATAAATGCAAAATTTTACCACACTTACAAAATGGAAAAACCTCTTTATTCTACACCTTTTTTAATATTATAGTTCATCAAGCAAATGAAACCCCCCGGCGTTTCAATTTTTTGGCCTAGATAATTCCAAGAAAAATCATAAAAAAAGACAAAGCAAAGATTTTGCACATACTACCTCAGACACAAATCCTGTAATCCTCGACGTGCACAATGAAATTGCAAAACAAAGGTACAACATCTATACATACATATATATATATATATATATATATATATATATATATATATATATTATGTGTACATAATACATGTAACCAGCTGATCTCCGCCTTCCTCGAAGGTATAATAGTGCTCTATCAAGAAAAGGAACAAAGGCACAAAAAACGTGGCGAATACTCCCTTATAGAGGGGGAGAGCCTCTGAAGAATCGATAATAAATTTTTTTCCGAGCCGCGCAATGAGAATTTCCTCGACGGTATTGAAAATGATGCCACGGCCGCGTTGATCGTCCACAGCTCGGTACGGGTGTAGCAGGAAACGAGAGGGACGGGGGCATAATGAGAACGCTGTTCTCGGCCGCGGGGGCTTCTGGAGATACCGTCTACGCTGCCCCAGGCTGGATAAGAGATTTCTCGGGTGCAATATCGAGGCGCTCTTTGCCCGTCCCTATTACACTGGAAGGTTTGAGAAAGTAGGATTTTTTCCAGCGTCAGAATTCACTTATATAATGCGGCGGGCGGGGGCGGTGAGAGGAGGTGTGCTCCGTCGTGGTTATGAAAGCGATGGAACAGGATGAGCGAAGGAAAACTGTGGAGAATGGGGTATCAACCAAGAGGGCGCACTAAGATTACCTCGTCGGCCTCGCCGAGACAATAAAAGGCGGTGAGGGAACAGGAGGTAATCGTTTGCTATTAGCGCAAGGAGCTAGAGTCGAGTGCATCCAGGGTTGGGTTTTCTTACGTTACACACAAACACACACGCGCGCGCGCGATTTCGCGCGAAAGAGCTGTTGGGTAGCAGCGGCTGGATAATCGCGAGTGAACTGCAACTTATCGCGATTAGCAACTATAGGCCGAGTCTGCTCTCTCTCTCTCTCTCTCTCTCTCTCTGTTCTTATACTTGGTCAACTCAGAGCTGAATTTCTAATTAAAAGTCTATAATCGCAAGAGTCCTTTGGCGAAATTCTGATGGCCACGCCGCCGCCATCGGGCTCGCCTCGTCACGTAACTAGATTGATGAGCGACTTTTACATGTGTACTTAGCCACCTTGCCTTGGATGAACGGAGCCTACGCATCACTGATCACGGATTACGGACAACGCTTTCTACACACCAGCTCGTTTGTTAAGTGCGGTGTATAACTTGTCCACATACGTATAGACGTGAATATGTGCGATTATGCGAATACCGACAATAAAACCTGTGCTTTTAAAAATAAATTTGCTTAGAACTGCAATAAAGTAGCGTATGGTTAATAAGAATTTCCGTGTATGATATTACGATTACTCATTAATATACGATGAATGTTGTTTCTTTACATATGGCAATTGCATTAATGTTAAACCAAAATATTAAAGGTTAATGCTTTTCTGAAGATTAAACTTCTCTAATATTTGATTGTATTTGTATCCTAACGTTGCAACATTTGTAATATTTAAAAACTGTATTTGAAAATCTGATAATAATTCATTTTTCCATCTGACATGCAAGTATAAGTAGAAACACAATCTTTGATTAATCCGTGGCTATACGTCATCTCCAAGAATAAATTCTATATCGGCGGTTCCTGAATTTAAGGACGATCAAACTTGTTATAATTGAAATATATTTCTAAGAATATAATATTTTTGACACTTGGGTGAAATCCACAAATTACGCGATGTGTTACATCGACAAATTCATTTCAATGACGGTTAGGTCAGATTGAAATACTCTTTTCTTGATATGTGCAAAAGTGTAACTTTTAATTTTGAAGAATAAGTTCAAATAATTAACCGAAAGAAATTACTATTAGTACGTTTCGCCCTTAGTTACCCGCTGGGCTCGTCAGTAGGACGGCAGGTAACCAATTCCTAGACGTACAATGCTTGCTAAAAGTCGATGAAAAGTTATATACAAACGATAAAATTAACTATGAGAGAGGAATATTGTGTAAATATGCGGGAATAATTGTACATATCTTAGAAACTTAAATAGCGACTTTAGCTTCCCAACTATCAATAAATTAAATTAAAGATGTGCTATATTATTTTTATGTGGAACAAAATTAAATAATTGAAATATATTTCTAAGAATATAATATTTTTCACACTTGTGTGAAAAGTCGGTCATTATGTGCTTTTTTAAGCGCCCACCTGTGAAAATATTTTAAAAGTAACCTTTCAAAGACGGTTCAAGTCAAACATATATTTCAACTCAGATCCATGCCAATCTACAGGGTCATCATTTCTCAGTATACGTTAGAGGTTAAATATATATTTTATGAAAAGTAAGATACTTAAATTATTATAATGAAAATCCGCAATATGGATTCAAAAGTAATTTCGTCAACCATAACAGTTTAGATTCCATTTCCGTCTGAGACATTCTTGAAACCATCCATGAGTACATTAGAGTTGGCACATCGACGCTCACAGCTCAGGTTAAATTCAGTTGCGAAAATTCGGTGCATTGTGCGTCATTTCCATCGCGTCCACCTAGCCATCGCCAACAATAGTGGCAATTAAAAATCATTATTATCTGCTTGACCAAAGACAAAGTGCCCATAATCGAAGCAGCATCGCCGACGCAGTCCGAATCAATGATTGCATCGAGAGCAACTGGACCTCCTCTAGAGAGCTTCCATTTAGTCTCGTATACGAATTCCGACTCCATTATTGTAAACATGATGAGGGAAGTCTATCCTGAACGGATTTACCATCATAGTCAAATACAGCAATTAATATTTTCGTTCGGTATTGAATGCGAATTATTTTAATCCCTTCCTATCCGTAGCTTACCATTATTCTTAAATATAAATAGTATAAAATAATATATTATAAAATAAATGTAATATAAATAAAAAAATAAATATAATATAAATAATATAAAATAATATAATAATATAAAATAAACTTTATTTAAATCATACTTACTAAAACTTACTATTACGGGCCTACACAGAGGTTACTCGCTTTGTGGAAAATAATTAAGCGTTGATTGAAAGAAACTAGCATATGACTTATTAAATATATATTTCTGCTATTATTTAAAATATCAATAACTAGGTTTAAGAGAACTTTTTACCAAATTCAACTATCGGTTTTAAAGTCCTTGGTTCACCATAATCTCCATAGGGATAAGAATGCCACAGCAAATAAATTTGAAATCCTGTATTTTCTTGCCCATTATATGAAACTACTATACATTGTCCATGCTAAAATACATTTAAATCAAAAATGCTTTATTTCCGATCGAATTAATCGTATTCAATTGAAGAGCAGAGCAACATATCACTCGCCTTCCTACTTAATTTTCCTATTTTACCTTTGAAACATTTCGTTTCTTCTCGGGAATTCCCTTGACACTTTCGGTCTACGCGCACTGGAATCAGGAGTACACGCGTACATGCCTTTATAACCGCTTGATTTCCAATAAGCACGCATTATTTAGAACAGTCAGGAACATTAGAGGAGCAAGAGGTAGTGAGTCATAATCGATCAGGTGACATTATATTGACGACAAATATGTCAGCAATCTTTCAGGCCCCGAAGACGCGATATTATCTGTCACTTTTAATACTGAATATGTTTGCGTACAAAAAAAATAATATTTCCCTAGGTATAGTTTTTTTAATATATTATTTGCTCCATCATAAGGCACAATATTGATATTCATTGAACATTATTTCAATATAAGCGAGAATAGAATACTTATACATTTTCTAATATTGAATGAACCTGTAACGAACTGACCTTGGGCGTCAACCTCTGGGTTTGTTGAAATACCGGACTCGCTAATCGAACCAGCTATATTTGTGCCGCATAGCATTCCCTGCGTACATGATCAAGGATCAGATGGTTTTGTCAATATATAGTAAGGGCTTGGGTAATTTCAAATAGCGCCATTGAATAATGCACCGCGTGCGCTGCGCCGCCTGTCTAGTCAGCAAGTATAATGTGTCGGATCTGCGTTTTTCTCTTTGCCTCTCTCCCTTTTCCACCGAGCGCTTTTCGATAATTGCCGTTTATGCTTCTATTTAATAACGGTCCTGAAACTTCCAATGTAGCTCTAAAATATTGAACGAGTGTTAATGTATAACGACCGCGTGGAAAATGAACTCGGAAGATAAACCGAGCGCGTTTGATTATTATTTTTCTTTATGGCTTAAAATCGTAATGATACACCAGTTTTATATCTTTAGCATTGATAAACATAGCTCTTGGATAACGTTTTAAAGGTTTATTACGGCGGAAATGTATTATCAATATAATCGTTTTCACTCAGAGAGAGAATGAGCAGATAAATAAAATATACAAATATTGTTATAAATACTGCTTTTTGACTTTTATTTATTGTTTATCTTCTCGCTTTTAAAAGTTACCGATTTTCAGTTCTTTAGTTTTATATCGAAATAATTTTTCTTGTACAAGAAGGAACTGAGGAGTTAATGTCATGCTGATGAACTGTAGAGAATTCGGTCTTTCTCCAGCAAATACCGAAGATCAATCTATGGATAGAACCTATAACTCATCAGCAATGCTTTAGTTTTCTATTCTGTTATTCACTTAGTAAACTACAAAACATATATAATTTACCCAAAACGCTATTCATGTTATCGTATATATTGCTTTAATAAATATGTACCTATAATATATTGCATTTCATTTTTACAATATATTCGACCTCTGCAGAAATGTAATATGAAAGGCAACGAGGACGCGAGCGAGGTGGCGAAAATTTGCATCAATGGTCCTGTAATTTTTAAATAAACACGATCAAACTAGTGTTAACAATCATCACAAAATTCATATAAATTATGTCGGTTCAAAGATTTCAACCAAAAAGAGAGAGGGAGAGATAGATAGTAAATAACATGGTAACTCGACAGACTACATGTTAAATAAAGATAAAGAATGTGTAGTAAAAATACGTGATTAAAAAAAGGTTATAATTTTTTAAAAGAATACTTTGATATCAATAAATTTAATATTAATTTTTAAGTACTGAAAATTGATATCATTAACAACGAAAAGTTTCGAATGAAAGAAATTATTACGTATAAGTATATTCTACAATTTTTGAAAATCACTTTTAATGGAAAATTGATAATTGACTAAAATTATTGAATACAATCAAATGAAGCTATAGATTTTATTTATGTGTAACAATATGCCGTACCAGTCGATCTTATTGAAATTATAATTCATCTAAACCAGATAGTCTTTTTAACTAAGAAAGTAATCATTCAGGGCTGGAAAGTAATCACTCATTTAATGTTTCTAAAGTATTCAAAATTTGCAGAAATAGATGAATATATTGACAAATAATTGGACTACAATTACTGATTAATTACATATGTGTTAATATATGAAAAACTGTCGTTACTGTCAGGCCATATCTATCATTTGTTAAGTACTAATTCTAATTTTGGACAGATGCCTAAGAAATCTGAGCGAAATCTGAGCATGGTCAAGCAAGTTCTGAATTTTTTTGAAGTCATAGAAAAAATTTTTTAGTGAGAAATTAATTTTGCTGAACATTTTAAACACATGCATATGTTGCAACAATTAGGCGCTGAAGAAAGTTTGGAGACCAATAATAAATACAGCTCGTATCCGGCCGCCCAATAGTTGTCGCAATCCGCTCGTTCGGCGGAAAGGCGAAAGAAATTTGAAAATGGAGACCCGTCTCCATTTTCAAATCAAGTACCAAGAAATGTTAACAAGCCTATATGTATAAAAACTGCAGTTTTTATGCATCCGATCTTCAATAATTGCATTTGAATTGACCATTTGCAAAGATATTACTATTGAAACCTGTAATAAGTATATTCCAATTGATCTTGTATTTCACCTAGTAAAATTATACTATATTATGCATACGCACGATATATTTGCCCACTGTTCACTGATAGGTTGCCACAGAGTGTATAGAATTGTACTTAAATATATTTAGAAATTATTTTTTCCGGTTTTATGGTTCGTTATATCAGTCATGCCTTTATTCATAAAGTACATAATAGATATTTCTAATGTATGAACTGGACGCTATTTTATACACGCGAACCAAAGCCCTTAAAAATATTATATTTTTAAGCACTTTATTTATAAAAATGTTAATATCCCTGATTATTCGATAGCAAAAAAGAGATTATCAATAACAAATTTTTTAAATTATTTTCTTGTAGACATGTTTCACTGCAGAATATTGCAAGTGAGCAAAATTATATCTAATGAAACCAAGCTCATGACTCATACATACAGCTGTTATAAAGATAGAAATATTTTATTAATTATATATTCTAACTTATGATAGTTACACATTTTCAGTATATTTTTAATAGTTATACTTAAGCTAACGACTTCGTTCTTTCATATGCTTTATGGAAATTAATGTGCGAAAATCAAACTGATTGAACTAATTAAATTTTTCTAATTCACTTTTCATTCTCGTTATTTTTATCTTTTTCCCTCTCCGGAAACATGAATACGATGGATCGATAGGTGGATGGATGGATCAATGGGAAAATATCTAATTGAATTTTTGAATCGGTAAAAAGCTATAGGTCCTTATATACACCAGCCAAATAATAAACAATAATTTTAGAATATAGACACAAATGTACCCTAATTAATTATAGATATAAAAAGGTACACAATATAAATATAAACAATAACATTAATCCTAAAAGTTGAAAAAACAGCCAACGAACAACCCACATGATGGACTTCTATCCTAAACTGAGCGAGCTGTGATCAGAACTGAAGTCAAAACTACAGTGAGAACAAAATAGGAAGAGGCAAGCATCTCTCTCTCTCTCTCTCTCTCTCTCTCTCTCTCTCTCTCGCAGGTGCAGAAATAGAAACAAGAAAGAAAACAGCGAGTGTTGGCGTATGTTACTTCTCCTAGTCCGCCCAAGTCTCATCGCACAATCCATTATATAAATCTATGCGATATATATACATATAGAAAATTTAAGAAAATATTGAAAAGATATTTTATTGGATGATGGCTGATAATGCATGTCTTTGTTTTTATATATATATATATATATAGTGTGAGAAACAAATACAGTATAAATATAGAACGTCAGCATATCAAATGTAATGCATTATAATGGATCATCCAGATGGCTACCTCATCAATATTAGAGAATCCAGTTTTTTATAAGTCATACGAATTTCTTCACATATAATTGAAAATCTAAGCATATACTGAATTGAGGTTTATTATTAAAAAGAAAATCAAATGATAAGGATTATCGCAGATCAGAATTCAAAATGGCCACTAATATACATACGGACACACATATGGATCGCCGATGTAGAGTGAGAATACTGTGTTCTTCGCAAGGATCATGAATATGATCAATTAAAGTGAGAAATAGATAGAGAAAGGCAGAGAGAGAGAGAAAGAGAGAGAGATCGAGAGAGAGAGAGAGACAGAGAGATAGAGAATGAGAGAGAGTGAGAGAGAAATTGGGGGAGCGTTAGAAAAGGGGAAAAGAGAAATAATGTGGGATAAGAGATTGCATGAGAGAAAGAAAGACAAGATACTGGTAACTCGGCCTACACTTGCATTTTCAGCGTTGGCCCGACAGTTTGCGCATGCACGCCAGACGCATGCCAAGTTCTTCTACATCAAGCGTCTCTCTCTCTCTCTCTCTCTCTCTCTCTCTCTGTCTGTCCTGCTCTCATCTCCCTTCCTTTCTTTTTCGCCAGCGGCGCCTCCACTACCCTCGATTCTCTTTCTCTTTCAGGCTTGGCACGTTTCTTTCATCCCCAGCGTTTTCCGAAGTCCTCCATTCTTTCGTTCCTCCATTTACCAAAGCCAATTTCAACCGTCGTGCGCGTACGCCCACGCGGGATCCTTTTTACCCTCTCTTTTGCACTGTCTCTCATATTATCCTTTCCTCTACCCTCTCATTTGAGTCTATTTTTTATTTTATTCGTGTTCTTTCGCACAATTTCAGTATTTATATTAAATAAAAAGAAGGAGAAAACAGACGAAAATACAGATCCCTTTAGCAGCGCGAGTAAAAACCCGAGGCGTGCCTGCCTTTTAATTTTAACCAATAACTTCCTGAATTTATTTTGCTGTGCACCTTAGTGCTTCATTGATTTCGTGGCAAAAAGCAAAATAAGCCAAATCTGTCGAAGAACAGGAGAGTAATGGATTATTTCTCAAATCTTTTTTTCAGCCAATATATATTGCAACAACACAAAAAAATCGAAATCTCTCGAGTAGTTTACAAAGAGAAATTTTTCAATTTCCGCGTGTAGGGAGATATATTCCCTCTTCCCCTTTTAATAAAAATAGATCTCTCCCAATACTCGGACAATAATCCTTAGAAACTTTACTTTGAAGAGCCCGTAAATTTTTTTTTTACTCCACGCAGTTCGCGTTCTTATCGAGAGGCAAAATAGCGAAAGCCCCTTTGAAATCGTTTTATTCCCGTAAATTTTACTGTCGATGCACTTTATCACCCGTCCCATGCCACTCGCGCACCTTCCACGCTTTCTCGCACGCTCCTTCTTGTTCGTTTCGCTCTCCTTCGATGTCCTCGCCATTTCACGAGTTTCTTCAAAAAGCCGCCCTGTATTTTTTTCTTCGCATCCTATGCAGACTTATAGTGGATAGCTGCGTCTTTCTTTTACGTCGCTCGCACGCTTCTTATCGCTTTATTTTAACTTCACGCTACCTCTCAAAAAGGCTATGACTATTTTGTTGCATTTCTAATATCTACATTTACAAATTTAGGTTCAATTTGAATTCCCATTGATTTTGCCGATGCAACGCGTTTACTTCTTTGAGAAGCAACAGTTTTTTGTGCATGCTAAAATATTTTAGATTCCTTATTTTCCAGGTATGGCAATTAAGAATAGTTGCTATATTATTAAGAATAATTGCTTTTTGAACCAATGATATTTAAGAGATATGTTGATGATATCTTTACAATTGTTCCGGAAGTTTTTGTGGATGAAATGGTGGATGTTTTCAATTCTGTACATGACAGAATTAAATTTACCAGGGAGGTTGAAGTTAATAGTCAGTTAAGTTTTCTGGACATTAATGTAATTAGATGTAGTAATAATAAGGTAAAACTTAATTGGTACAGAAAGCCTACTTGGTCAGGTAGGTTTTTGGATTTTAATTCACACCACCAATTCGGAAACAAAATTGGAGCATTGAAAGGTGTCATTGACAGAGCAATTAAATTGTCACATAAAGATTTTAGACACAATAATTTACAGATAGTAAGAGAGACTTTCATTAATAATGGCTATCCAATTCAATTTATTAATAGATTAATTGCTGAGAGATTGTTCGACATTTATAATACCGAAAATAGACATAGTGCAGGAATTGATGTTAACGGAGGCAAAATTATTGTCTTGCCATATGTTAGAGGATTGTCTGAAAGAATAAAAAGAAATTTTCGGAAATATAACATTCAAATTTTCTTTAAAAATAGCAATAGTTTGAGTAGATTGTTTAATAATTGTAAAGATAAGGATGATTTATGCTTAAAATCAGGAGTTGTTTACAAGATTAATTGCATGGATTGTGATAAATACTATATTGGACAAACAGGTAGATATATAAAAAAGAGAATTTATGAGCATAAATATAGTTTACGTAGCTCACATATTACTTCTGGTTTAAAAGAGCATTGTTTAAAGTTTTTACATTCTTTTGATTTTGTGAATGTGGATATTTTGGAGCATGGTATTAATAATAAGTATAAACGGGAGAGTCTTGAAAGTATTCACATTTCCAGGAATCGAAATAATGTGAATTTAATGTTATAGTCTGGTAGATTGGACAGTGTTTATCATTCCTTATTAAATTGATTGTTTTTGGACAGTTTGTATAGAGGGTGAATTTATATTTAATTTACTAAATTTGGTGGCGGGGATGGGTATATATAGATTAGAATATAAGGTTTAGTTTAGTCCCTGATGAGGAGCCGTAGCGAGCTCGAAACGTTGGACAAGTCTTCAATTAGGATAGGGTGTTGGGGACAGTCAGACTGCACTTTACTAACAAAGAATTTTTTCAGCTAATATTTTATTTTCAGATTAGTCTACGGGGGTGAATGTAAACAAGGACAGTCTGACTGTCATTATAATTTTAATTTAATTTTTAATTTAATTTTTATTTTTAATTTTTATTTTATTTTTATTTTATTTTATTTTTTTTATTTTTATTTTTTATTTTTATTTTTTATTTTTATTTTTATTTGTATTTTTATTTTATTTTTGGATTGAATTGATTGGACTGTAAGACCAATAAAAAAATATTTATTAATTAATTAAGAATAGTTCTACTATATTTTAATGTATGCGTCATATGTGTATACTGAGAACTTACAATTCTCCAATACTTTTTACAAATTTAAATCTATTAACGAATAGTTGAACATAATAATTTAGTAGAATAAATGAACACATGTATTATTTTATAAAAACTTCTGACACTACCAAAAACACGATTTATGAAGTGTAATCTCTAATCGAGTTGAACTAGCTGATAATTCAACTTTCTTTTACCAAAATGAAATGTCGTCTAATAGTCGTATCCAATAGCGAAATGAAAACATAATAATCCAAACGGAAACATAATAACAATTCTTATATCAATGAAATATAAAAATTTTTCACGCATATAAAATGAACTTGTAGTGCAAACTTATCCTTATGACACTGCTGCATCAATATAGGTTACTATAATTTTGGAGAGGTTGACACTGTATAATATAGTTCCAATATTATTTAAACATTAGCCAAATTCAAACAAATGAATACTCGTTAAAATATCATAAGCTTCAATTTTATATATTGCCTCTACATTAAACAAATCAGAATCTGTTAATTACCATGGTTTCTTTTATTTCTTATTATAATTAATTACATTAATTGCAATTCAAAATTCTATAAACTAAAGTTTTCTATATACCCGACTACTTTTATCTTTGTAAATTTATAATTTTTACAATATTTTTCTGTTTAATTCTATTTTTATTACATAATAATTAAACGTTTTTATAAAATAAACTTGCAGTGTTCTTTTAAAAAATTAACGAGAATTTATTCTACACTTTAAAATTTAAGATGTGAACTTTTTTAAACGAATGTAACTACACTAACGAGTTTGTTTCACAATATTTTAAATTTTATTTTAATGAAATATTTTGCATCTGTTCATTTATGCACAATCAATTCGCTTTTTCTACAAGCAATCTTCTACTTAACAATTGTCTATTACGAACAGAATAATGAAATTTTAATTGAAAAATTCCAGAAACATCAGACAACTACATTGTACTCACGATCATATTGAAGCGAAATTATTTATCGTGTTATCGCCTCGTCTTCATGACTATCCTTTAGACTTATCTTTCATAGCCAAGGGTGAAAAACTCTCTCTCTCTCTCTCTCTCTCTCTCTCTCTCTCTCTCTCTCTCTCTCTCTCTCTCTCTCTCTCTCTCTTTATAATAAATGAAATTCTAATTCTAATTCTAATTCTGCGAGCGCCGCTAACTTTACCCTTAGAGTATCGGTACGACGCATATATGCTTCAGAAAATAAACTATTGTAGAACACCTATTTTATACCGAATAATGATTGAGAATGATGGATAGGAGTTAATAATAATTAAAAATAAATAATAATAATTATTATAAATGATTAATTATTATTATTATACATAAATCCATTATAGATAATTATATTATATAATAAAGCAAATATTATACATAAATAAATACATAGTTATATTGTCAAAATTTAAAATAAACTAAATATTTTATATCAAAAATAAATAAGTGGTTTCATGCGTTTGCCCGTCGGATGGTAGTGCATGCACATACACACACACACACAAAACATCGGATCAGATATTCACCACGACCAGGTCGTTGATCCTGCGTAGTACTGAGAGCGAGTACTTGCAGTCTTTGAAATAAGGATTTATCATGTTTTGTTCATTAAAAAGTTCGAATTTTTCAATTTTGATTTCACAATCGTGATCAGCGACCCAAAAAACATATATATATATATATATATATATATATATATATATATATATATATATATATATACTTTTTCATGCGTATAGAATAGTTTTTTTCAATTATGAAAAATTTAACATGGGGATGACGCACATACACCTCTAAGGGTTAACTTTTTCGAAAATTACGCACCGTTTCTCGCGGGCACGTCTTCGCGCTGCCTGCCCTTTGAGAACACCAAGCGCGGCCACTTCGAAGAACGTGCTGCGTATTGAGGGGCCTTTCTTTCTTCGGAGTGAGTTTCAGTGCGCGTGTTGCCCTATCCAGGCGCAAATTGTTCTGCACTCTTCTCTTTTGGCCTCTACTCCTCCTGCGCTCGGTTACCTTTGTGGCCCGAGTCCAATGAATGAAGAGAGTATAACTGGCTGGGAGGCCATCGAGTTACGCGGGGTGAAAGTTGAACGAGTGCAGAGACAGGGAGTTAAGTGGAAGAACGAGGGGCTAAGTAGACCGTTACCCAAGCGCGCGGGCGCGGCTAACTTGCGAGTGACTCCACTCACTGCTCCATTACAGCGTGAAAAGAGAAGTTTTAGGGAGAGGGAAAAGTGAACCCTCTTCCCTTCGAGCGCAGCAAATGAAACTCGTTTCCAACAGCTTACGGCTAATTTGCAGGCTCTACTATAAATAATATTTGCGCATCATAATTACTATTTGGTATTCATAATTATGGGTAAGTTTTCACCTAATTTAAATCTAGCTGGTATAGAACCAAGAAAAAGTTTATACTAATAATAATGATTTACCTAAAGCACTGATCTAAACTTACGTAAGAATTCTTATTAGCAAGATTGTTAGAAAAATAATTGCAAGAACATTTACGCATTCCTGATAAAAATAGACTAAAACTTAATTATCGTTACAGATTAAAGCTAAAATCCAATCGCAGTTCTATCTATTTGTTGTATCATTTGATATGCGGAGAATATATGGTTTCTGCTAAATAAAAGTCAATATCATATCTACTGGTATATCATACTGCACAACATTCTTTGAAAAAAATGCCGTCAAACTTAATAGTACTATAGAATTTTTTTCATCAATCAATATTTTTCATATATATAGTTTCGAGGAAGAATTATGAAAAAATTCTGTGAATGCCTTAAATTATGTATTTCTGATGATAATATTCACGAACATTCTATGCCAATTTCTTTTCGATAATAATTATATACACAATGGTATTGTTATTTTCCATACAGAATTTCGCGATTAAGGCATTATTTCGAAAAATATATAAATACCTTATTTAATAACCCGCGACCTTTTCTGAAAAGAAATGATTTTTCTACTTATATTCATAATGTGTTAATATTTATCATTTTACTATCGTCAGATTCAAAATCGATCAAACGTACTAAATAGCAGTTTCTCTGAGTCCGGTAGTATTTAATCAACAAATAACACATGTCCACCTGACATATATAAATTACTTTTTATACTGACTCACCAATGATAAAAAAAATAGTTAATTACTGAGAAATACCTTGTCTTATTAAATATTTACAAATCGGCTTAAGTAAATTTTTTGTAATTTTTAAAAGTTCCACGTTTTATCCGATAGCACAGGAATGCAGCATCGCAAATGTCGGCAACCAATGAGGAATGACCATCCGATCCTGGGCACAATAACTCCTGTTTGCAAAAGCTCGTTACCGTTCAAAAAGCCCCACTCGATCTTTTGAAGTGCCAGCCTATCGATCTTTTCTGCTTGCGTTTTGAAAAATCCCGAGGGCCAAGAGAAGCAAAGAGAAATGATCGGCAAAAGAATTCAATAAAACGAGATTCCCTCGATTATCGGCCAAGCCTCGGAAATCATTCTCCCTTCCCCGTTTCCCCACTTCATCGCCAATTGAACCTCTTTTATTTGCTTTCCTGACGTAGGTCAAAAGATCACGTGCAAAGACTATCGAGAGTGAAAAAGAGAGAAGGAGAGGGGAATGAAAAAAAGAGAGAGAGAGAGAGAGAAGAAGAAAGAGCAAGAGACAGAGATCAGCCTTCCATCAAAAAGACCTATATTCAAGTAATCACGTAACTTTAAATTGGGCGATTTATACATGTAGGTGGATGTGAAAATTTAAGGGGACTTCCATCACTCGAATTGAATCGATGATGAAATCAATGATATTATGCAATGATATTATTGTTGGCTCTATATTTACGGAAGAAAATTATATTATTTTCAACAACAGATAAATAATGTTTAGACCTTTTTGATTACGGAGATTGAAATTTCAATACAAAAAATCGATAAAATAACATTCTTTGTGATTATCTTAATTAAAGTCTTAGACTACTAAAATGGATTAAAATAAAGATTTTAGAAAAAATAATTAACAGATAGTAAGAGAAACTTTCATTAATAATGGTTATCCAATTCAATTTATTAATAGATTAATTGCTGAGAGATTGTTCGACATTTATAATACCGAAAATAGACATAGTGCAGGAATTGATGTTAACGGAGGCAAAATTATTGTCTTGCCATATGTTAGAGGATTGTCTGAAAGAATAAAAAGAAATTTTCGGAAATATAACATTCAAATTTTCTTTAAAAATAGCAATAGTTTGAGTAGATTGTATAATAATTGTAAAGATAAGGATGATTTATGCTTAAAATCAGGAGTTGTTTACAAGATTAATTGCATGGATTGTGATAAATACTATATTGGACAAACAGGTAGATATATAAAAAAGAGAATTTATGAGCATAAATATAGTTTACGTAGCTCACGTACTACTTCCGGTTTAAAAGAGCATTGTTTAAAGTTTTTACATTCTTTTGATTTTGTGAATGTGGATATTTTGGAACATGGTATTAATAATAAGTATATACGGGAGAGTCTTGAAAGTATTCATATTTCCAGGAATCGAAATAATGTGAATTTAATGTTATAGTCTGGTAGATTGGACAGTGTTTATCATTCCTTATTAAATTGATTGTTTTTGGACAGTTTGTATAGAGGGTGAATTTATATTTAATTTACTAAATTTGGTGGCGGGGATGGGTATATATAGATTAGAATATAAGGTTTAGTTTAGTCCCTGATGAGCCGTAGCGAGCTCGAAACGTTAAATGACTGACTGTCATTATAATTTTAATTTAATTTTAAATTTAATTTTTATTTTTAATTTTTATTTTATTTTTATTTTATTTTATTTTTATTTTATTTTATTTGTTTTATTTTTTATTTTTTATTTTTATTTTTAATTTTTATTTTTATTTTATTTGTAGATTGAATTGATTGGCCTGCAAGACCGATAAAAAAATATTTATTAATTTAGACTACTAATAATTTTTTGAAATAGGAAGATAATAGAAATCATTGTACAAATTAAAGTAATATGATAGAAATCTTATCAAAAAGGCTCTTATTAATAATTGCGTCATTATGAAAATAAATCATTCATTTTATCTTCGTTCTTACAAAAAAATCATTAAGCGTTCTCAACGATATTCAAAGATATCCAGAAAATGAGAAATTACTAAAGTATCAAAGGGTTTCTTCGGATGTCGTAGGCAAGTTGTGTTTGTGTTAAAAGTTTATCTTGCGCTCCATGTAAAACGAAAGTTTGCAAGATAGACCTAACTTATTTGTTTTAATTTGTTAGAAGAAATTCTGCATGTCTTACAAAATAGGACAAACTCTCTTAATTCCTCCGCTTATTTTAATTAATTATAGTATTAGTTTTTGTATTTAATTCAGAAGAATTTCTTTATATTGAAATTCAAATAAAACATAGTTAGATGTAATATTCCATTATTGAAAATATTATTTCTTGTTTTATCAAACATTCCGCGTTTTTTCAATCATAATTATTGACTACTGCAAGTGAATTGATGTTTTTTAAAATGGTATTATATTATAATTTCAAATATAATCTATATACGAGGGTGGATTGATAAGTTTCCGGCCTGACCAAGATTTTAAGAATCAAGAACCAAGAATTAAAAAAAACGTTTTTAAGAATTTTTTTTATTTCTCAACATAATCTCCTCTAAGACTGATACATTTCTCATAGCGGTGTTCTAGTCTAGTAATGCCATCTCTATAGACTGATTCGTGAAGCTCCTCAAAATACCCATTTACAGCTGCGATTACTTCTTCATTGTCCGCAAATCTCTTACCGCCAAGCCATTTTTTGAGGTTAGGAAACAGATAATAGGCACTCCGGCTAGGTATGGAGAGTAGGGAAGATGCGGCATCAATTCCAAATTCAGATCTTTGCTTGTAGCCATCGCAACGATTGACGTGTGCGCTGGTGCGTTATCGTGATGAAACAAGATTTTGTTCTTCCCCAGATGAGGTCGTTTAACTTTCTACTTCGTGGCTCAAACGTTTCAATAAGTCTGCGTAGTATTGACCAGTGATAGTTTTACCCTTTTCAAGGTAATCAATGTATATAATACCTCTTAATGACTAAACAGTAGCCATAATCTTGTTCACCGAAAAAATTGTTTTTGCCTTCTTCGGAGTCGGTTCCCCTGGTCCATTCCACTGTTTAGACTGTTGTTTGGTTTCAGGAGTTGTGACCTCAATGGGGCGTCCTGAGCGAGGCTCGTCAGAGGTGCTCACACGATCCTTTTTAAACTCGGAAACTCACTGCTTCACGGCTGAATATGATGGAGAGGATGTCCCCAGTGTTAAGTCCATCTCTTCTTTAATTTTCTTCGGCGTTAACCCCTTCAAATAAAAGTATTTGATGACAGCACGATTTTCCAGCTTTTCCATTCTTACGAAAAACACAGAGGCGTCTTGTTCAGCGTGCTCTAAAACCTAAACTAACATGGCGATCGGACTGAAACTATAGCTACAAGCTCTTTTAAGGATGGTACTACAGAGCGCCACCCCAAGGTAGGCCTAGTGGTGACATCTCTTGGTCAGGCCGGAAACTTATCAACCCAGCCTCGTAATCAACTATAATATAATAAAATCTCTATTAAGTTAGTACATTTACATACATTACGGTGAAAACGAGTCAAGAGTTAAAAAAAAAGAACTTTCGTATTGTTAGAGTTAAACTATCAAGAACATTTCGTACGATCTAGAACGTTCAGTGAATTTCCTAAAAAATGAATTAAAGCTCTACGTAGCACAGGATCAAGAAATAAACAGGGTAGATTCGTGCATTTTTCGTTTAGCGAAGAAATTATTATTCATGGCTCGTTGATCGACTAAGTTCCGATGCGCAAAGCAAAAGAGGAGGGAGCACAGAGAGGATTCGACAAATCAAAAATTTATTCTTCACTCGGAGGATTTAATCCTTCGGAAATCACGTGTTTTTCAGAAGGGAGAAGAGCTTTCTGCATACTTTTCTCACGATCCGATATTGCGTCGTAATCGGATGAGAGAAGATTCTTTTGACATTTTGTTTGTATCGATACTATGAGAGTTACGAAGAATAATCGGAAAAGCGATGGAATGGGGTTCAGTTGAAATCGACGATGCATTAAAGTACCTATAATATGTGAATGTATATTAAAGAGGAAGCGGCACATGCCACAAAATGAGTAGAGATAATTTGTGAAAAAAAGAGAGAGCCAGAGTTAGAGTGGGGGGGTAGAGAACGAGAGATTCAGAGACAAATGGGAAGAAGAGTCATAGAGAGTATTAGATGAAAGCTTTTGAAACAGAAGTAAATTCCTTTACTAGTTGTATCCTTAAAGTTTGTAACACGTTATACGTTATGTTTTAAAAAAAATATTTTTTAATTATTATCAAGCTCACATTGCAGTTATGTTGTCTAGAAACTTTCTCTACCCACTATATTATCACAAGTATTGCGTATCATAAATGAAGGAACCTGAAATGAAAGATTAAACAATAATAATTCATGTTATAGTATTCGAAAATTTTCATTATTAAATATACTGAGTTTATATAATATTGTATAATTGAATCGAAACTAATTTGAGTAAAAGCTACAATAAAGATGTAGAGGTGTAAACAAGTTTTCGCATAATTATAAGAATAATTAAATTATGACATGTGAATTTTACTGGAAAAAATTTGTCCTTCGTTGATTTTGCCTTAAGTCGGAAAAATAATATTGTCCAGGACATATTCAAGTCGCACTTTGAATTAATTAATTATCAAAAGTTGAAAACTAATTCGCAGTAACGAGTGCCTTGCATTACGAGGACAGGCGGTAGCCGTAAGTCTACAAGTCTAGTAGACTCCTTGGAACTTTTCCGTTTTCCGCGAAAGACCTGAAACAGATTTCAAGGATAACGCATAGTTCCGGGCACAAGCTTAGCTTTAAGAACGGTTTTAGAACTTTGACGTCGGAGTTTCTTCTCCAAAAGTATGGCCTGAAGCATGTAAGCATGAACATAAGCGGCTGAAAAATAAAAACGGTTAAAAATGAGAAAATTATAGCGATTGCGGTAACAGTCATTGAATAAACATTCTGTGGCTTCAGTGGGTTCTAGCTAAATAATTTAAGAAAAAAAGCAGGGTGGGACATGCAAAAGCAGCCGCGAACTTCAATACATCACCCGAAATGCACAAATTATTCACTTGGTTAATATTAAAAAATTTCCACGTCCCGCCTTGCTGGAGTTTTCATTAAAGTGAAAAAGCATTTTCATGCTAATCTAAGTGCCGCATCAATCTTGAAATTCTTCTCTGGCCGCTGCGCGAAAAGCTTCGTTTCATTTCCCACGACCATGTGCCCGCCAAATATAAGTGAATTTATTTGGATGCGGCGAGAGAGGGGGAAGAGAGAGAGAGACAGGAAGGCGAGAGAGGTGGATAGATGAAAATAGATAGAGAATGAGGGAAATGGAAGGAAGAGAAGGAACACTTGGCTAGCAGATAATTGCACAATAACGTCTAACTTACGTTGGTTGGATGTAGAGGGGGTGGGGTCCGTGTCCTCGAAGTCACCGGATGATTTTGTCGCCGATTCGAATTATGCGGTTATATAGATTGCCGAGCGAGCAATTAAGAGGTCAGGGTTGGTGAGGGCGCCGGGGGGGAGGCTCATCGAGTGCAAGAAGCACGCGGAACGAAGCTATTATACCGCGCGCTCAGTGGCACGGCTCAAAGTTCGGTCCGACGGCATGGCACGATGCGGCGGCGGCTGCTGCTGCCGGCCCAGGCAGCGGTGGCCTCGTCCCTGCATGGGACAAGCCGTCACCTACAAGCCGTTACGAAAAACAAACTTCCAAACTCGATGCCGACCGCCAACACTGCTTTCCTCCATCCACAGAGCGACGAGGTGACGGCGGGCGGGTGTCACGGGGATCGTTGCCGCTCGAAGGGGGCGGCGGTGTTTTTCGTTGAATTTAATCTCGAAAAAGTTGGGAGACACGCTAAAACTTTTTAAATGGCCTCGTAATCGCTCTCTGCGTCTTTTTCATTGTTTTATTTTTTTCCTTCGCAATAGTTGCAAGAGCATTAGTAGGCGTACCGAGACTGCAGTTGTTTTTAAAACAATTCCAAATATTTACGAATTTTGCAACGGCTATTATTAAAGTATGGTTAAAATTAGGATTATTTCACTATTCCTTTGAAGTACCTCTAACAAACATAAATAAGGATAAACATGTAACAAGAAAGAAGACTACAAATTTATATTACGTTTTGTTTTCGATGCTGTATATGTGTGTGTGTGTGTGTGTGTGTGCGCGCGCGCGCGTGTGTGTGTGTGTGTGTGTGTGTGTGTGTGTGTGTGTTGTGTGTGTGTGTGTGTGTGTGTATTAATAAACTTCTGTAATAAGCTTCATTTTTACGTTATTAATCATCTATTATGAAATTAAGGAGAGAATTCAATAAATAAACTCCACAGTGATATGATGAAAGTAAGAAATAATCAGAATTATTTGGGAACAACACTTTTTGGGATTATGTGTTTGGTTTTAGATTCTTGCTTATCTGTTGAATACAGCTCGTTTTACGAGAAAATATTAGGCGAACTTCTGCATTTTTCAATAGATGGCTGTAGTGGTAAGGGGTAGTTGAAATAAATAGATCGTAGATGTCATACAATAAGCTTGAGGATTTGTACGTAACAATATTAGTCGATTTGTGTTTGCATCATAAAGTTATTCTCGGTTCAACATGTTAACTTATGAACCAAATTCTCGTCATTTTCGGGATGTTAAATGTTCTGCTTTTATATACTTTATATTCAACATATATTCTGCATTTAATATACAGAAATTTCTGGCTGAGGCTTATCAAATGCTCCAATACCTGTGATCAGGCCACTATTAGTGAAAGAGCATACCGAGAGTGGTTTCAACGCTTCAAGAACGGTGATTTTTACGTTGAAGACCAGCATGCCCTTCAATGGATTTTTACATTGCATCGTGACCAGGGGCGAAAAATGGGTTTGCGGAAAATCATGGGGCTACACGAAAAACTCGGCGTAGTGTATTATGAGTTCTTAAAACCGAATGAAACAAAAACAGGTGATCGTTATCGAATGCAATTAATGCATTGGAGCCTTGAAAAACAAACGGCCGCAGTACAACGATAGACATGAAAAATTGATTTTACAATGACAATTCTCGACCCCATGTTGTAAAAGTGGTCAAGTCATATGTGGAATTGTTGAAATGGGAAGTTCTACCTCACCCGCAGTATTCTCCAGACGTTGCTCACATAGACTATCACTTATTTCGATCAATGGTGATTGGCATGGTTGACCGGAATTCCGGTCTTATGAAGAAATAAAAAATTGGATCGATTTGTCGATCGCTTCAAAAGATGAAAAGTTTTTTCAACGCAGGATTCGTATGCTGCCCGGAAGGTAGAAGAAAGTAGTGACCTGCGATGGACAATACTTTGAATTATATATTGATCAATTATATATTGATCAATAAATCAATCAATTATATATTGAAATATATTGATCTTTCTAAAAGGCTTTTCTTAGACTATTCAGTGAAATTGACTTAATTATTATGATCGTGGTGTAAATTAAAACGTATCTGTATTGAATAAATCAAATATAGATCGCGAAGGTATAAAAGCCTATATCAAGAAAGACGAAATAAAGTAATTAAATCACACAGTTAAAAAAGTTGTATATATTTTTAAATACATAAAATATAATTTGAGAGAAATATAGATCTCTCAGACATTTGAATAATTTCACAGTTTATAGTATCTCTCAACCAATCAAGCCAAATATGAAATTTACTTTATAAGAAGTAGGCAAGATACATTTTTTGAAGAGGATAACTTAATAATAATTAAACTTTTTAAAATTATTTAAAATAATTTAAAATTAGACTTTTAAATAAACTGAAAAACAGTACTCTTTATACGTTTAGCCTTCAGCTACTTACTGACTCGTCGGTAAAACCAGAGGTAACTATTTCCAAGACATAATATAAGCGCAATTAATAATCCCAGAAGAACTTTCAGCATCATTGGACATCTCGCAACAAACCGTTTCAGAACAAGACAGAATGCTCTTCTGGGAATACGCCTCAGTTCAGTAGAGGAAATAAAAAATTGATACGTTCTTGGACTCGAAAGTCGAGAAATTTTTTTTCCATAATTTATAAATTGCAAGAAAATTGGAAAAAAGTTATAGCTTCCGATGGATGATACTTTAAATAAAGAACGTGTCACCATCTTTTCGCAATAAAACCGCACATTTTGGAAAGGAACACGGGAAACTTGTACAGCCAATATAATATATGTTATATGAACTCCAATATGCATATAATTTAGAATATGTATTAACTTTTTGATCGAGTAGATATAAATTACATATTTATAATCTTTTTACAATATCTTCAAGTCAAAGAATAGTGCTCTAATAATATTATGTCTTGATTTTAGCTCACAGGTTTATATAAAATTTATTCACATAGATCTGTAAATAGATAGTTTTTGGAGCAGTTCATTCCAATAAAAAAAATTTTTACATACCATCATAACAACTGGTAACTGCATAAATATTTTTTGTATTTTCAGTTTCTACTTAATTTACAACCAATACTGAAACACTTAAAAAATTAAACAATTTGTATATAAAAAGAATCGGAGTTCAAAAGAGAATATAATCTATAAATACAATATTATCTGTATGGATCTATTAAATGCATATACGTTATAATTCTCACATTCATTCCAGAGTTCAATTTATGTTTCCGGCTAATACGTATATTATGTACAAATTACTGAATTTATCAAATGCGTGTACCTTGTAAAATGCATAGTAGCCTACTGAATGAATTTTGAAGTAATTCTAGGAATCATCAATATATAATACATCAAGACTTCAATATAATACATCAAGACTTTAAATGAATGTTCAACATTAACCATATTTTTAATAAATTTACTTACTACTGAATTGCTGAATATATTAATTTTCTATATAATTAATATCATAATATTTATTATATTATGATTTATATAAAATTTATCAATTATATACATATAGAATCTGATATGCACAGTTGCAAAATACTAAAAGATTCCGCAAAGTTAGAAACATAAAAACAAATTCAAATATAAATTCTCGCTTGGGCTTCACAAAACATAATATCTTGTCATCGATTTGTTCGAAACATACAATAATGCTTTATAAAATTTATTTTTATAAACCGCTAAGCTTGTTTGTTTCAAAGGTTGATCTTTTCGTTTGTTATACCGAAAGCGCGTAGGAGCTAAACGAAAAGCATCACACTGTAATGATAATCGCACGCGTGGTAATGGCAAATTCTTTTTGTTTCTTCTGTACGGTTTCCTCATATTTATAGTGCCCATTGCATGCGCTCGAATCCACGCCTTGTAATTATACTCACTGCTTTGTAGCGAACGTAAGCGCCGGACAACCGGAGAATTGTCTCTCACTTGCTCGCTCAGTTTCCCCTGCCTCCCTCTTTCTCACTCTTTCTCCCCTTCTCTCTTTTCTCTGCCACTCTCTCTCTCTCTCTCTCTCTCTCTCTCTCTCTCTCTATATCGGACTCGTCCTCCTGTTATGCATTGCGAGTTCAACATAACTAAGCTGTGCTACCGTGCACCCTACGTCAGAACTGACTGGCATCGTAAATTACCGGATTCCAATTTCCAGAAGCTTCTCTGCTCTTTCTGTCCTTTGCTCGCGTGCACTCTAACTCTCTATTTGTGCTTGTTTTTCCCACCGTCTCTCAACTTTTATTTTTCATCTCCTTTCTTTCACTCGCTTTGTAATTTCTTTCAATCTCTTTCTCCCAATTACAAATCATTATGCGTATAAGCATAGAGGGCTCTTTCTCCCTCTCTTTATATGTTTATTATGAGACAGTATGAAAGTCAATTAACATAAAACAAGACGAGATAAAAATGTATTGAGTACAAGTTATAAAACATGTCTTCATCAGTGTCCTAAACGTTCTAAGTGTAAGAAGGTTGAGAATTTGAGCAGGAAGGAAATGGGAAAAATTCGCTTCCTGAATTTGTAAAGATTGTCTACTAATTTGATTGCATATGGTAGTTTACGCAAGTGCTGTGCAAAAGCACAGCACTCACAGTATTCTTTTCAGATACGCTCTTTTTATTAGATAGAGATTGCAGTATCTAAATAAATAAAGATCTTAACAAGGGGATTATCTCAAACTAAGAATCAACAATTCATTTGCCGTTACATCAATGTTCATCTTGATATCTAAATAAATGCGAAAAAATACTAGAGCAAATAGTCCTAACTCTCAAAATTTACTCAAATTATCTATTGCTTATTTATCTTAAAATATATTAATAATTTGTGATAAACTATAGCACACACATATGTGTCAAACTATCAGATGATATAAAAGAATACTACATACAAACTCAAATTAATAAATAAATTACTAAATATTTTTATCGGTCTTACAATCTTTATAATATAATATATTAGCTAAAATAATGACAGTCAGACTGTCCTTGTTTATATTCACCCCTGAGAAATCTGAAATGCAACTTATTACTACAATAAATTATATTAAAAATTAAAAAATAAAAATAAAAATAAAATAATAAATAAAATTAAAATAATAAAAAAAAATCAAAAAAACAGTATTCCATGATTGTAAAGGACAACCTGACTGCCCACACCACCTTAAATTTAGATTCACCTTTGGTGTCCGACGTTTCGAACCGATACGGTTTATCCTCAGGAACTAAACTAAACTAAACTAAATTTTACCCAGCATGCTACTTTGTATACCACATCCCTGTTACAAATTCATTAGTATAACATTTATAGAACCCCAACATTCTTAACGTAAATGCGCAATACAAATTTTATATTAATAAGCACTCTAACTCTAACATTAAATTTACATTATTGGCATTCCTCAAAATATGAATATTTTCAATAGTTTATCTTTTATATTTATTTTTAATACCTTGTTCTAAAATGGTTACATTTTCAAAATCGAAAGAATGTGACAAGTTTAAATTATGTTCTTTTAGCCCAGAAGTACCATTCATACTTCGTAAGCTATATTGATGTTCATATATTCTTTGTTTTAGGTATCTTTCCGTTTGTCCAATATAATAATTGTGACAATCTTTACCATTTATTTTGTATACCACTCCTGTTTTCAAACGTTTTCAATTAATCATCCTTCTCCTTACAATTATTAAATAGCTTTCTTATATTAGTATTGTTTCTAAAGTAAACTTGAATATTATGCTTTTTGAATGCACTTCTAATTCTTTCTGATAACCCTTTTACATATGGTATTACCACGATATTATTATTATTATTCTCCCTCTTTTCCATATTACGTTCTCAAGTGTTATTATAAATCTGATACACTCTCTCTGCAATCAGTTTATCTATAACGTCTATTGGATGATCATTGTTAATGAATATTTCTTTAATTCTGTTTAAATTATCTTTTCTAAAATCTTTGTGTGATAATTTGATCGCTCTATCGATGACCCCCTTTACAGTACCAATCTCGTTTCCGAATAGATGGTGTAAGTTAAAATTCAATAACCTACAGAACCATGTAGATTTTTTTTACCAATTTCATTTTACTTTGTTATCACTAACTCTAATAACATTGACGTCCAACAAATTTGATTTATTGTCTAATTTTAATTTCATTTTATCATGGATGGAATTAAAAATATCCACCATTTCGTCTACACACCTTTCTGGTACAATTGTAAAGATGTCATCAACATATCTTTTATAGATAATTGGTTCAAAAATTAATGTATTTAATGCAGTATTTTCTAATTTTTCCATTACCAAATTAGCAATCACCGGTAATAAAAGTGATCACATTGGACAACCATATCTTTGTTCATAAAATATTTATTAATTTAATTCTAATAAATTAATAAATATATTGATGGGTCCATATTTTCAACAATCTAATATAATTATTCTAATATTCAGACTGTATCCTTTCCAACATATTTCTATTTTCCATCCAGGTGAAGCGCCTCAAAATATTGAGCGCTCTAGAAAGAGGATTCTTTTAATGAAGTCAAATTCAGTTCTTTCTAACAAAATTATCTTTGACTTTGATATTTTAAGTTTGATATTTCCATTGCTCGAGTGATGATAGCCTTAAGGTTTTGTTGACAGTTAAACAAATATAAAAATATTTGTTTAACTATATTAACTGATTTAGCTGAAACAATATTTTTTTAATATAAAAAAACCTTTTTCATTATCTAAAAAGAATTTATTTTAATTAGGAAAGGGCGACCTATGATGGCTCGATCGCTAGATCGAAAGACTAGTAACTTGGTGATCCGAGTTCAAATGCGGTCTCGGCCGATTGACACAAGCACAGCTGTAATAATTTACATCTGCTTTATGCACAAACACATTGTAGACCTCCGTCGCTGATTAGCACCGATATTTGAAAGCATAAATAGAACAACGTTAAACAATATAAAAAAAAAATTAAGAAAGATTTAACATTCCATTTTATTAAAATCATTAAACGGAACTCAATCAGCATACGATTAATGTTAATATTTTTCATTAAAATATAACTGATTCAAAAATTTCTCGTCAGGTGGATCCACGTCTTATCTGGCCCCTCGCATATGGCACACTATTCTATCTGTTACTATATAAGGAGTTTGTATTGTTTTCAATTATATGTAAAGTTTTAATAACAGATTGATTGCGTTTGAAATTAAGTTGCGTTGCGTTCCGAGCAATAGAAATATAATAATATATAATGTCAAAAATAAAAAATAATATATATATATATATATATATATATATATATTTTAATAAAAAAGATGAAAAAAGGAAATATAATTCTTCTTAATTGCACTATATAAAATATATTGTACGCTTAGTGGCTTTACGTAGTTTAAGATTACGAAAATGACTGCCTAATAACTTAATAAAATATTAAAGTTCCTTGTTATATTCTGTTGAATATATGATATTCAAACATTATATTATTTATTAATATCAAATAAATATTTTTTCAATTCAAGAATCAAATTTCTTAAAACAAATATTCGGTTTCTTTACATCAAAAAATATTTCAATATTTTAAATATATAAATTAATTTATAATTTAAATGTACAAAAGATTTCAGTGTGGAAATTAAATCTTTACTATTTTCCATAAGCGGGATATTGAAAAATGAGCATATCTGTAGATTTTTCTACGTATTCTTTTTAAAGTATTTTCAAGCGATTTTGTATAAATATAACATTTAGATTTAACAAAATGTTTCAGAAACAGCTAAAAAACATATATTAATAACATAGAAAAGTAATATTCGGTTTATGGCTAAAGCAAATCAAATATTAATTTTTTTTCAAATTATCACTCCGTTAAAACTAACAACCCAAACAAATCACCCCAATCAGCTATTTAATTTCTTATTTGTCTTCTATTGATAATTGTTTAAAATTGCCTATAAATAACTATGGACTGCTCTCGATAATATAACCTTTTTCTGAAACCAGATAACTCGAGGTATAGAGGAACAATGGAGAAGAGCGCGCTGGAGACATAAAGCATACTATTTCGGAAGAAAAGAGAAAATCCCTCAATGAGGGGGGCGAGCGCCTAAGAGCGACGAGAACTGCAATAAAAGTCTGCCTGGTTTTACAAGCTTGTCTTACGAGCGCTGCTGCTTTTCCCTATACACGGGCCACCTCCCCGAGCGAAACGAGTCGACGGGTGAGAGAAGGGTATAAGGTGAATGAATGCCGAAGCTCGCGGCGCAGGCGCTACATATCGGGGAGGATCGGCCGATAAAAACAAGACGGGAGGCCAAACTTTTCTTTTTCCCCGCTCTTCCGATTGCACCCCTTTCTCCTTCTCTCTTTCACCCCTTTACCCAACAATGCGTTTTGCTTGCCTTTTTATCGGTCAGAGTCAGAGAGTCAAGACGTTTCAAACTTTCGTTTCACGCCTGCACCCGCGTCGCGGCTGTATTCTCCTACCTATATCCTACCAAGCTGATTCTTTTATTTTTCTCCTCACCACCCGCTCGGCAATCCCGACGTGCCCTTAGAGCATCTAGGCTTTTCCTCTGAACGTTTTACGACCGTTCAAACTTTCCTCTCATGGAACAAGAAATAGCGCCATCGACCGCCCCCCCCCCACAGCTGAGCCGCGCCCCTGCCCCTCTGATCTTGCTTAAGCAGTTTTACAACTAAAATTTTTGTCCTGCACAGCAATTGCGGAGAAGACCTCGTGATAATGTAAGGTGTTGGAATCTCTATTATACATCCTACCTGTACGCCTTGCATATATGCAAAATCCTACCTTATAAATATAGCAAGAGTCAAGAGAGAACTAGATATTGATAGGAAGAAGAGACTGAAAATAATAAGAGTGAGGAAACAAAAAATTGAATGGCAGAGAAGATTGGAATAGCGCTAGAAGAGAAAGAGTGGAAACGTTGTAATGGAAATTACAAGGTCAGCTTGGCAAAGCCATCAAAAGTAGTAAAATAGCAAATGCTAAGAATATTTAATTAGAGCGATAAGAAAAGCTAAGAAAAACAGTAATGGAAAAAGTATAGAGAAAGGAAAATAATTAATTAGCGAATTACAGTAAAAATGAAAATGCGAGCAGAATATTAAAAAATCATTCTGCATTCCAAGGACAATACTTAAGAGTGGAATAGTACACAACTGAACTAGATAAAGATAGAAGAAAAGAAGGAAAAGATTAGAATGAAATAGAAGGAAAGGACTTGACAGAGCTACATATATACTTAGTATAGCTAGAAGAGGTATTTCGATAAAAAATACCTAAGATCGACATTAAAAAAGGATAAAATCCAGAATAAGATGACCCGATAAGAAAATCGGAGAGAAAATCCGGGGAGATTAGTTTATATATAAAGAAATAGTACAGATAGAATAGCAAGTACACAGCTGATGGAGTGCATAGTACAGAATCATTGCTCCTATTCAGAATTTACATTCGTGAGAAAGTTATTATTGTAGAATTGCATGATTGAAGATATATCTGAGACTACATACAGCTCATAACAAAGCATGTGCATGTAGAATTCATTCATTAGCAGGAAACTTAGAAATAAGCAGCCCAAGGGGAAGGATGCACAACTCCCTGCAACATGAAAGAATAAGATAAAATGGCACTAAAACTATAAATCGTTTGGTGAGGAACGAGACAGAGAGTGTACAAGTGAAGATTCCGCATATATTGATTGAAATACAGCTCTCATGTAAATTGACTATCGTTAGATTTTCTTAAAATTACATATTAAAGTTCTTTACATATTGTTATCAGTCAGATCGAAATACGATCTGATACTATCTACCATGTGTCAACGAAACAGCATCACTCAGAAACACAAGTGATGACTGCACTGTCTCTTACTTTGAAGGGAGAGAAACAAGAAAATACTTAACGGTAAAATACCTGAATTTTACTATAAATTTACTGTTTTCTTCGGTTAGAAGTACTAAATTTTTTACAAATAGGGAAATCAATCAACTAAATTACTTTACATTACCAAATATTTTTATCAGTCTTACAGTCTTTACACTATAATATATTAAACTAAAATAATGACAGTCAGACTGTCCTTGTTTATTATCATCCCCGAAGTTTATGAAATAGAACTAATTATTAGAATAAATTATATTAAGAATTGAAAATTAAAAATAATAAAATACCAATAATGAAAATAATAAACTATATTCTATGTTAATTAAGAACCACCTAAATGTCGAACGGCGGCGACGTCGTCGAGTAACAGGAGCAATCGGTGGCTCTTAAAAATCAGTATCCGGTGCGGGGATCAGTAAATATGTAAAATTTGTACAAGGATAAAAAATCGTTTGATGAGCCAATTATTGTTTTATAAGAAATTCAAATTAAAAAAATTTAAATAAAAATATTAATTAAAAATTTTATTTAATGATATGTAGTTTACGTTAAATTAATAGAAGATTCGTAATCCATTTGGTGAAACACATTTAATAAAATATCATATAATAACAATCACTTAGATAATTTCACAATGTATAAGTATCTAATTTGATTATATTATATTATATCATTTTTATTATTATTAAATATATTAAATATAATATATTATGAAATTATCAAAAGGTTGTTATTACATTACACTTTTATATAGGATTCGTAATAATTACCCCATCACCTTATTTTTAAATTCTCCTTTGGTATCGGGCGTTTCGAATTGCTAGATCATTCAGAACTAAATCGTTTAGTTTATTATTATGATTTGAATTTTGTTTTGTTATTGCTTTAATTTATTATTTTTCATTTTTAATCTAATTTATTTTTAGTAATAAGTTATATTTCAGATCCATCGAAGGTGATAATAAACAAGGAAAGTTTAACTGTCATGACTTTATTTTAATAGATTATAAAAATATAATAAAAATACTTATTAATTTAACTCAAAACATTCGACAGAAGTACAAATTTTAATTTTAAATTATTTTGGAATTATTGAATGCAAATGTTTTCATAAAATATAAAATTATTTTGCGGTTATAACATTCTTCCCGCCTTGAACACTACAATGTTAAACTGTATAATCTATGTTATTGATGGTGCAAAATTTTGAATGAGAAAATAAATTAAGCAATCATCTTATAATTCTTGCTATGTTATTTTTTCCAACAAGATGAGAACACAATAATTGGGATGCAATAAAGTTTTGTTACAAAAATAAAGATTTTATATGATATGTAAAACTATTATATAATGTATGATAATTGTTAGGTATTTGTCCATAATTCAAAATTTCAAAGGAATTGGACATTTGTAAAAAATATAAAAGATAAATATTATTTTTAATGTTATAAGGAAAATAAATGCAATATTTGAATATAGAAATGAAAAGCATTCCAGAGATTATCAATAAACGTTATAAAGTAGAACTCCGATAGGATTTGATAGTATTTTAGAGCGATCTCTCCGAACCAACCAATAAGGAAAAAAATTCTTCTGCACAATACGAGACTAAAGCTCATATCGCCATATTTGGTGTTCGACATGCAGAGATCTCTTTATATGAAACAGGATATTTCGCTGAAGGCTGTCAGAGTCCTGTATAGACTTGTTTTCCTTGGTGTTACCGACTAAACATATTGGCAACATATATAATTTATATATATTTTAATTAAATTCAATTGCAGACTTCCAATCTTGCATTGAAACAACATATTTTTATAATATTATTGATTGATGTATTTTTTTGTCTTTTCAATGTATACAATTTTGGCATGCAGAACCAAAGTTATAAATACTCGTTTTATGCTATCATGAAGATGTAACTTAATTTCTACATTCCAATAGTGTTTGTACATGTGCGTGTGATTGCGTGTTGGCGATGATATTTTGTACTTATTTGTTAAACGATATCGATAAAACAATCAAACTTGTCATAATGCCGTAAAAGTCTATTTTTATATGTTACTATACTTTCAAAAAATTTCGTATATTCTGCTCTCTTTATGCATTCAATAGTATCTTCAACATATTCAATTTTAAAGGATGTAAAAATATCCCTTCAATTATTCATATATAAACTAAAGAAATTAATGGATTACAATGTGTGCACTATTCATTGTACACCTTTCCTTTTTCGCAGATATTACACGTGCATATACAAATATGAGTACTTAATCAAAAATATAGTAGTACCACTTCCTAAGTTACATCTTCCTGCATTGTATTAGTCACTAGCCGGCATTCGATGTTTCATTCGTTGCCCTATTCTGTCTTCTTTACCTTCACATTTCTTTTTTTCTTCATTTTTAATCACAATAGATTGCTGTTGCTCTTCTCTCTCTCTCTCTCTCTCTCTCTCTCTCTGTCCCTCACTATATATATATATATATATATATATATATATATATATATATATATATATATATATCAATTCCTCCATTACCCGGTAGCCACTATTGCAGTAAGAATGGGTGACGGAAAGGTAAATGGAAAGCACTGGAGATAGAGAGCAGGAGCGTGAAAGCTGGATAGTGTAGCGATTTCGGGGAGGAGAACAATGCTCACGTTTTCTCTCCTCGGTATTGGCGGACAAATTGGTCAAATCAATTTCTCGAGTGTGCCCTGACAGTTAGGAAATTTTATCAAAGAAATGCCGCGCGTGGGTGCGCACCACGGGAGACGCGCAGCAGCACGGAAGGAGAAATTTATAAGGGTAATGAAAAGGCACAGAGAAAATGGCGGACGGAAGGAGCGTCGGCATTACGGGCGATTAAATTTTCAAGTAGGGCGCGCACAAGAACTGATCGTTATTTTTGTTTAATGTTGACGTCATTAAAAGCCAGGGAAATAAGGATTGCTCTTTATTTATTTTAAATAGGGTCAAAAGGTTTTCACGAAAAGGCAGATTAAATTAAATTGCTCGTTTATTAAATCAAAGAGATAAAAAGGAGATCTTTTTTGAAAATACCGATTGAAGGATTTATGTCAGAGAAATAGCTATTAAGAGTTACATAATTTTAATGAATTTGGACAAAGTAAAAATAAAATAACAAGCTATTTTCAGAGCTAATAATCTCCAAAATAAGATGTAACTAATAATAATTAATATTATCTTTTAACTTCTTACATATTGAAAAATAATATAACATAAGAAATAAAATAAAAACTATTTCTGTGATTTAATTTAATCTAATCATTTAATCTAACTTTAAATTGAATGATTGTAAGATCAAACCACTTATGAAAATCATAATCATATTACAATATTTAAAATAATTTACCTAAATAAACGGATTTTCTAAGAAACAATGGATAAGGAACAATTACAGAATGCAATTATAATTTACCGTCGCGTAAGTTACTAGATGTCTAAAATTTTATTTATCCTTTTTCCTTAAATTTTTTAAAAACACCTAGAAATCAGCCCTCCTTTAAAAAATGCTCTTCTACAATTTTAAAAATCGCGTAAAAGTCGCCGGGGATCTTCCAAAGCGGCGCCGGTGGGTGCAAGAGCTCCGAGGAAAATGATCGCAACGCCCGACGGACCCGATCGAAATTAATCGCGGGGGCCGCTCTCTGGCGCTGCTCGCGGCCAACAGTCACATAGAACCCCGAAGGAGCAGCAGCTCCCCATAAACTGTCCGAGAGAGAAAGCCAGGGAGAGCCAGAGAGAGGGAGAGAGAGAGAGAGAGAGAGAGAGAGAGAGAGTGCGAGAGAGGGGGGCCTGATAAACAGTCCGAAGGCGCCGCGGAGGCGATATCGCCCGAGCTGCTTCGGAATTTATGTCCGCCTCGCCTTCCGCCTGGCGCGGTGATTTTTCATACGAGCTCTGCTATGCCCTCGCCCTACCCTCCCTTCCCCACTCCCTACCTTGGACATTCCGCGGGAGGAAAGTTTTGCAGGCGCCCATCTCGTATACATATATACATGCTGGAGATTGGTATATATACGTGTGTGTGTGTGTGTGTGTGTGTGTGTGTGTGTGTGTGTGTGTGTGTGTGTGTGTGTGTGTGTGTGTGTGTGTGTGTGTGTGTGTGTGTGGGCATACGATCCTCACCGGGCCAACGATCTGGCGAGGAGTTGAAAGGGAAGGGGAGGTCGCTTTTGATTTTCAGAAGCGAATGGTACAGAGCGCGAGCGCCTGTATGCTTATATAATGCGCATTTTGCCGAAATTATGAGCGCGCGTGTCGCTCTGACTTACTGCTTATGAAACCACGCGTTTACCTCCGTGTACTTTATGGGCCATTGGTGGTACGGACCATTATTAGGCCGTTTGCTCGTTTCAGGTGTCCTAAGATACGTGATACCTCGTGACTCGGTCAGGCGAGGAGCACAAAGCTTTTCTGGTCGCTCATCGCGTTCGAGAAAAGAAATACGAGTGCTGTACGGGGAGTTAAAACAACTTATAGAATCAATCAACTTTACTTTTAACTGGCAAATTAAAATACCTGTAGAAAGTGGGAGAAAGAATAAATATACGAGAAAGAATTTATGCTTGTAAAGAATGTTTTGAAAGTGTAATAGTTTAATACAAAAATGGATCCCAAATTTCGAATAAATCATTTATAAATCACCTAGCATATTGTGTAGATATCAATGAAGAAGTATACTTTTATGACCTACGAAAAAATTCAACCGTCTGGTAAAAAAAATATTCCATCGAAATTTTTACAGTATGTTCTTTATATTTACAATACAGTGTATGAAAATTGCGAAATTAAATTATGTCATAGATTTTCATCAGATTCGTAGAAATCTGAAAGAATTTCTAAATTATTTCATAATAGCTATGTAGTAGGTAATGCTTTTATGTTAGCGATGTTTAGAGAATATTTTAAAATATATACGACCTTTTGAAAGGATGAAAAAAATTTTTTACTTTACGGAAATTTTTTTGTTCAAAATTTATTAATAATCTCTCTTCGATTTAACATAAAAACATCCGTATTTAAAACAACTTCCAAGTGGAAATAATTGTTTCGTTAATTAGTTTGACGAGGCTTCCATAAGAAAAAATCAGAAATCATCGTAACCCAGTAATTTGCTTTACGAACAAATCAGATTCATTGAACGGGGTGGAATTCAAAATTTGAATTTTTCTCCGCATGACTTATACAAAGAAGACCAATTCCAACTGCCGAGCCATTAATTTTTTAACCGGATTATTATACCTGGTGCTAAAAATTCCAATTCTCCTGTTTACATATTCGGAGCTTTAATTTTCTTTCCCGAAATTTCCCAGAGCAAAATTCGCTGGGAATAATAATAATTCGCCTCTCTCACCCACTTTATCTCTCTCTCTCTCTCTCTCTCTCTCTCTCTCTCTCTCTTTCTCTCTCACTCTTCGCGCGCGCGAGCAATAAAACTCTCGTCCCTGTGCGTCTACTCCCCCTTGCCGCCCTGCTGCCGGGGTTTCGTTCCGGCGGCCGTGGTTTCGTACTCTACAATATAATTATTTCATACTCGCGTCGAGGGCAATTTAAGCGAATACGCGTTTCCGGCCCACATATCACCGTAAGATTCTCTTCGGTTCTGAAATTGTTCTACCAGCTATTTGAAGGATGGGGGGGGAGGGAAGGGGTCAGCCGCGATAGACGACCGCGAAATTGTTCGCCAGCCGTACACAATTTATATAATGCACATGTGTATGCGCGGACAGATAAAAGTGGTCGGTCGATTATTTGGGATGTGACAACTCCATGTCATTTTTGTATTACACCATCAGCTTATGAAGTCGGCAATTTGTATTGGAACTATGTATTGCATATAAATAGGAACTATTTCTACTGTTAACTTACTAATTACAATTTAATTATACGTGTCTATAATTATTACATTATTAAGGTTGTTTTTATTTTCATTTCGTAAATCAATAAATAAACAGATAGATGCTATATTTTTTGTTTATTATATCCAATTTAATTGAACGAGGAAAAATATTAAAACTATTTGCAAAATAAAGTTTCATAACATTTTTATATTCTGCTATGCTGGTACAAAATACAAATAAATTTTCAATAATAAATTAATAAATTAATTCATAAAACTCGCGAGCCAAATGAAAATCTGGAAAAAAATAAATCGCGATTTAAAGCTTTTAAAGGTATATATAGGTATACTATAGGAAGCACGAATATTTTAATACTTTTTCTGGTTTTGTTTCGCGAGAGGTGATAGAAATCGCCCACCGTTATCTCCCAAAATTTTCATACGCAAACATTTGCCGTAAAATACAGGAAGTTATTGTAGCATTAAATTCAGGCATGTATTACCACGATGCCCCATGTATGAAAGTATTAACGTTGGAGCACTTTTAAGTTTATAACGTATAAAATTGTTTCGCAGACTGGGAAAAATGTAGAATCCTTTAAAAAGGGAAACTCCGGGAAAGAAATGCGTTTTGCTATATGAAGAGATGGGCATTGATAATCGCACATTCAAGAATTTTGTATAAAATATATCGGTTTCACTAAGAAAAAGAAAATACGAATTGCATGCACGATGGCATGCCTGTAATACAGCTGATATCAACGTGTACGTTTACGTTAATGGAATTTGACTGTCGAAACAGATAGAGTATAATCTTTTTTTTATCACTAGTTCTTTGGTTAATCGAAAGTTGTTGCGAAATTCGAATTCCTACACACAGGTACACTGAAACTCGAGACAAGGGAACGTTGTAACTAATTTTACGTTTCAAAGCTCATTCAATATATGATTACGTACGCGATAATGCAGTTGAAAAGAGACTTCCGCAACCTATTTCAGGACTAGAGCTAGAAAAAAAAAATATATATATACATATATAATATATATATATACTATACGATTCCCTCATTTTTTATTTACAACTTTTGGAGACTCAGTCGCAAGCGGATTTATCCAAAACCTACTCTAGTAGTATTTAAGATTTCAAACACGCGTTCCCTGTAATATAGTTTCACAAATGATATCTTTTTTTTATAAGGCCCTTGTTCATCGTTAAAAAATAGTTTTCTCGCAAAGTAGACCACACATAAATAAACCAGTTCACCGAAATCTGCTGGAAATTATTTTCAAAAATCTAATTATTTAATATTAATTCAAAATTCATCCCAAATCCACTGTCTATTTTCTTGAATCTATTACCAGAACATAATAGAGCGTTTAGGAAGTTGGCTCTGCGCGCGCGCGCGCGCGCGTGTGTGTGTGTGTGTGTGTGTGTTTGTGTGTGTGTGTGTGTGTAAGTAAAGGGAAATAAATAAACAAGCATGCATACTGATTACGATCCACGGAGAGGACTTTCTAAAGTTTTTTTTTTTTAAAGCAAAAAAAGTAAACGGGACTTTCGGGACAGTAAGAGTGCAGGGGCGCATAATAAAGACTGCATCGGCTCTCAAGTTTCGGCAACGAGTCGCCCATCGTGAAGCGAACCGCGGGAGAATTGTCGCGGATGAGGTAGGGCTCCCCGGATGCTTCTTAGGCACCACCTCCTTCTTCCTTGCTCCCCCTCGCTCTCTCTTTCTCTGTGCTGGCTTTCACTCTCTCCTTCTTGCTCCACGGGATCTAGGAAGCGTAAGGCCGGGTGGAAGAACGATATCTTGGAGTCGCTCGCGCGCTCGCGTCGGGAGGAGTGCTCGTTTTCGCGGGACGTGAGCGCCAGGTAATGGAAAGGAGCGAGCAACGGACCGGGGGAGGCAGGACGAGAGCGGGTTAAAGGAGAGATAGGACGCAGCTTCGTTCGAAGGACTCTGTCGCTGATTAGAATTCAAATGCTAATGGGCTATTAAACCTTCGAGAGATTGCCGGAATTATGCGCTTCGGGCGAAAGAAGAGATATAATTTTGTTTTAAATTACGTTGTGCAGATCGAAGAGTTCGATTAGTTTTTAATTTGGATAATGTATATACAGGGATTTTGCTGGATATAGAGTTGTTAATTAATTTTTTTTTCGTACATTATTTCATGAAGAGAAAATTATGTAAATTTCGACTGGAATAATGAACTTATTTTTCATTTTTAAAGCATTATTTTCCATTGCAATTTTTAATGTTAAAAAAAATTAACATTAAATATTACATATATTACTGGACTAGAAAGATAAGGTAAAAAAGCTGTAACTTTCATATTAACTTAAAAAAATGTGCATAAAGCCGTACTAATTAACAATGCTTCTATGCATGAGAATTTACGGTAATTAAAGAATTTCGATATAGAGAATAAAAAAATTTAATGTGTAAAAATGCACAAAAAGAATTATTAGTCTTTCTCGTATATAATCCTAACGGATATAATGGGCTAAGTTACATATAGTCTACGGCTCGGAGGGATTTCGCAGTCGTAAAAAGTCCAGATAGTGACCCAATTTTTCCTTATGTATTTTAATAGCCTGATTCAAATACCGGCGATATGTTAATATAATATAATAATAAATAAGTTATTAACAGATTAATTGTTTGAAGCAACGTGGGTGGATACCTAACTTCATCGTACAAGTCGCTTATTAAAGCACAATTTCATTACAGTATTTTGTATAAATATACACGTTGTTATGACATTCAAAACTTTTTATCATAGAATATTCAAAGAGATACTGTTCATTTAGTAACTATATGTCTTGCATAATTACAGATCGCATTGGGTGCCGCGAAATATTACTTGTACAACTTCGTTTCTACTATGAATTTATATACGTAATCTATCTCGTTTTAAAGCTACGGTAATCAACTTACGAGTCGATAAATTTTGACTTTGAGGTCTACGATGGTTTGATCGTCAGAGTGAAGGACTAGTAACTTGGTGATCCGAATTCGAATCCCGGACTCGGACGATTGACACAAGCACCGCTGTAATAATTTACATGTGCTTTGTTTACAAACACATCGTAGACCTCCGTCGCTGATTAGCTCCAATATTTGGAAGCATAAATAGAGCGACGTTAAATAACAAAAAAAACAACAAAAAAAAGTTTCCACTTTTTCAATTTATACAATGACGAAAAACATGTGTATTTTTATTTAAAGTTATGTTTCAACCGCTTGATATCAAAATAAAATTAAAAACGTATATAACACTAGTCCTTATTCCATAGGAAATTATTTCATCTATCGTAAATTCTATTATCTAACAGAAGTTACTGTTAATGTCCATCAATATATCTCTCACATCAATAATGTGTCCCGTTATTAATTGTCGAGAAAACAGCCAGGCAAAACGATTCTAAAGCTAACGCCCAGACAGAATTTCACAGCGACATCTAAATATATAATGAAAATTAATAAATTATTTACATGCACGGATTATTCGAGGATATCGAATGCAAACTGTTCATCTGACATTCTTTTCGCATACTTAGCATTTTAAAGTGTATTTCAGTTATTTGGTCTGTGAGACGCGGACAGTGGGGCCGGGGGTGCAGCCTACAGCTCAATAACAAAATATATTCTCAAGCAAGAAGAAAGAAAAAAATGTTCCTTAAATATCGTTAGATTGGTTAACGAGAAACATATTTTGAAAACGGAAAGTAGTTTTATTTTTGACGTCAAACGAGAAGATAGCTAGATAATCATTGTCTCGTTTACGACAGCGAGTAGTCTGTATACTTTTTTCTTATCGACACTTCATAAATTTAGTACACTCGACGTGATTTTTAAAATTAATACTTGTCAATATTTTTTCCCAGAACATAAAACTTCTTCTTAGACAATAATCTTATAACTTATTCGCCAATAATTTTCCAGATTTAATTTACTTGGTTCGCACAGCAGCCTAGCAGCCGGCTGCCCGTCTCCGGAAGCATAAGGGATAATCGCTCACCCCCCCCCCGCGCCCTTTCCATACTCTGCTTCTTCACGCGGAGCATTCGATTTCAATAATGAAACTGCCTTTAGCACCCCGCCCCGGTGATATTTAATATTTCTCCCATAAAGAGATTTTTCCATCTCGGCTCGACGAATACGAACGGGAGCGCTCCTTCTACTCACCTACCCCCGTCTCCTTTAGAAATCTTCCCCTCGTTCCCTTTCGCTCTCTCCCCCTCTATCTATACATCTATCTGTCTACCTATCCGTCTCGGTCTTTCTCCCGACGCAGAGGCTCTAATGGCGAATCATCGTTTTCTCCGCTTTTTGGCAATTTATCATTTGGACCGACAGCCGCTTCCTTCCGACCGCTCCGTCGCGCGCGTGCGCGCCACACCGAACGCCACGCTATAACCAGTGGCCGGAGATGACGCCAAAGGGGATGGGGCGCGAGCGACCGACGCCCAAGCACGGCTTTGTACCAGCGAGGAGGGCTTTATAACGCGAGGCGCGAGCACGCGGCGTTTCCGTCTTACCGAACGCACGTTCCGCGACGGAGACCCGCGGGCGAGGCTTATGCAATTGTCGATGAAAGAGGGGGACGGTAGGGAGCGACTCGAAGGACCTATAGGGACACGCGTGGAATTTCTCGGCTTTACACAAGCTTGCGCGAAAGACCCGAACGGCACGGTAACCGGGAAAAAGTTCGTACCTCGATTGCAACGTATTATCTATGCACGCGCGCATAATGCTGGCGGCGGAAGGACGGGGCGGGACTCGCGGCCCTTTTACGGCCGTTCCCGCTGACGCGCGCCGCCAGCGCGCGGAATATAAAGTCGTAACGCGTGCTTCGCCCGTCGATGTTGCGTGACCGGGATTTTCGAGCGCGTTGGAGTAGATCCGCCCCGCCCCGACCCCTCGATGGACCTTTTTATTTGCAACGTATCGATGTTTATACTAATAAGACGAGAACGTTTTTCTGCTGCGTCAACTGATGTACCCGCGGGTACGTATGATACTGCCTGGCCGGTTTTTCACTGTTGCAAGAGTAAAATTCAATTTGGCCGAATCGTGTGACCTTTGTGACATCTAGACAATTGATAGAATGTTGTCTCGTAAAAGGAAATAGGGATTATTTATTGTTCTTTTGGCCCATCATGCTAAATATAGAAATGAAACGAAAAACATAATTATTTATATATACATATACATATATACATATATATATATATATATATATATATATATATATATATATATTTGTATAAGAGAAACAATACATAGATCGATAGTAGATAGATATATATACATATATTTTTTCAAATTGTCTTTTTATCTTGTAAAGAAATGGGCAGATGTGAGCAATCGAAGGTACTTTGACTTGCCCCGCCATGAATCGAAACTGAAAACTTCTGTTTTAAACGTATTTGTAAAACTTACAGAACCATTAAAATGTATCATTATTCCCATTATTAAAAATCTAGGCATGCCTGTCTTTTTTAATATAAATCTCAAAATAATACTCTTCGTACAAAGTATCAATATAAATAAAATTAACAAAGAATAATAAATGTTATCTAATTTACTCTACTTTAATACGAAATTATATGATTTTGACTCTTTACCATGTGAATACTTTCGAGTCTCTATATTTTGTACTTATCCTTTACACCCTGTTCCAAAATATTCATAGTCTTAAAATCAACAGAATCCAAAAGCAGGTATTTGCACTGATTTTTCTGGTTTTCCTTGAACCATGCAATAATGTTGCGACATATGTTATTCCCCAGAGCGCGCAAGAAGGTATGCAGATTTTTAGAATCAAGCTAGATTAATATAAAGAGTATTGTTCTTAGAACTAAACACATTTATATTAAGCAATATATATATATATATATATATATATATATATATATATATATTGTAGAACCAGTGTAGATTGTGAACGGATCTAAAAAATCTAAAAAGTTGTTATATTTGTTTTTAATCAACTGAAGATTATTATTTCTGAAGTAATTTGTTGTATAGCATTTAAGTCCGTAGTCGCCATTTTTATTATCATGTGAGATTTTTTAGCTATCTTAACCTAAATGAGAAAAAGGCTAATTTTTTATATATTTGAGGTCTTTTATAACACTGAAGACCATCTTCCCACTTGTGGTTAGGATAGCCTGATGTTATGATCAAATTCTGATTCCGGACTAGAATTCTATGCAAAAAATTATTTCGCGAATGAGTGTAAATTAATCAACAACAGAATCATACAGATTTTATATATAAGTATATAACCTCAAGCAATGTTTGAAATACAAATTTAATTACATTTATTTTTAAGAATTCGAAGATTTTCTTATATTTGAATTACACATATATATAATTTAATATCAAATTTGTTACATATTTTAATATTCGTTGTATTACATATTTGTACTATGTTTGTTCACTTGATCAACGAATACCTTTAAATGCTTCCTATAACAAAATATAAGTTACAGAGTCCTGAATGTTGAGCATTCAATAATTAGCGGATATTTATACTTACATATTCAGAATGGTAATATCAGTGGTTGAATTCAGAATTCAGAAAAACTTACCTGGAACATAAATGAAATTTTATAATTCATATATAATCAAATATATATCCTGTACAATCTTTTATAATAATAATATTTGAATTTCAGTTAAACTAAACAGAATAAGAAATAATACCTAATTTAAAAGCATTAGTTTAATTGAATATGAATCGGAAAACTTAATAATACTATATCCAAATATGAACTTCTACTCTGCTTTACAAAAATGTTCTATCTGATTTTGATTTGAGTTCTGAGTAACGTATAATGTGATAAAGCTTAACGTAATAATGTATAACATGTTAAAGTAGAATGTAATCCAGCATGAAATTCGATTAAAAAGTTAAAATAAAAGAGATGAAAAGAAACCACAGGTTTGCCAGCAATAGAACATCCGTAACTCGATGAAATCTAATAGATCTTCCAACTTTCCATTCGATCATTTTTACAGGACGTGCACGTTAACAAATTTGTTCTAATATGAAAACATCACGTAAAAAAATCGCATCAAACACAGACGAGTATCGTTGCCACAACGCGCAGGTTCCCATCCGCGCTTTCCGCGTATACAGTCGACAGCCATATATAAAAAAAGAAAAAGAGACAAAGAGAGAGAAAGAGAGAGAAAAAAATCGTTCGCGCTCGCATTATCCGCTCGCGTTACGGCGACGATTATAGCGTCATCGGTAATGGTCGCTTAACGCTCCGTTAAGGGTGGTACGGCAAAGAGGGAGGGGGCTAGAAACGCAGTCACAATGCAGCGGTATCATCGCACACACAATGGGAGCCGCCTGCTCGCGGCGAGAAATCAAAAGTCATAAGCAAAGCGACGTCCGTTACGTGCGAGCATTTAGATGCGCGCGCGCGCGCGCGTTTGTGTGCGGATATATGTTATAAAGTACGGCTGCTACTACTGCTCGCGGCGTGAAAACGAGAATAATGGCGCGCGTCGATTTCACGCGCGCCCCGGCGCGGCGTGTATATCAATTATTTCGGCGGCGTGCGCAGCGCCCGCAGCAGCGACGGTAAATTATATGCGCGTACGAGCTTGCCGGGGCTACAGGGGCGCACGAGACGGCCAGGAGCGGGGTTTGGGGAGGCGGTGGAGCAACGAGAACACGGAGAAGAATAATTGGCCGGCGCAATAAATACAAAGCTGATGTGTATATGCATATATATATATATATATATATATATATATATATATATATATACACACGCACACACAGTATACCTGTGCGCGCAACGCCCCTGCTGCTGCGGATGTATGAATTTCGGCCCCGCGCGCGTCGACGTTTAGCCTTTTTTCTACTGCTTCACGCTTTGCTCGCGTATATATACGCTCGAAACTAGACTTTTTATTTTAGCTTTTAAATGGGCGATGGGATGGGAGAGAGGAGGTGGAGAGAGGAAGCTCGTTTACAGAAAATTACGGGCTTCCTCTTGTTTTTCTCCTATACACCGGAATTTTTCGTTTTAACAACCGAACTTTGCGTGTACGCTGGGGCCGCTACTACTGGGTTTCCTTTTATAATAAGGCCAAAAGAGAGCAAGCAAAATGTACCGATAACGTTTCACTCGTGTGCGTCTGACTTGCTTTTGATACAAATTGCTTCTCTCATTACATAATTGCTTTATACAATCATATAAACCTATGTTCATTATTTTTTCAAATATTTGTCGATTATTCAATATATACATAACAATGATTTTGGCAGAAAATAGTTGAGAAATTTGGATAAAGAGCATACTAATTCAGAATAATTAAATTTGCCATAGCAATACATCTCGCAATACTTTTAAAATGGAAACGAAACGCCGTTAATTCTATTATTCGCTTATTCGGGCATTTCATTACTGAAAGTTTTCGAGTTATATAATATATATATATATATATATATATATATATATATATATTCTTTTTCTATATATTCTTTTTCTATATATTCTTTTTTGTGAGCTTCATTGCATTAGAATTCGATTAAAATACAAGATATTTGCAAAAATTACTGTTCTTTTTACTAAATTTTTCAATTTACAAAAAGTTTATAGTGTCATGTGAATATTGTTATAATTAATTTATAAAAAATTTAAATAACTCTATCCAATATTTCGTAAGGTTGTACAAATGATGTTAGTATTCTATATATACACGTAACGTTAATTATAGAATTATAAACATTCATCGCAGATAACCACTGACATTATTGAAATTAATGACTACCAAATTTGCATGAATCCCTGTTGATAATAGTTGAATAAATTTAAATGTAAAAAAGCAATCGATTAAATTACTTAAAGCAATGAGATGTGAAGGGCATTACATCGACTAGGCTTTTATCGACAGGGCTTTTACTACTGACGCTAAAAACGGCGCTGTATTTCCACGTGGCTTCCGTTTACCCTTCTCTATACATACATAATAAAAGGCGTAAACCCTGTTTATGATGCGTTCGTGCGCGGGCGACTGCGAAACAAAAGTGGCGACGTGGGGTAAGGAAATGAAAATGATAAAAGGCAAAAATTGCGCGCCAGCTTTTATCGTCGAGCCCAAAGATACATAATACACACGCACGCGCACTTTTAAGAATGGAACGATGCGAAGGGGGCACGGGGAGATCGTCCTCTCTCCCACTTTCCATCCTCGTAATTGACGAAGGAATTTGATATGCAATACGTTCGCTCGCGTATCGGAATACCTCTATGTATACGACTTTCGGTTTCCCGATCCTACTACTCCGGCCGCCTCCACCCTCCCTGTCTCACGCTCTGCCATTCCCTTCGGGTATCGAGACTCATGAGAATCACATTCGAAGTCTCAAGTGTCTTTCGGTTAGTGCGCGTGCGCCGTACGCGCGTAGTACCGAGAAGAGAAATAGCGGCTCGGTGTACGTGCAGCGATCTTTTCCCGATCTTTCAGTGCGGCCGTGAGCCGGAGGCCTCCACGAGGTATCCGCTCTCCCACATCCCCGTATATATAACACCTACACGAAGCCTGTCTATGCCTATATATATATATATATGGTAAGCGCTACCGCTGTGCTCCTATACCCCTTTCTCCCACTCCCCCGCTTCCCTCTAGCAATCCTGCCCAAGAGTAATAACGCAATATCGGAGCGAACTTGTAAGCTGCTTTCACAGCTACTTTCCACGCTTCTTTCCGGCCGGACGCGAGGAGTCGCGCTGCTTCAACCTCCTTCCCCTTCCTTATGCTCCAATTCCTATACTATCTCTCGATTTAACTTCCCCCTCCTCCTTATCGTGCTCTCTCTCTCTCTCTCTCTCTCTCTCTCTTTCTCTCTTTCTCTGTCTAGATGTTCCGCTCGCGCAGCGTGTCTCTTCCTTTCACCCACTGGCTTCCGTCTATCCCGCTATGTTCGTCTTCCCCTCATCTCTCCAGCACCCCCGTATTATTTATGGGGTCTTCGTGCCAGGCATACGTGACCTATATGTATATATAGTGAACACGATGAGAAGGATGGAGGCTGTGCCGAGGCAGTCGGAGATTTAGAGAACGTCGCCCGTGCGCTGACTGATGCGGCGAGCTTCGCTGCGCCGCGTCGGTCCCTCTCCCTTCCCGCTCTCTCTCTCTCTCTCTCTCTCTCTCTCTCTCTCTCTCTCTCTCTCTCTCTCTGTCTCTCTGTCTCTCTCACTCCCTCTCTCTCTATCATATGTTTATATGCAAACACGTATGTGTATACTTTCTGCGCGATTCTTTTACATTTGCGTATATTTTCACGTTCTTGGGTGCCATGATAAGCTCTAGGATTTTTGTGGAACGCCGCACCGCGTCACCACCCCCGATACAGCCGAGGATCATTCATAAGCTGCATGCGCGCAGCTCCATCAGCTACGCATATTCATTCTCTTTCCACTGATGGCATAATTCGCATTCGTGTAGACCTTAATTATATATATATATGGTTTATATGATCAGTGAACCGCAAGTCTGATAATAAACTTAGAATCGCTTGCAGACGAATTCTAACGTGACACTGACGGAAAGGAATTGTAATCTAAGGATGTGAAAGTTAGAAATTGATTAGACGATCGACAAAAGGAAAAATTCTATCGTAAAAGGTTTTATCCTTTGAAATACATTGCGAGTTAGAGTTTAAAATGACTTTTGATTTCCTTTGTAGAGTAAACAATCGTTTTTCAATATTTGATCATTATTTGGATTAAGTTTATTCTTCTTTCGGAAATAAATTTTTTGTATGTTTTTGAAAATTATTTTTAGATAATGTAAATTCAAAAAATTATACATATGTAAATTGAATTTCATATATTATCTCATATATAAAAACTATAAACATTGTAATATGCAGATGAATAAAATTTCAAATCGTAGATTATTTAGTCAATGACCAAAAAACTACTGATAGTTAATCTGAAATAGTTAAACTTTCTGAAATACAGAAAATATATTATTGTTTATCTAAAGGAAATCGAAAAGTCTTTGAAAATTTAATCATAATGTATTTACAAGGAAATTACTTTTTATCTAATTTTCTTTTCAAGAAGCTGAAATAGTTCAAAAATTCTGTACATTTTTGTATTTAATATAAGCAAATTTATATTCGGCCTAGTTATTTGACAGCAAAGTTTCATTCGCCAAATATGATCTGGATTGGCATTAAATCATTAGAACATTAGTTATCATTAACTTTAGATTAATCAGAAAGACGATCAAATGCACGAGTATTACGCGCTCGTCCATCCCCGATAATTGCTTAGTGAATTAAATGTTCGATAAATTTGTCGAACAATACATACGACTAGGAAGCTCGAGAAGTTTATATCCTCAGGGAATCAATCATTTTCCCATAGAGCGTGGTGGGGAAATGAAAAGATTGATTTTCAAAAAACTTTCTTGGACGATAGGAATAATTTTAGTATTCTTAAAGTATGTAAAACTCGGGACGACAACTGTCACAAAATTTCAATTTCGTAGATCTGCATACCAATGAGAACGTAGCAATGTTTCAAGAATAACATTTACTTGTTGGCTTTCGACGTCATTTAATAAAATTTCTTATGGCCAACTTTAAATTAAATCGCACTGTATTATTACAAAAGTTATGTCAGTAAGACGACAATATAAGACGGTATTATGAAAATTAAATCCGCATGGCTTAATAAGCCCATCTGACTGTTAGAATGTGGAAGCGGAGAGTAGTGGAAAAAGTCGAGAGAGTACGAGAATTAATTCGTAATTTTCAGAATAAAACTCCTCGGCGATGGAAAACCTGGCATTGCTTCTGAGTGTTTCAATGTGGATACAGATATTTTTTCGCTCTTGCAGTTTATCCCGTTTATGAGAATCTTCTTTTTTACCAGTATTGTAAGCTAATAAGATTTTTTATTACACTCCTTTGTTTTTTCAATGCGATATTACAGTTTTTATCAACGCAAAAAAATTACAATTTCTGAACGGAAAGTGTAAATGAAAGCGTAAATTCCAATTACAATTAGATTAATATAATTATTTCTTTTTTAGAACAAAAGTTTTATTCGTTTTATCCATTATATCGGTTGAAAAATGATATTAAAATAAGAATTATTTTCTACACCTAAATAAAAATATATTTAAAGATTAATAATTTCCATACGAGTGTGAAAAGTAAAAATTAACTTACGAAACAATATTATTATACTATAATATTGGCTATGAAAACCAAAAAATTAAAGTAAGGTTGTGAGATTAAAATTAGAGGGATGAAAATATATTTACTAAAAAAGCAAGAATTACATCAATTATGCTAACGGATAGTATGCTTGAAATAGTCATATTACCCTTTTTCTATGGATAACTAAATCAACAACTTGATGGGCGCATGTGAGAAAGAAAGAAAAAGGATTGGACGAGAGGACGCATACTTTGCATTCAGCACATTTTTCCTGGACTTTACTCTTAATACGTGGAGGATCTAGAGCAATGTAGAATATATCGGTATAGCTGAAGACTTTCAAGAGCAGCTGAAGTGGCCTAGAAATGTCGAGGTATGTAGACGTCGACAATTTTGCTGGAACGGGCCCTGAGATTTTGCTTTGCTAATTTCGATTCTGCGAAATGTGAAATGTATAATTTAGAAAGAAATCTATTCGGCTCTATTTGCAGCGCCACGTTTAATAACATGTATTAGAAGATAAATATAAATTTTCCTGCTCAAATTTACTACGTTTCGCTCGTAAACTGGTTGAATCTGTTAGGTATACCATCTCCGTAATCTTGAATATAAGGTTTCTGAATATCGAGGTTGATAACGAATGGTGTTAAGAGTTTAATATACCTCTTTACAGAATTTATCAAACGGCTTACGTCGCAGCACATTTTCATATTGACCTTTTTGCTTTAGAATTAAATTCTGCAACCAATATCTATAATAATATACTGTAAATGATATTACACTAAGAAAAATAATTTGTGATCAAGTAAACAAATTGTACTAAGAAAATATTACTTTAAATTAGAAAATACACACAATATAAAAGATGAATTCTATGGAATCAATAAATGATTACTGCATCGATTAAATAGTTTTGTTTTAATTTGAAAAACTGAATTTTTTATAAAATATAAATAATGTATTCATTAAATAATAGAAAATAACTCTTATTAAAATGCATAAATTTTATAATTATTATTAGTGGACTTAAATACGTATGAGACCATTTACGAAATTTGTATTTTCAGTCTTATTATTATTGACATCGTTATTATTCTTACTATTATCATTATGTCAATTGATTAAAAATAAAGGAAATGAATATTTTTATATTAAGATTAAGTGCTATTACCTCATCACTTGTTTAAAGGTCATAAGCGATTACTTAATTTGTTTATGGTTGCGATCCTTTTAACGTGCCGCAAGCTACAGTCTCCAGAATAGAACTCGCTCGAAACACAGGAGGACAGGACTGTTTGCGGGGAGGCATCGTCGTTGGGGTAAAAAAAACATTCATAGGTTTTTATCTATTGTCGCTAAAACATCAAACTGCTGTGGATGACTTGCCCTATATGAGCTGCGGAAGCGGGTTAAGGAGAAAGGGGGTGCGCACGCGTACGCAACTGACAGACTGACAGGGCTATAAAAGCGCTTGGCACTTCGTTTAGCTACTTGCGAATATAGATAACCCTGCGCACGTATCGTGTCGATATGCAAATGTTTCCACTTAAACTGCCAGGAATGGATTTTAAAGCTTTCTACGAGAACTCGGCACTTTACACACATACACACACACACACGCACACGCGCGTGCGCGCGTATGCACACACCCAGAGGAAGAGAGAGAGAGAGAGAGAGAGAGAGAGAGAGAGAGAGAGAGAGAGAAAGAAAGAAAGACACGCGGGCGCGCGCACTTATCTTTGTATTTTCGTAAAAGCAGGACTGGAAGAGAGAGAGAAAGAGAGAGAGAGAAAGAGAGAACCCGTGAAATTTATGGGTACTCCTTTAATGCATCATTTGCTACGCAAATATTTGCGGAAGTCTTATTTTTGCTCGGACGAATAACAATTGGCAAGTACTGCATAAATCGTAGACGGCGAACTGGAGTGAATTATTATTACATAGTAATATACGATGAACGACGATGCGCATATGTTAAGTGTATGTGTTGATGTGCTTTGCCAAACGGACGGTTACATGGCGGCGTCTTGTTGTTTGTATTTCTCTTGCTTCATTGCCACTCTACGTGTCCCTATAAATATGCATAAGTGACAAATGTTCCTATAAATACAAATTTATATTACATCCAGCAGAAGTTATTAATTTTACTTCTACAAGGCGATCTATCACACTGTAATTTTATTTCTTTTTATCATCGCAATACATTTAATAATGCATCTTAATTGACGAAATTTAATTTAATTTTGGATCCTGTGTTTATACAGAACCGTTTAATTTTAATATCGTCTACTCCAGTTAATAGAGCTATTTCTACACATTGCATTAAAATTGGAAGAACAATAGAACTTCATAATACAGAAACAGAAATCAATGTGGTACTCATTAACAATATTTTCATTCATCTTTAGATATTAGTTAGTAGTTAAACTCAAAACTATAACTTTTTCAAATATTGTAGTGTCTAATATTAACAAATAATAACGCGTGAATTGACTTTTTCCTTGTGAAATTTACTTTCTTGACTTGGCTTAGTAGTAAACTGCTTCAGTTTTTCATAATATCATTTTGATCTCCTATAAATAATAAGATTCAGTACCTACTCTTATTTTTGACATACAAATTTACGATATGCTTGATTTTGGGTAAAGATAATCTGATTCCGCATGCAGACTCGCAGTGAGCAATGCTAGTTTGCGTATTACAAGTACGTTTGGAAAGCCATGTTTCTTCATCGGATATAGTTTGGATATATTATTTGCAACCGAATATATAAATTTATTATTGACAATAATTTTATTTACTTATGGGTGAAACGGAGAAGGAGAATCTCACTAGCTGAAAGTATTGATACCACAAACGCAGAAAAATCATGCTCGAAGTTATGATTTCAGTAGAAGAATGTGAGAATATCATTTAAATAATTTTGCCAAAATAATATTCTTTTATTAAAATTTCCTGGTTTTGAGTTAATGCTCGATATTTCATATATGATCTTATTTGCAGATGTTTTATTCTTATATGAAACGAGTTATTACCAAGAGTAACTTTTCGCGTATTGGTGATTCCCTCTAAAACAATACTTCAAAAATAGCAGTTCAAAAATATATATCCAACTTTAAAAACCTATTCAACTAATCGAAATCTGGTTTTCAAGAATGGTCATTAAATCGTTTCCCTATATATTGCGTGTAGCAAACCCTTTACATTGTTGAATACTCGTCAGTGTTTTAGCAAACTGCTAATGAATGAATTTGAAGCATAAAAATCGCTCATACCTTACTCAGGGGCTGAAATAAATGGCAAAACCTCGTTAAAATTGATTTATATATCCTGCACTCGTCTCTCATTAATCGTATACTCCTTGTAATTTCCACAACAATTCAACAAGCAACATCACCAACCCTACACACCTCTCGATAAGAAAATCATCCTCCCAACGTTGCGAACGCGAAAGGGGCGCGTGCTAATAATTGTCAAAAAAGAAAACAAAAAATCAAATATCCGCGCTAATAATAACGCCCCGTCGTCGCGACGACGATGCGATATAAATCAGCCGCCAGCAAAGCTACGAGACCATCCTCCTCGTTCTCCGCCTCCTTGCACACTATACATACTCGCGTCGTCAGCGAAATTAATTTAATACGCGTTCGCTCGGTCGCGAGCAGGAGACGTAGCTTAGCCCGGTGTATTATAACAATAATAATAACGAGGATCCAAGGGGTTGGGTGGTGCAATTTGCACTCAGTCGCCTATTGGGGCTCGAAGAGGGCGGGAACCTCGAAGACGGCGAACCCCCGCAACGGCGACGCTCGCGTTTTGCCGGACCCTTGAAGTACATATCGATAGGTCTCGCGAGTGGATTATCATTAACTGCGGTTGTCGGCGGTGGTCGTGCGCGCGATACAGAATCTAAGAATAAAAAAATGAAAACGGGGTAAAAGATTGGCTGAAAAGATGAATCTGCGTGGCTCGCTTTATTGCTACAGGCTGCCACTTATCACTCCTCGCGTTTCCTATGTGATTTACCGAAATATTCTGCATGTGTGAACAACTTAAGTTTATACGAGTATGTGTATCGATAGAGGCACTCGTGTGAATTTTGAGGTGTCCACTTGATACATAATTATTATTAAGCGGAGGCATCAATAATGAACTATAGATCTTAATAGGTACGTGTTAATCTACAACGCTTTTAAGGTACATAAAGACATTTTATTTTATCCAAATTGAATGAGATAATTCGATTAGTTTTGAATTATGTAATTCAAAATTACTGGTACTTTCTTATTTATAGTTAATACTTCTTTCTAATTATATAAAGTAGAGTAAATTTTGATGACTGATTGTGTTACTACTAAATTACCAGGCTGGGAAAATTCATTTTAATATTCATTAAATTACCGCAATATTTCTAAACTCTTGCAATTTTCAACAAAGATTAAATTCGATTGCATTTAAATTTTATCATTCTCCAAATTCCATCGTCGCTTTCCTAAATTATAATTTTAACTAAACGAGCGAAGCATCGCTTGAAATATTTCTCTGTGTTTTTTCCTTACGCAAGATTGGAATACTCCAAAGAAGTTTTCTTATTCACCAGCTGAAAAAAATAGGAAAACGAAAGATAAAAGTGGTGATGATATAGAAACGAATAAAGTCAAGCACTTAGATCTCTCGAATAATATACAAGTGCTCGCCGAAACGATATCAGGAATCCTAAACTATTGCGAGAGACAAACAAAGAGAGGAGGAAGTCGACGGAGCTTGAAAAGCCGGTAAAGCGTTCTAAGCTCGACAATGTGTCAACGCGAGCAAAGAATTTTTCATAAAACGCCCGCAGGGACTAACAATGATGACTCCGGATGGTGCAACACAATATTATTCATTCCTATATCTAACGTTCACGTAACCTAAATAAATTTGGGAGGTGCGTGTGCACTCGTTAGAATTCGGCTGATGAATGGGACTTTTTATTCCTGCGGCAGACAACCCCTTTACAATGCCTCGCTCACTCGTCCCGCGGAACTCCAAGTATATATCGCATTGATGATGCATAAGAGCGGGAACGCGAACCTTTTGTTGTCCGACTCGTATATAGATAAAGACTTCGTGTTCCATCTCTCTGTTTTTTTTTCATAAAAAGCCGCTCTCTACGGGGCTGACCGAACGGCGCAGACAGAGATAAAGAGAGTCTGGCTCGTCATTCTTTCAATACGCGACTATCTGCTTAAGAAAGAAAAAAGAATGAGAATTGTTGGTCTGCATTAGGTAAACTCCGAGATTTAAACGCTATTCTGATATGGCATGATTCGGTCTATATGCTCGCGTTCAACTAAAAGTATTTGGAAGATTGGATAATGTCTGCGTGGAGGAATATATATAGAGACCGTGTCTTTCCGAAATAACTTTTTAGTGTGATTAATTGGAATAGATTATAATAAGAACAGCGCCTATTTGTTCAGAAACAAGTCAGAATGCGTAAAATTTTGTATTGAGAACCAGGAAAATTCAACCAAACTCGAAAAAAATATCGTGTAAAACTTAGAACAAAAGAAATCCTATAAACACATGCTTCTGTACTGCCAGGATCGCCTAAAAAATTCTATTACTTACCGGAATATTGTGTGAAGATTTTCTCCTGCTTTCTAGATTTAGAAAGGATATTGGCGAACAAATAAATTCAACGTGCGCGATTGCCTGATTAACACATGTATCCTAATTCGTCATAGAGGACAGTGTTTTTGTAAATTCGATGTATATATCGATGAAAGTACGCTATAGTTAATCTATCTTTGCCTACCATCCAATTCGGCATTGACAGATTCGTCTTTAGAGATTTTTTTTGATATGAAACGCTTGACATCACATCTAAATGAAAAATGAGCCAAACCTATATTCTTCGTTCGAGAATAGTTTAAACGATAGAGCACAAAATATCTGGAAACGATCCGAACAATAGTCTATATTATGTTAAAGAGCGTAAATTTGTTTTCACGCCTCCACACACTCCGCCCGGGGCAGACAGGTCATCCCCGCAAAAAATCAATTTCCCATCTATTCACCACAATTCCCTACCTCCATTTTCGGACCGTCTCTTACGTTCTCGACAATGCGTTGAGGAAAATGTAGAGGAGGAGAAAGACAAACCTCTTTGGAGGGCGGCAAAAAAATAGTCGAGCTGTCTAGGATGCAATCCCGAAGAAATAGGGACGTGTTTCCGGCAGTATGCGCGGGAGAGACAGATTTTCTAAAAGATCTAGGAGGAGAAAGGGGAGAAGGTCGGTCGCCTTTGCTCGACTGTTCGCTCACGTAACCACCTAACAGAATGCGGTAAAGATATCGGTTCAGAGGAATGGGTGATCCCTCTCCCTCTCTCTCTCTCTCTCTCTCTCTCTCTCTCTCTCTCTCACTCTTTGCTCCAAGAATCGATTCTAACGCGATTCGATCATTGGCGCGGGTCCGCCACTCGAATCTCGGAGCTTAAGCTCGCTCTGCAGTAAATTTTTTTCCCGCAACTTATGCTTCCATCCATCGGGAACTTTATATAAATATATATATATATATGCGCGATATCGACTTTGTTCCATCAGGTGCAGAAATCTTAGTAGTCTCCCCCCCCCCCCTGATAGGTAAGATGTCGAATAATACGTGAATATAACATTGTAACCAAGAAACGTAATCAATTGCAGGATTCTTTGCAAATGACCAAGTTACTGAGAAAGAACTGTGGCAGAAGATCAGGAAGGAAACTCCGTATGATTTAAAGAATTGGATTAGTTCTGTCACTTTACTATACTGAGGTCTATTAGTTACTAAAATACAGTTTTTATCTAATATAATAATAAAAAAAATTTAATTATACATACGAATATTAATTTTTACTTGGCTGCAGTTAAAAGTGAAATAATGATAGTCAATAAGCCATACTCAAATTCGGTAACTGTCGGAAGCAAGTCCTAATGTTTTGCTAAAAAAATAAAGGTTAATCTGATAAGTAGATAGTTCTTGAGGCATAATGCTAAATGTTCTCAAGAAGCGTCGATGCTCTGTCCAAATTTTTCCAACAAAAACGATGGAAAGCAAATTCTGCCAACTTTTTTTATCGACAATCAGAAACTATTTAGCGTTTCGCCATTGGATAGTTAAATTTGTCTAAGTTCGCCAAATTAATAATAAAGTTTAGATTTTAGAATAATTTATGCGAGGATGCTGATTCTATCCCCTCTAAAGTTCTAGATTGTTTGTAAAAATGTTCATTATTACTTTAGTAAGGCCTAATAGATGATGTAGAGAATTTGTGCTTCGATCGCAATGTAATTTATTAGTTCATGAACAATAAAATTTTATATTTGGCCTGTTTCAGCTAAAACGTTTATGTCTGAAAGTAAATAAACTTTACAAATGATTATTTCAAATAAAATTTCTTTATATGATATTGTTTATCAAAACCAGTATCCTATATTTATATGAATTCGTTCTCACACTTATATATACTTGATAATTATTTAAATGACCCATTTTGAAAATGACGATATCTTCGAAAATACATACATTACTGTTGAATTCTATAAATTTTAAGAAATTATTTAACAAAGCTGAAAATGGGCAGAGAGAATCTGTAACTGATTTTCAAGAATCTAAGATTCAGAGAATCGAATACTTATTTTGTTAAATTATAATTTGAAATGATACTCTTAGGCTAGTAGCGGAAGGATTTACAAGTTTATCGTATATCCACGATAATCACGACTAATTGTGCGATAACATTCGATCCAATATAAACGTCTCCTTGTTATACATTTATTTATTAAAGAAGAAAATTATTTTTTCTTTGTATGGTTTAAAAATATTTCTTTGATGGATGTTGGGCTGAATTATGAATGTCATAGCGATTCTTGGTCATTGTTATTTTAACTAATTTTAACTCAAAATGTTTTGCCGGATTAATCTCATTTAGTTAGACGGACGAATCGTTTCGCACATACGGTGCATAAGTAAAAATCGTTTCGTAAGATTTACTACAATAAAGTTAGTACAACTGAAGCTTTGATATTGAATGGAATTGTCATGTATAACATATTATTCCGAATTGTTACAATTAATATGATGAAAAAAACAGAATTTTGAAGAAACTAGAAAAAGAAAAATAAGAATGATAAAAAAATATGATATCTCTGCTTGCAATATCGATCCTAAAGACAAACATTCCCAAGAGCCCGCTGCGATAATACTATACAATACAATGAAACAAAGTACAGTAACCGGTGAAAATTATCTGTATCACCTATTTTCCCCTCTTTTCCTGATGTTTATAGCAAACGATAAAGATCATTGGGCTATTATCGCATAAAATCACAAGGCCATTAGAAAATTCTATGACCATCAACAAATTGGTAATCGAAGGAAGCTAAAGAGATTCGATCCAGAATTTAAATAAAGTAGACACCGTTTATTATTAGAAAAGATAAAGGTGAAAAAAATTGACTCCGTCGCGTCGCCTGATAGCTTATTTGATAAGAGCGTTATTCAAGCTGGTTCAAAGATGGATAATAAGATTTAGGTTTCTGAAGGTTTACAAAATCAATCAAATTGGTAACACGAGGATTCGATCGTGAGATAAGAAGAAAGAGAAAGAACAAGAAGAACGTGGAGCAATGAGAATAGTGTTATACTACCAAGGGTATGACGATAAAGCCATGTAAACAGACTCTCGACTTTCGACTGATCAACTCCTATAAAATGTTAGCATGATGGCGATTAGCATGATGGTGTTTTTCATATTTTCACAACGGATATTTGTAGAAGGATTAACTACCAAGTCATGAAGTTGCACTGTACATGAAAGAAAAAACAATTTCTATGTACTTCATTGAATGATTAAAGATAATATAGAACTGTTATTCTCATGCATGAATATTTGATAACCTGCTCATCTAAGATCTACAATTCCAATAGTAAGGAAATATGGTATTTTAAAGATAATATAAAAAAAATGTGCAAGGAGTATTTTTTAGAAGTTATTTAAATTAAGTGTAACATAATCTTTTCATTATAACATTACGCCGATGTGATATTTATTTACCTAAGGTACTGTGAGTCATTTTATTGAAAAAGCTTGGCAGTTTTTCATCTTTCTAGAGCTGCTAAAAGGGATATAATAAGGTATATTTTGTATTACATACGACTGTATTGATCATATTTACTACAGGCACTGAGGAAAGACAGGGAGGTTTTTTTTTATATTTATTTATATTCTTATTTCTTCTTTGCGAAGAATCTGGATAATAAACATTAAAACTTTTCCACAAAACAAAAATTAATTGAGCTATGCAATAAATCTAAGGTTATCGTGATCGAAAGTTACGTTAATCCTTCAATGGAGGTTAATGCTCGTTCGTAATTGATAACATATTGCTATATACATTATTTATATCATATTTTTCCAAAACCAATTTTATAAACAATTATGACAGAGTAGTTACATAATATAAATCCGGATTCAATTTTTCCATTAGATTCAAGCACAATCGAAAATGAGTTACATTAAGAAACTTAAATATATATGATTTTTGTTCTAATAGAATGCTATATTTACATATTTTCATATGTAAGCGTGAATTTCAATTATAGGAGAGATTTTTCATTGGTATAGTTTGCTGAATATTGACAAGTAAAGGTTGATTGAAATTTTCTTTGAAGTTGATTCTATATTATTATTCGCTTTTATAAAGAATATTCACTCTTGTTAAATGTTCTTTTTGTTGTATGAATTTTTTCTGTGTTTTCGGTAGAAAAAACTTTGTTAGAATAACGAGGAATTCGTATTAAAAATCCGAAACAAACGCGTCTATGCCCTCTTCCATCTGCAATATGTCAAAATTTCCAATCAGACTTTGCAATTAAGTTCAGCGTGTCCCGATAACAAAAGGGAGGGTTAGGGGTGGGTCAGGGGGCTAGAAAATACGGACAGTCACACCGAATTCGGTCACCTCTGTATATATATGTATATAAACGTAGGTCGCGCAAGTTCAGGCAGGGGGTTGAGTGGATAGGGGAGGAGGTGGAGTCGCGTGACCAAGAGCGATGACCCGACGATCGGCTCCGACGTTTGACGGACGAACTCGCGCGCGTACGCCTTTATTATATCTCATTCCTGAAGCAAAGTATATAGGAGCACGAGGCGCGCTTAATGATTGCCGAGATGATTGCCTATATCATCGAAATGGAGGCCAGCAGCTATAATTATCTGATCGATTTACCGATATTAAATGTACATATGTACCACTGGGGACGGAAGTCGATAGCCCTTTCCTGATTTCCAAATATTTGGCCATTTAAGATAAATGCAAAATATAAGAGAGGGTTTAGCCGTACGACGATCGTGAATAAAGTGATCATTAAAATAAGGATCGCATAGAGAGCGAAAAAGGTACACGAACGACATACATATATAGACTATAATATGAAGGAATATAGTTGAACCAGGGAACTTGTAATTATAGAACTTGAGCGCCTTATCAGAGGTGAATGCAAAGCAGATAGAAATTAAGATATTTTGTATTTTTCTTTCATACCTTCGCAACGAAGTCCTGGAGTATTCTTCTTTTTTATTTAAACAAGATTGTAGCTTCCTTGCTTTATTCGTTGAATTTTGATGCAGTTTGTTCGTATCGAAAGTGCTTTTAGATATATATATATATATATATATATATATATATATATATATATATATATGTAGGTATCGAGCAGGATGCATAAATATGCAATGTGCCCTCTTATATATAGCTCATCAAATAATATACTTTCCAACGAGATTATCGATGCTAATGAGCTGTTTGCTCTAATAAAAGATAATATTGAACGTAAGTGAAAAAATATATACTAGATGATTAAATATCAATAATAATTAAAAATTATAAGTTTACAGATTTTTATGGATTTTTTTTATAAAAAACAACTAGTTTAAGGAATACAACATTCAAATATAAATTACTTTTAAGAAAGATTCTTATTTAATTTAATGCTCTAAATCGCAGGCATAATAAGGATAAAAAAATACATCTTGTTTTCATGGAAGCTTAAACAAATTAGATAGAATAGAAAATAGATAAAATAGAAAAAAGTAGATATTGAAGCATAGATTTGAATTTTCGAATAAATTTCTAATAAAAGGACAGTTCGATCAATACTGATAAAATCTACATATATAAGAATCTCATTGTAATCAACGTGCTGAAAAATCTTCAGAAATAGAGAAAAAAATCGTAGATACAAATTATCTAAGAAGTATTTTAGCACTGCTAACGACAGATCAAATTTTTCTAAATTCTCATTGGACATGGCGGGATGGCTTGCGCCAGGGATAGCCAGAAGGTTTACTGGGTGGATGTGATCGCTTGGAATTTCAGGCACTCTGCGTTCCTGCAAGAGTCCATGCATCAGGGAGGCGGCGGATTCCTATAATCGAGCTCTTCGCAATGAGCCTTTTATGATTTTCTGTACTAATGGGAGAAACAATCTCCTTCATTGGAACTCATTTTCCTCAAATATGCATTTAAAGTTAGGGACGTAACTATCGTCCATTCAAAATTTTGTCACTAAAAATTATATAGTATTTCCTGAATGAAATGAAATAAACAGGAGATTAAAATAAATGTTTTCTAAGAACCGTTAGTTATAATAGTGGATTGGAAAAAAGAATAACCCATCAAATCAAAACAATTTTAATTATTTATTTTAATTATTATTAAATGATTTATGACCGCTTGTATTGAATTTTTATTAAATATAGTAGCTAGAATGTTAGAATAAAGACACACGAAATAATCTTTTAACATGAACTTTATTTCAAACGAGGAAAGAAAAGACGTCTGTTCAAACGAAAGGACAACGCAAGACTAACTACAGTACTCGAAATTGAAAACTCTGCAAGCCCTTGTGAGAAGCTTAAAATGTCTAGAAAAATATCAGGCATCTAAACAATAAACTCATAAATTATTTGCCACGCAGGGCAGCAAAGACGCAGATCGTAATAAGACCCAGTGGACACGTTTGTTTACATCCTTTTACGATACCGTCCAATATTTAGTTTCAAGTATTTTTTGCTTAATATTTATAGAAGGTTAAAATAATCTAACAGCTTGCATATAGAATCACTCGCTAAATCATGTAAAATCGAATGAACTTCAAATGATAATAAGTGGGAAATACACATATTTGCGAGCATAAGTTAGAAAATTTTTTATTTTAAAGTTTAGATTATTTTGAAATGCGATACGAAAATAGTGAATTTTGAAAATGGATGAAAGAAATAAAACCAAATTCAATGAAATTAAGAATGGAATAAAAGTAGTGACAAATAAAACGTAACAATATAAGGGCTTGCCAATTAATGAAAGCAGAGAGTATCTCCAATGATTTCTCTATACATAAGAACTCATTTTAGCGTTGAAATTTTGCTAAGCAAGAAAATGTCTTCTTTTTTATTAATCATATTTTTAAATTATTTTTTATATTTTTATAAATACTATTTCGATAAAATTAAATACCTTTTTAATTATTTTCTAAAAAATTCGATAATATAAAAATTTATTCCAATGACATTGATATAAAAAATTAAGTATAAGCCATATTAAAGTAATAAGAACAGTGTTCTTAATTTTATTTTTCGTATATTTATTAAATTTATCTGATAATCTGTCTATCATTTGAACGAAAATATAAAATTCAATTCTAATTTATCAGATTGATATGATCAGATAAATAATTTAGCAAGTTTTTTTTTTAATTATAGAAATACTCAGAACATTTACTATATTGCGAATTGGATTTCGGATATACATGCGAAATTATTATGATAATTATTAAACATAAATAATTTGTAATATCTCTATTTGTATACATACTTAAATTCTATTAAAGGAGAATAGTTTAGAATTATAAAATATGCAAAAATAGCTTCTCCAATTTAATTTTGAATTTTCTAAAATTTTATTTGTACAGTAGAAGCATTATTCTTATATAATATTAAAATTCTAGGCTGTTAATAGAATTAAATATTTCGTTATAATTATATTTGGAATTATACAATAATTCAGTGCATTAAATACTATCTGCAGTAAAATTATTTTCCGAAATTGAAAACAAATATCCCTCAGGCCTCGGCGTACACGCAACCTATGATGTGATTTCTAAAAGTAAATCTCTAAACAGCATACTCAACATTAACAGTTAATAAAGAATGTTTATGTCCCACTGGTTAATGGATTCAGAAGCTTAATATACAAAGGGAATAGATTCGAAATAAAAGTGAAATAGTGCAGGCGCAAACCTATAATGCTGAAGGAAACAACCAAAGCGTGCGGGCGGATCGATCGTCATAAGTGCGCGCGTGTTATATAAAGGCCGGGAGCGAGCGGTGGCTATTTTAAAATTTTATTCGACAGAAAATAAAAGAAGGCTCTCGCCCTAATATGACGAGCGAAGCAAGCTAAGTGCCGGCCGCTGCCAGTTTCACCTCCTCAGCGGCAACCCGCAAACACTCCCTCTTCCCCTCCCCCTCCGCCGGCCGTTCCTGTAGTCGTGCTTATACGCCGAGCCGCGGCATAAATATAAAGACTCTGTTCCCGCAGGCGCGCGCCATCGTCGGGGCCGCGACGCGACGCGGCGCGGCGCTGCTGCTCTTTCTATTATATCGCCGAGCGGCTGCAGGGCTTGTAGAGAGAGTGAGAGAGAGAGAGAGAGAGAGAGAGAGAGTGAAAAGGAGAGATGGAGAGGGGGGAATAAAAGAGGAAGAGAGGAAGAGAACGAGAGATCAGCACTACGCCCATGTAATTACCTATTAAGTCGCGGTATACGCAGCAGCTTCTCGTTTATACATCAGAAAGCGGAGCTGCTATATCCGCGTCACGCACGGGGTGCCCACAAAGTATAACCCATTATCTATTATGTATATACACATGATTCGTGGGTGGGTAGGACGCGGTGTAGGTCGTTGAAATTGGGCCGATGACACACGTAGCCGCGTTGATGAATATACAAGTCTCAGAATAATGGACCAAAAATTTGTCGATTCTATCGAAAAACTGCTGTAATACATTCTATGCTATCACATAGAAATCCGGTAATCTTTTTTAGACATTTTGCATGAAATTCCGTTGACTTATTAGTTATTGAGTTATTGAAAAGGGGTCAAAATTGATAGAATTAAAATTTTTTGCATGTTTTGCATATTTTCATTAATTTATAGCTCCATACTAAGCAGCATTATTCACTATGGATATCCTTTTTTAGATAATAGTTCCTCGGTATTCCGATAAAAATACGTTGAGATAAGTTTTCTGTAATAATTTTCAAGTACGTAGGAATCATTTGTTAATAATTATCAAAAATATTGAATAATTTTTTATAATGCGAACTTGAAACAATCAATAATCTAATCTAATGAATAATAATTTATTACGACTTGTGAACTTTTTAGTGTCTTTATTCAAAGATTACATTTCTACAATAATTTTATTACTACAATACATCGAAATCAGTTTTCTTCTTAAACATGTTTTCATTTGATTCTTAATAAATTGTTTTAGTAAACTACTTTAATAATCACAAAATATTTTGTACAACTGATACGAAGATTTGTTTAACAAGAGAGAAAATCCAAGAAATGTATTAATTAAAGTCGTAGTAATTTATAAATGCCAAGTTAATATATAAGAGTTCATAAAAAAGAAAATTACATGATTTCACTGGCATTCTCTTTATTAATTTCACGATAATTTTTAAATAGTCAACAAAACCCTTCACAGACACGGCCAATATTCCTAGAATAATTTTAAACACTGCGCCCGCAACTGACATAATAATGAAATTGATCGGGTTTTTGTTGTTAAGAATGGTATATGGAAATTGATCGTCGAAAAAGTTGCGCGTCATTTCCGACATATATAAAGCGTGTATCTACATAATTTGCGCTATTTGTGAAGAAATGCAATACGTACACACTCGTACGGTTTAATTTCGGCGTTGATTCGGTGTGTGTGTGTGTGTGTGTGTTTGTACGTTATACAGGCTTAGTATGACATTATAAAGAACGCGTTGTTATCTCGGATAGGCTCAGGAGCGTTGGGAAGAGGGGGGGGGGGGTGCTCGCCATCGCAAAACAGGCCTAGGGATTATTACGAGAGCTTATCGGCTGAAATTGGACGATCACCATCGTATGAAGATGAGAGCGAAGCGATTTGTTTTAATGCCGTTATTACTTCCAGGTGGCAATATAATATATGGTATATATATATATATATATATATATATATATATATATATATATATATATATATATTGTATTGGTAGATATATATAGATACATATATTGAGCTGTTGCTCTCCGACTACAAATTAGATGCAGGAATCGATAAATCCTCGGTGGCACATCACTTTAGTCGATTGTTATTAAAGTAAATAACATTGATATTCCGTAACAGGATGCTGAGCTATGTATAGCCGGAAGCAGAATAAACAGTTCGGGGGAATTCAAAAAGGGGGAAACGGCTGCTGCGGATACGCGCTTAGTATGAAGATAACAATATTATTGCCTATAAGCTATTATTAAAGTCGATTAATCTCCTTATTTGAACTCGCTTTAATCTGTTCTATTCAAATAGTTGCGCCGCATATTCAGGAAGAACTGACGAATGTCGGCACACTTGTCCGGTCTCATCCATGAAAGAATGCCGAAATTCATGCACACCATGGGTTTATAATGCGAACACACAATCTCGATATGGCAATTTCTCTTTAGTCCCATCTATTTCAACCAATTTCATCCAGACTTTCCACATTTATTTAACAGTAGTTAAAAATAAAAGCCCGCTTATTACAAAAACAATCGCATAATACGCTTCATAATTTATAGTTTTAATTATTAGTTAATTTTAAAAAATCTCAAAAATACCTGATTATGAAGTGGAAAGTTTCGAAATTCTATTTTTCGATTTCATTAAATGAAACAGTCGGCTTTTCTGTTTTTTAATTCTCTTAACGGTAACTGTGCTAAAATTTCTCGAATTATTTATTTCTAGAATCCCAAGAATCTAAAAGATTCTGCCGTAATCTTTATATTAGATGAACTTTCTTAATAAGTAATATATTATCAATAATAATTATAAAAAGAAAAGAGGAGGGTAAGAGAGAACGCGAAAAAGCACATTCTTTGTCGTAAAAGGTTTCTTCTATATTAACTAAAGTATAATGTTGAAAAGTAATCGATAGTAATTGTATATTCAATGGAGTCGAGCTCAGTATAATGGGTAATGGCTATAGAACTTATCTGTACATAACTTGTATACCAAATTACTTTTCACTTAAAAGCGAATAAAAATTCTGTACTCAGAGAAATTCTTCAGTTTACAATGACGAGAAGAAATCTGAGAAGAATCATTTATAAAAAATTTCATTCAATGAAATTTTGTCCTTATTTTAAAGTTAGAATTTTATGATCCCTTCAAAACAAGAAGGAAAATGAAACAAAGAAAAGCTTTTGTCCGTTTTACAACATATAAAAAAGATTTACTAAAAAAAACCGCTATTTTTAGGAGCGACAAACGAAAGCTGATATAAAAGGATACAAAGAATGTTATATATTTTTTGTATAACATTTTGAAATATTTTGGAAATTCACCTTTTTATTTTTAAATAAACTAAATATAAAAATGTTAGAACTTTCACGGAAGCTTTCCCTTAAATACACCTGCAAATTTTTTCGAATAATAGTATAGATATACGCTATTTTCTAAACTTAGGAATTATCAATGCTCATGGTTCGATCGATATTTTGAGGTCACTTTTAAATTTCAAACTTAAAGTTTCATTATCACTTTTAAAGTTCGTTTCTCTACTGAACTATTACAAAAATAATATGCTTTGAAATAATTCCACAATTAAATTTAGCACAATTTTATAGAAATTATAATTTTCGAATCATTCTGCTGCGTCAATTATAGCTGGCGGCAAAACAATGCCCTGGGCATAAAAGGGATTATTATTTTATGGAAATCCATTTGCTTGAGCAAAATCATAATGCCGAATCAAGCGTTAATGCATCGGCGCTGCAGAGCGATCTTTGGCCATTATCACGATTAAATTTCTGCGTGCCCGCGCGTGCGCGCGCGTTGGCGCGACAAAACGAGAAGGCGTCAGCCGCCGCGCCGCGCGTCACCGCCTGCGCTGCCGAAAACACTTTTGCACGAGTTAAATTGCGAGACAAAACTTTTCGAGGCATCGAAGAAAGCGGAAATTCCCTCCTGCTCTCTCCTGCTCTCTCCTTGGCCAACTCGCCTCCCTCTCACCAGTTCCACCAGTAAAACGCGACATTTCCGCGTATACGCAGGCAGCTCCGCGCGAAATACTTGATCGACGCCCTAAAAATGTGAATCGACGCAGCGCGAAGGAATAAGAGTAAAGACGGACAGATATATTTATGCGCACACGGATGGAAGGAGCCAAATGCGCGCGCTCGATCTTGATGAATTCCGCATGAACCATCAGCCGTATTAGAGAGCGACGGCGGGGCCAGGGGGGGGGGCGAAGGGTCGGCTGTTGGAGAGCCGTTTCCGCCGTTCGACGCGAAACCCATTACTCGCCGCCGTCGCGTCGCTCGCCGCGCACCGGAACGATATTAACGCCGGCATTATTTACGGGCCGGTTAAGCGACGCGGCGCCATCAGTTATACGCCCGGTCGTCGAACGACCGCGCGCGGTTCCGCGAAAGCATATTAACGCGGGGCGACCGCGCTGTTCGCGCGCCGGGACTCGCGAGGTGGAAAAAAGAAATGGTCGCGTCAGGAGGAAAGGCGGGGGGGGGGGAGGGAGTTGACAAACGTGACTTTTTAAAGGCATCCTCGTATAGATACGATATATTTTTATATGGACGACAAAAATTGGGCCGCTACGCTACATAACTGTATTATTCACCTATATGATGAAAAATACAAAGAAGAAAGGCATATCGGTCGCGCTGGAAGTTAGCAACGACGAAATTAATATTAGATCAATGTGGAAGAATATGTCCAACGTTCGCTCATGGTCAATATACAACGGTTCGCTTTAATTTTGCGCGAAATTACAATTTTTCCCAAGTCTGCTTATACTTGGCGTGTTTCTACTAGTAGTACTTAATTTGTGTTCTTGAATTTGATTTTATTATGTAATTATTTTTATAGTATCTGATGAGTCTGGTTCATCTATTCGAATTAAATTAACCGGACATATATAATTTGCAGGCCGATATAATGATAAAAAGCGCCGTACAACAAAAATTATTAATTTCTCTATTACTGTATGTATTTTATCCGTCTTTAAAAAAAATTATCCCGAAATTAATAATTAATCCCGAACTACTGGCTTTTCTCGAGTCTGGTGCTTTTTCACAAATGAAATTAAATACTTTAGCCTTAAATATTCTTTCTCCTTCTAGTCAACTAGCACAAGCCACCCAGTATTTTTATTTAATGCTGCAAAAATATGACGAGCCCTTTTTGTTTTTTGTTTCAATGGTTTTGACACGACACGCTGTTTGGACAAATATACCTCCGACCTACATAGTGGCGGTATCTAATTTTCTTTCGCTGGAAAACAATTGCTATGTTTACCAGGAAACTTTTACGCCACCTTGTCTGCTACTAACTGCTTCAAAACATACGGACCAACATTTAAGCCCCCCCTCCCTCCTCACCGTCTAACGGTACGATTGACAAAGGGTTGCCGCTGACAGGTTCGACGACTGCGTCGAAGCCCGACCTGTTCCCCCGGGCCGCGATTGGAGTCGTTCGAACACTCATTATAACCACCCGGATGTCCAGAAGTCGCTCGCGTTCATGCACGTAGGTATGCATTATTAAACGAAGACCAATGCTCGCCGAGCACCATAACGACACGCGTCGACTTGGGTATGCACGCAACCTTTTCCTGTCTGTATTAGAATGGGAGAGGTAATTATCAATCGATAAACATGCACATCTCAATCTGCACTGATTTCTACTCTGACCAATCGCCTCTTTCTTTATTCTCTCTCTCTCTCTCTCTCTCTCTCTCTCGCTCTCTCTCTCCTAGAGCCTGCTAACTGCCCTTGACATTCTGTCGCAACATTTTTAGATATTTACATTTTTTACTTTCGTCTTTCCAGCTACACTAAAAAGCACAGAAAATCTAGTATTACTTTTCATGCCTCCCTTTATATAGTAAGCATCTCTCTCTATTTTGGAGGAATACTGGACATGCACTTTTACACTTGAACTACCTGTAACGTATATTATCATATATTAAAGTAAGAAGTTCCTTCTTACTTTAATAAATTTCTTCCTTCAAAATTTCTTCCTTCATCATATCGCTTAATTAAATTTTCCTGCTTTCTGTTGATTGCAATTAAAGAGATACAGAAGCGAGAGAACTTTCGTGTAAAAAATAATTGATAATATTTCTTATATTCATTATTAAATTTAAATTGAAATGCTTTCGATAACAACAGTCTTCAAAATTTATGTTAAATATTTGACAAATTTATAATTCAACTAAAATAAATGTGTCTGTCATAATTAATACAAGCTTATTTTAGTTATAAACGTAGAATAATTTCTAATTGTATTATAATTGCAATAATAACGAATTTTTAAATCTAGAGTTGAAGAAAATAACAATGAAATTGGCAATCATAGAATGCGATTTCCATATGATTTGGAACGACTTCTACGGGGAGTGTCGGGTATAGTTGGTGGGAAACAAAATCCAGGTATATCAGTACGAGTTCTATGAATAGATTTGTATTCTATCATTCGAACACGCACACTCCCACTAAGAGACGTCTCGAGATACCTGGATATTGTATTCTACCTCCCCATCACAAAACTCTCTATAGCAGTCGTTCTGAGACATTTCCCATAGTCCGAACATCATACTCCCTGTAAACGTCGTCTCGAGACACTTGAACATCTTTGTCTACTTCTCGAACTCTAAAATACAATTTTCCCCATAGAAGTCGTATTTAATATGCATATATATATATATATATATATATATATATATATATATATATATATATATATATATATATATTGTATAAAATGGTCGGTAAAGTATCAATTTTTCGGAGTGGACACTATATTGAAGCAGCTTTTTATACAGAAGCGACGAGAGGTAAATTACGGTCAATTATTTATAGTGATATATATATATATATATATATATATATATATATATATATATATATATATATTTCGATATATATTAAGAAAACGGAATTATATCCAATAGGATTATATAATGACACTGTTCTATATTTACAATATGAGGTGGAAAATTAACTCAAATATTTGCAAACAATTGTAATAATTTATAATCTGTAATTTTGTTATATAAGAAAAATAACATTAATTTTTTACAAACAATTCCATGTCTTTACTCATCTATATTTCGTTAAATCTATTTTTTATTAAAATATTTCGAAATGTTTGATCTATTTAGTGTAAAGTACATAATTTTATTTATACAGATATAAATATTAATTATAGAGATAGTGTCAAATGAGTTTAACGATTAGTAATTTTTTTATTTTTGTGAAAAGATTCTTTTTTGGGAAGTCCATTTATTTTACCATGCATTATTGTTAAAATCCTTTTACATTTTAAATTTTAATAACAAGAAAAAATCAATGTATAAATAACACAATGTATGAAGTAATTACTATATGAAAACATGTGTAACCTTTATTTTCACAAGTAAAAATTCAATATATAAAAAAGTCCGACTGCAAACTGCAGGCTGCCCGCTACGATTATATCCGTTATGTTTAAACAATTTGTGTAATCCCATACATGTTTTTATATATAGAAGACGACTTTCTACAGCCGAATATTCCGGTTTGAAATCATAGTTTAGATTATGAGAATATTATATATGTTTAAAAAACTTGGGTAAAATAACTATTAATATTTTTATTCGTGCTTTGAATATTCAATAAAAATTTAGTAAATATATAATCGCGTCATGACAGGAGCTCTCAATCTCGCCTTCATGGCGCGACACCGTGCCACATGATACCGCTTTATATTGAATGATTTCAGACGAGTTTTTATACGATTGTCGATATCTGCGATAATAATTCCGTTACGTATAATAATTGCCCTGAAAATTATTAATTGAAATTTTTCGTAAAATTATTAGCTGATGTGTAAAATAGAGTTTCTATACGCTAATACAGTGCATACAAAATCTATTATCTTATTACTTTTTTACTATACTACTTTAGACCTTAGATGTCTGTTCATAAATCACCAGTAAACAGATCCGAAGGCTTTCAAAGCACGAAACACGAAATGGAATTTTAATTAAGTACTTCTCCGAAAAATGCGCAAAATTAAGCAGTACTTTACAGAAAATGAAAGTAATAAAAACAGGCGAAGGGAAAATAATGAAAATGAGAAGACAAAGATGGAAACAACTCGAAGGAAATTGGAACAATGCCAAATTCGATTTTCTACGGTGGCGTTCGACCGCGCAGACCATGCCCTTCAATCCTCTTAAGTCATAGTTCTACCAGCGCTGCTTCTCTCGAGCCCCTCTCTTCAATCGTTTTCTCTCTCTCTCTCTCTCTCTCTCTCTCTCTCTCTCTCTTTCTCTCTAAATGTGCCTCTCTCATGGTTTCTATTTCTCTACGCTCCTTCCCGAGTGCTGTTGTAGCCCGGAACCTTGTTAAACGATTTGTTTCTCCACTATTTCGTCAATATCCGTGAAGACTTTGACGAACATTCTAGGAACTCTCGATACTCAGGTATTTGCATTCGCGACCTCTATGTGTTATATGCCTTTGCCCGAATCTTTAACGGGTTTTTCAGTATAATAAAAAAAGAAGACAGTATTATTTATATTTGCTAAGTACTTTTTGTTTTAAATATATATGGAACATTATATGTTATTTATTTTATTTATGTTAAAAGTATTTATGTTATTTATTTATAATTTCTACCTTGCTTTTATTTTTTATGCGTATAATTTATAGTCAATTTTTTAAATTGAATTAAATTAAATATTTTGTTCATAATGAAATTCTAAATTAGATATAATAATAATCAATTTTTATATTTCGAAATTCGACACAAATTTTTTTATAAATACTGTTGCAACGTAAAATATCGTCCAACATCAGTAGTGTGCAAATTAATTATTTTCGCCGTTAGATTGACTGTCTGTCTTTGCTTCTATCAGGCATAAGTTATATTGCCAGCCTCCAGGCGGTAAATAATCAACTTTCACACCATTGTTGAAGTAAATTAGTTCATTTTTAGTATAATATTTTTTTTTCAATACAATAAAATTAATTATAAAATATTTTACTAATTATTTTACTAATCAGCTTTCAGAGTAGTAATAAAATATACTAGTTCATAAATATATATATTTATCAAATTCTGGATTTTAGCATATTAAGTATTATTGAAATACATTTTTCATTTAAATTCATTTACATTTTGTAAACGGTTAAAATTTATCGGAACTAATTGTACTGAAGACCCCTAAAACCTTCACTACTCCATAAATTCAACATTATACTTGAAAATGAATTCTGAAAAAGTATAAATGCTCAAAATAGGAATATTGATGAAATTGAAATATCGTTAATCCTTCTGATTTGGCCGCCAACGGCCGAAGCAGTAAATGAATTCCCGCCGGATTGTCGACCTTGCTAGGAGGATCACCCGCACAGTTCCGTATCAGTAAATGTTACTCATATAGGGTTTTCATACAATTTTATTAAATGAACAACTTTACCAAAGACTACTAGTTTGTGATTCATAAAACATTATATGTATATATAAAATTGCAGACGAGCATTTTTGTTACGTAAATCATAAGTAAATCCCAATGTAAAACGAATTAAAAAGTTTAATTATATAACGTATGTAACTATTTATATATATATATATATATATATATATATATATATATATATATATGTAAAAATTCATTTGTATTCAAATGACAATCATTTTAAAATGTTTTAGGAATTAAATGAATTCGAAAACCCACACCTATTCGCGCGTGCGCATACGACAATGCATCCTTTGACGAAATGGCTGAGCGTATAAGGGTTTAAATAATAAATTTTCAACAAACACACGGCGATTGAATATCGACCTACTGTTGCTCTCAGTGGTGCTTTTAATATAAAGCTTTTTCTCTTTCTCGAACTAAAAAAAATAGCGAGTCACCGTCGACGATTCTCTTTTATGAATTTCGATATAATAACTTTAATAATATTTCGTGTCACTTGTCACATTTTCACCGAAAACAGGAAGCAAAAAATGAATTATTGATAGAATTGGAGAATGAAGGCGATGTTCGTAGTGCAGAATTGAGATTTCTCTTAAAGTAAGTTTTTTTTATTCTGGGTAGCAAATATTGTTCCGTATATGTTCTAATCCTGCTCGACCTCTGCGTGTGCAATATAATTCTATAAAAAAAATGTTTTCTCCAAAACCTTACCAATATATTTTAAAATAGAAAGTTCGCTTAAATAACGTTACTGGTGAAATTGTATAGGAATAATTTCTTATGAACCGATGTTTGTATAGTAGCCATATAGTTAGAGCATCAATATCAATCGAGCTATTAATTTAATTCAGAAACTCGTTTCAGAAAAAGGTCGAATTCCATCATGTATATAGCGTCGAAATGTTTATGTAATATAGAAATTTTGTAACTGAACACGTGCATCATACGTTCGACAAGCCGATTGCATCGCGGGCTCCTGGCTCGACTCAGTAATAAGGGTGAAATAAACGTGCCCTTGCCCACATGATCCCTTGGTCTATGTGCATACGCAATAAAAAGTGACGCGTCGTAAGTCAGGGCCTCATATATCGTAAAACATTCAACGAGCATATATTATACTATAGCGCCGCACGCCTGCCGTTGGCACAGATCACAATTCCGCGCACAAATATTATACCCGACAAATTATAACACGAGATTTACGAGTTGAACTGCCACCATTAGTACGTATATATTCAACCAATGACGAGGCGACGCATTCATTTTTTCATACTTTCCACGAAACGGAAGACGCAGATGAAGCGACCATTTCGTAACGAGTGCGCGGACGCGTTGATTGATATAGTCGCATCCCGCGCGAAAGATGTCCCTTCACGCAACTTGTTATTATTTATGTCACCTCTCTCTGCCTCACCCCCTATCTTTCTTTCACTCTTTCTCTTTTTCTTTCACTTTTTCCAAGCGTAACGGAGACGGATTAATTGCTCCAAGTATCTAAAAAATGTCAACATTCTTTGCGTGTGAAACATGATCGTAGATGAGAAAGAAAGAGAGAGAGAGAGAGAGAGAGAGAGAGAGAGAGAGAGAGAGAGAAGAAATTACATGGGCAACCACAAATCATCTACCCGCTTTTCGGATTCGTGGGAATTTTATTTATGTATTAATGGCGTTAAAAGGACGAACCACGATGAGCGCGCGTCGATTTAGCAACGGACCTCTCTCTCTCTCTCTCTCTCTCTCTCTCTCTCTCTCTCTCTCTCTCTCTCTCTCACTCTCTCTCTATTTATCTCCATCTCTATCTCCATCTCGGAAAGCATATCCTATTATGACACGGCAAAGATTCATTGGATTTCTTCGAGTATTTAACAACTCAGAGTGATTGAGAAGGTTTCTCGAGTATTTGCTGAAGAAACCCCCATAAAAATTACAAATTTATATTCCTTTATGGTATGGGTCTCGGCGAATTTCGATTAGTTAGATTATGCAAAGAGCCTACATACTACGAATTTTCGGACAGATGTGGCGAGCTAAAGTTATTTACATACCAAAGGAGGAAAGAAAGTAGCCCGTGTTTGTCGATATTGAAAAAAATCTCCAATTTCCATACTCCGAAAAAACGCGTTTCAAAGATGAAAAATGAAATATGGAAAAAAATGAGCACTATTCAAATATATTATTATTATTATTATTATTATTATTATTATTATTATTATTATTATTATTATTATTATTATTATTATTATTATTATTATTATTATTATTATTATTATTATTATTATTATTATTATTATTATTATTATTATTATTATTATTATTATTATTACTCCCTGAGTTCTGTTTACGTATGGGCGAAATTTTCATGGAGAGAAAAGGAGATAGAGAGAGGGGGTAGCGAGTCGTAGAATAAGCAAACGGTAGAAAGGTAGAAAGGACGTAACTAAAATTTTTGCGAGATCCATAACACGTTGCATAATTATCCATTATTATAGCAATTATTATTTTTATCCGGTGCCTACATAAAATCCATTCAAGATTTATATACAGTCCCTGATTAAAACCTACCTTATGCTTTTACAGAGTACGGTAGCTTACTTTTCATATTATCCAACTAGTGGAGCTGGAGTTTTTGACGGATGCACGTGGCACTGAGTGAGTGAGAGAGAGAGAGAGAGAGAGAGAGAGAGAGAGGGCAAGAATGAGAGAACTCTAACAATAAACCGAATCGCATTCGATATCTCCGCCCGAAATCCTGATGACGAATATCGGGCGTTCGACGTTCAGACGCTCGCGAATTAATTTATCATTCGAAGGCGGAGGATGTAGGAGAAGAACACGTTCAGCGGGTCGAGAGAAATTCGCTCACCCGCTCTCTCTTCCAACCGTTCTGAAGCGCAAACCACAAAGGTCACGGACCGATAAAAATCAGTATCGATCGAAGACGTCGCTCATATACTCGACCCCGTTTGACCCCTCCCGCAAGCGGCATACGTCGGGACATTTGCTGCGGGAGGAGCCTGGGCGGGCATTTAAAGAAAGCAGCAGAGCCCGCTGTCGAGTGCTAACACTCCGCGGGCATATATATATATATATATATATATATATATATATATATATATCCGTATGTATGTGGGTGTGTGTATATAAAGATACACATCATTTGGTTTAATTCTGTTATATGAAAGTGGTCCGTTATATGACAGCCCATAACCACGCGTCAGCAATTGTCGCAGATATTGCGACACGAGCAATACCTATAATCTGTCGAATTACTTGGAGTTAAAATTTCTCCTTTTTCCTTTTGCGGACGAATCAAGATCGTGCGAGAGATTGGAAAAAATTATCATTCAATATCTTTGGAAAATGCTCTTGGGGCATGACACTATTATTAATTACTCGATTAAAATACGAGAATCTGGTTGGAAATAAATTATAGTAATTGTTTTTTTTTTTAATCTTGGAAAGAGGCGTAGAAACTTTATTAAAATCACCCGCTTGCGTATGTTTAATTCATTGAAACGAGGCACTAAGTACCACAACTGGAACTTATTGTTACTAATTTATCAATGAATTCGGATTACAGTTTTGATTCTAATTATAACAGAATTATTAATGAACCATATAACAGAGCGAATGAAGGTTATCAGTTGCCTTCATATTTTTTCATTTATTGTGGCATTATAGCTTATGTAGTTTCTGGATATTAAGATCCAGTACAATAAAAAAATTTGAAACTTGTTATAAGCCGTTTTCTATTCTGATTTGTTTCTTCAATGAGCAAAATCGAATCTCAAGTATTGGTAGAATTTTTGACTTGCATTGTGGAAATCTTTTTCATCGAAAACAATGCTGACAAAATTGAAACAATAAAAAAAGCTACCAGCATATATAATAAACATTATAAAAAACCGAATCTGTTTTTCTTATATTTTTCAGTCTCCCTTCGTTTCATCTCTCTTTCTGTCTCTCTCCATCTCCCTCTATCGAACTCAATGGCCCTGTACCCTTCAAGTCCTTAATTCGTGTGCATAGGCAACCACAAATAACCATTGACGCCAGATCTATCCTAATTAAATCACTTATTGGGGCTTAAAGCAAATACGTCCTAACTCTATATATTAATTTGCATGTGGGTGTATGCATGTGTGTATGTGTATGAAAGATATTTAGCTGAAAGTAAAGACTAAGACTCCTCAGTCAATATATTATAATACAAAGCGCAAAAGGTCTAAACCACTATTAAACAAGTTATTTATAATTAACATGAATTTCATCTAAAGTGTATCGTATCAAAAACGTATGTATACAAAAAGGAATGTTTATTAACGATTAAGTTTTTTTTTCAAATTTCGCTGAGAGGCATTATCAAAAAGATATTAAATGACAGTCTGAATCTCATTATGTTAGGTAATATATCATATCATATCATACCATACTAATTTATAAAGACAAAGCGTGTTTTTGTTTGTACACGATAACCAAAAAAATTACTGAACTGATTATTCTGAAATTGGATATATAGATTCTACATTATCTTAGGAAGCACATAGGCTATGTTTTTTATTAAAAATCATTTTACTCTCATCAATAAATTAAGATAACTTTTAGCAGTCAGTTTGACCAGCGACCAGTAGGTGACGTCTTGAAACACGAATATGAATACAAAGTAGTCCGCTTAAAGTATTAATACCAGATCAGCTCAATTGAATGGCTATATCCAACTTTCGGAGTCGTATCCTAAAGAAGATGTGACGTTAGTCCGTATTGTCCTTTTTTCTCCTGGTTAATCTGATACTACGCTCACATCTAATTGGATATCTTTTGATTGTTGTAAATTTTATTTTCTCTTATGTGGGAAAATGACTCTCTCTTTCTCACTCTCTTTCTTTGTATTATTTCATAAAATGGTTTTGTATGCCAAATCATACTGAACATAATTAGTGATGGCAAATTATGCTTTTGTTTTTATACATTATATTAACATCAGAAGTGAACATAGGTATGTTTTTTAGTTTGAATAAAAGAAAGGATGGCAAAATATGGTTATCAGATAATAGTACTTTGTTAATCTATTTAAAAGTTTGTTAATCCATCATTCTACTTATAATAATTAATATTTTATTAATCATACTTAACATAGTAACTAGTTTATCAAAACAAAAGTACGTGCACATGCATGTGTATCGATGGCATACCATCCTTTAATTTATGATTTAGTCTCTACGTTCTTTTTTAATTTTAAAAATTACAAATTTAATATTAACGTCGATTGTAATGATATTAATTCTTTATCGTGAACCTGAAAATATGAGCGCGCGCGCGCGTGTATGTGTGTGTGTGTGTCTAATATACGTTTTAAATACGGTTTATACGGAGAAATATTGTATTGGCGTGTACGAGTTGTTGAATACGATTTCCCGGTGTTTCAAGATGATTTCTACAGGAAGTTTCAGGTTTGGATGGTAGAATGCGATGTCCAAGTATTTCTGAACAACTTCTACGGGGAGTATTGTCGGTATTTAGTCGGTAGGAAACGATGTCTAGCACTCTGGGGACGACTTCGATAGGGAGTATCGTGTTTCGTTGGTGGGAAACAATGTCCAGGTTTCTCGGGATAATTTCTACAGGGAGTTGCGTATTCGAACCATAGAAGACGATGTCAAGGTATGACGGGACGTCTTCTATGAAGAGATTTGTATTCTATAATTCGAACACCCAAACTGTCCGTAGGAATCGTCCCTGGATACCTGGACATCGTATTCTACCTCCCCAAGGCAAGACTCTCTATAGCAGTTGTCTCGAAACATATTCTATCATCTCAAAGATAATACTCTCCGTACTCTCGAGACACGTGGACATCCTTTTTTACGACTCGAACTTGAAAGTACAATTTTCCCCATAGAAGTCGTATGTAATATGTATATATATAGTATAAAATGGTCAGTGAAAGATCATGTTTTTGTAGCAGACGTTGCTCTGAAACAACTTTTAGTATGAAAGCGATAATAGGTAAATTACGTTAAATTATTTATAGTAATATAGATTTTTACATATAATATAGATTTTACTTAGATATTATGAAATTGTTTATGAAATCGATTAAATTATTATCTCGGGCGAAGCCGAGACGGGGGATGCTAGTTATATTATAAAGACTGAAAGACCGATAAGTCAACATAAGTACAATTTTTAATTTTAAAAGATATTACTATTTTACTTATGAATCAATACGCAGGATAATATATAGCAATCAATATAGTAATAATAATAATAAACATTTTAACCATAGTAAGAAAGGGGTCCTTCTGGCACAATGCTTTTGCAGAAATACGTTCTCGGTATTTATAGAACTGGAAGAAAGAATCTTATTATACATAGTTAAGAATAGAATGTTTGCGCGATCAATGCTGCATGTTTCTGGCTACAAATCTTAAACACACAAGAAAGAATTATTATTTCTAAATCAGGAACACTATAGATATTAGGCTAGAGCGTGATTTCATAGTGATTTTTATTGTCATATTAAAAAAAAAGAAATTCTATATTTTATAAAAGTATTTTATCCTAGGCCAATGACCTGGAAATCTTAAATAAGAACCAAATTCCGTTTTCCTTCAATTTATTCTTTAACAACAGCTTTTCTTGCGGTAACACTAGTTTTCTATCCAATAACCATAGATTGCAATCAGTGTAAACAAATAATAATAAAGGTGTAATCTTAAGTACAAAATCTTTCGGGCGTTAATTTAGGGCGACCGCTCGCCCGCAAGAATACAATTCATCGACAAATGCCTTCCAACTCTCTTGCAACCCCCCCCTTCAACTCTCCCTTGCCATTCGAGGTAATGGCATGAAGTTTTGGGCGCATTCGAACAAGTTTATAGCTCTCATTGAATTTGCAGAAACAAGGGGGGAATGTCGGTGTTGCCAGCTCCGCTTTCCAAAATATAACTTGGCACCAATCCTCGCTCATCAAAGCAAGCGCGGGCACAATTAATACGGCCTTAAATTGTAAGGGTGAGGGGAGATAATCTCGCGCAAAAGAGGCAAAACTCAGTGGACTGAACAATTTCGAATAGCTATAATAGACATAAAGCGCAAGCACGCAACTGGAGAGGATAGAAACTCATGATCGAAATGAATTTATTTTAAAACATAATTAATATCTTAATATCGATTCTTTAATTATAAGACAACGTAAATGGACGCCTGACTGACATTTGCAAAACCAACGCGAAGCCGAAGTTTTTACAAATCGAGTCGGGCATCAAAACAAATGTAATAAACATAGTAATATACATAATTACAGCGCACAGTAAAACATAAAATATATTTTATTGTTAATTAAATTATTAAATATGTTACGATTAGTCAAAATCTGTGAATAACAAAATTAAAAAAAATCTTTATTCGGTCTTGTTCTCGATACTGCACCAAGCTCGCCTTTTTAAGCTTTTAAGCCATTCACGTTTTTTGACTTTTAAGCCATTCACGAGTACTCATTATCAGTTGCGGAAAAAAATACTATAATTAACTAATACAACTAAAATACTATTATTTCTTATCGGAATTACAGATCTGAACACTTAATAAATAATATGGAATATTTTTCGTAATGTTAAAATTAATATTTTAATATGTTAATATTGTAATATTTTAAAATGAATATTTTTATATGTTAATAATTTTCGTAATGATATAGCCACCTTTGAAGGAGGTAAACATTTCTCTCTTTTTAAATAGAAGCGACGATTAATTATGAAAAGCATTAAGAAGCTCTAAAAAATCGTAGATATACGTATTGAAACTTGCTAAGGGTGTTCCATCTGTATGAGTAGAAAAACGGTACAAACTGCACATATCAAAAATTTTTCGAGACTGAGCGAGAGAGAGAGAGAGAGAGAGAGGGAGCAGGCAAGGGGGTGAAGGGAAAGATGGAAGCAGAATACCTGGGTCAGAGGATGATTATTAACGAGAGTAAATAGCTAAGCGTAACTTAGGACGCATGAGTCTGTATTTCATGTAAGCGGGCGGGCTTTACGAAGGGTAGCATTACTGTTAATTTGATCTAACTCTGACTCGCGGCCCTCTCGCCACTACTATACTCCACACACACACACACACACACACACACACACACACACACACGCGCGCGCGCGCGCCATAACGCGGTTCGCTCGGCCGTTCCTCGCATCGTCGCCAATGAGAGTCCATCAAGCTTTATTAAGCCACGTGACCTCTTTTCACGAAGTTCTCTCCACCATCCCATGCGATTTTTTCTCCTTTTTAACGATTGCCGATAATCGTTATCCCGTTGGTGCAGAAAGCCTGATATAAGCGACCGGTAAAGTTTACGCCCGCATGCACCAGTTAATTATCTCGGCGTTTCGGAAGGCACGACTCTGAGCCCAGCCCCTATTATTATTGTAGATATATATATATATATATATATATATATATATATATATATATATATATATATATATACATGGCGCGCGTTCAAAATAATTGTTGGCTCATAGTTCGCATTTTGATCTCGCACTTGGTCGAAGTGGCTTTATATTTATATATATATATATATATATATATATATATATATATATATATATATATATATAAATAGATGAATCCGCTTATAATATATGTAGTTCTCATGATCGATACGGGTTCCGGAATTAAATATATAGCTCGTGGGATGAGTTCGAATTCAAATTACTTGAGGCAGCGGAGGTGGGTTAGGTGGGAATTTGTTTGATAAAAGCGATATATTCGCATTTGGGCACAAGCACTAGTGGACGTAACGAATGGTATTGACCGCTAAGCCGCTCAATATACGCGGGGGTTTGCACTATTACGTGCATTTATGATGCACGGATTTGGCGCGTCAACCATCGTTTGCATTATTCCCAACAATCTCGACCTTTTCAGTTATATATGAGCAAAGACAAGGAATTATAATATTTGTTACGACTTTGCAACCAATCCAACATTAGATACGAAGAAACATTTATTGCTGGATGTCAAAACAACTGGGTGATTGGGAAAAAAAACGACGTGTGTAACTTCATAAGTTGAAGTATATACTCATGACTATATATGTATAAATAAGAGTAAAATTTTAAACAAAGAAAAAAGTAGAGAAAGAATGTTAGTGCCATAATCGGCGCCTTAGCAAGTATCGGGAGTGCTCTACTTTATCCCCGTAAAAGTACGCGAGTAATAAGCTAGCTGTTCTAAGCTGCTACGCGTGTACCGCATTGTTCTTAATCTCGTAAAAATTTACCCACACGAGCGCGTTGCCACGCGCGCATAATCGGTGTAAATCAAAAAGGCTGCGTGTCACTTCTGCCAAGAAGGCAGTGTCATTTAGAAAAGAGAGGGACATCATTCACTTAAGTTTGTCATTGGTCTTGGGATCTAGAGAGAAAGAGAAAATGGGAGAGGAGGGAGAGAGAGAGAGAAAGCGCGCGAATGCCTCCACCGGTTCCATGATTCTCTTTTTTTACCGAGAGCATCTCCTCTTCACGTCTTCATAATTTTTTTCTTGTCTCAATGCGCCACGTTTTTTTTCTCCTTTTTGTCACTCGTCTCGGGTCTCCTCCAACCGAGGTCCAATTCGTCACGGCTTTTGAACAACTTGATGCGCAAGCCTCGTATTCTCGAGATCGGACGAGAGGGATATGAGGCAGGAGTTCTTCCCCGCTCTGCCATTAAACGCGATGACTTTCCGATGTACGCGCAACCGTCCGCCCTCTTGAAAGTGCGCACTTACACGGTTCTGTACCATTGGCTCAGAATCTTAAATTGAACTCTTCATAATATTGCAATCATTCTCAAGTATAGAATAAAGTAAAGTAAACAGGAAGGCACCAACAAACAGTATTTAACTCATCAACATTTGACCGGCATCTACTGAAAATTAGAGTGCATATAACCAGAATTATGTGCATTTAAGTGAATGTAAATACGGATTGATGAAATCTTGTACGATATAAAATTATATACTTATATTATTTCTTGCAATATTACAGCTTTACATTTGTAACAAAAGCGAAAGTTGATCTGGATAAGAAAGTTAAAAATAAGATAATCAAGGCTGAGACCTTTGTTTAAAGTTTAAGCTCTAATATTTTATAGAGCTATTCAACAATAATAATATTCATACACATACTTCGATCATCTCAAACATTTGAAATTAATCTAGCAGCTCACGCTATTCGATTGGCTGGAACGGACGAATCATGACATCGCGTCGAGTAGATCGAAGGTTTGAATGCCTTTGCTCGAACAATTCGAACAACAAAATGTTTGCAGCGCTTTATGTGCTATCTTGTTAAAAATATTTTAAAAATTCAGATATATAAATATGAAATTTTATCTCGGATAAAGCGTACACATTGAGTAACTAAGCAACGAGATGACTGTTAATAATTTAATATTTAACTAGAGCGAAAAAATAACAAAATTTAATTCTAATTATTCGGTTAATATTTAAAATTTGAGACAATTTTAACAATACTTAAGTATATATAATTTATCGTTCAAATTTAATGCCTGTATCGATGTTATGCAAATGAACCGAACAGATTTTCAACCCTTAATAAAGGCATAACTCAGGAAATGAAGACAATTCAATTTTCGATTTTTCAATTTTAATAATAACACGACAGACGTGCGCTACATTCTGAACATGGATCCGCGCAAATATCGCTAATTATGTCGAAGGTAATTAGATTCCCAGCCATAATAACTAATAGAACCTGGACTGAATAACAATGTATCTATCTCATAATGAAAGGTTCACTAAAAATAAACTATAAATATCGAAAAACATTTAATCCCTCCAATTACATTGTGATGAACGATAATTATGAGCCTTTCCAGTTTCAATATAATCAAAAAGCATATACGAATATTTATATCTTCGAAACCCTGATGATTGCGTTTGCAATCAATTTCAATACGTAATTTACTTTGAAAATTTTTCTTTTTATCACAGAAAAATAATTTTCTATACGATTATTTACCTTGCAAAAAATTTATCAATATTTTATTTACATAATTGTGTCACATATATTATTTTTCGAAAGTATTAGCTTTATTCGCCAATAACTTGATTAGTTTTTAATATACGTTGAGTAAGTTTTTAATATATGTTAAGAATCATAATACTGTATACATCTAGCTGTATTATAGCAAACAGTTTTTTAAGCATATGTAAAATGTGTTTCAAATGAAAATTATAGGATACACAAATTGACTTATTATGTTACATGAGTAAATCATGAATCTGAACGCATAAGAAGCAAAATAGAAGAAGGCATTAACATGAATTCTGTAAGAAAATCCCGAATACGACAGTAATTCGTATTTTATAACATTTTCTCTTCAGTAGTAGATATGAAAAATTAAATTAGATTGACATTGCATTGATCGGCGATATGACACGGCACATGTAATGTAACAATGTAAACCAGCTTCCTCTTCTGTTTTTATTTGACTGTATATACAAATTTTGCAAGAATAGTTTTTCAAAACATTATCAGCCATTATTATATACGGATGATTTCTTGTTAATAATTTTTATTCTTAACGTAACGCGAATTTTTTAGTTTGTAACGTAAAAATTAGTTACAACTATCTAAAATACATTGAAGCTTTGTTTTATCTCGTGTTCGTACGATATTATGATGGTAAAAGAGATACGGTCATATTCAAAGTATAGTATTCTCATTGTGTATTGCATTTAACATAGTGAATAATGTGTTAGCCTGTGAATCCAAGAGTCGTCGGTTAATTGTTAATTGTAAACATTTGATGAACATAATAATACACATAGAAAATTATTTATAAATGCTAATTAAATCCGAAAACACTACCAAAATACGTAAATATAATGCTTTTATTTTAATTAAATAGAAATTAGTAATTCTAAAAGATTATTAATCGATTACATAATGAACGAAATTGTTTGTTCATAATGTTCTTATGCACGAATCCTATTTATATAAAATACTGCTTAAAGGATATTTTCTAATCGTGATGCACTTATTCTCTTCCCTATTACCGTTCGTTTTGGGCTGTTTTTGTTAAATTAAAATTTCATCATTTGCAATTTGATTTTTTTTAATACAAATATACAGTCTTATTATACGTTTACAGATTCGTGAACAAAAAAATTACTGTTAAAATAAGGTACGTATATTATTATATTGCTCACTGTTATTGGAAATCTTTAAAACTCGATTCGATCGGTAATTGTACATTTTAAAGGAAATGATGTGATATATACATAGCAAAAATGGTTTAACGAAATTAAAAAAATCCCAACGTACAAGCGACTCGACGATTGATTGCCCCTACAGATGCGAGCTTAGCGTGCGTTAGAGGAGTGTGGAGGTAAGTACGCGACTTTCTGCACCAGGCACATTCGCATCATTCAAAAAGATGAAAATAGCCCTGGCTAAATAATAGGGCGCAATATTATTCCTCGCTCTGTATGTCTATGTTTCTCGACTCTCATCTACCTCACCCCGCGTCTCTATCTATCTCTATCTCTCTCTCTCTCTCTCTCTCTCTCATTCTTCATATCTCTTTCTCATTCCCCGGCATCGGCTGTATACACAACGCGTTTTTCAATTAACCCGTGTCGAGATTATCAGACTCCGGGTCCCGCGTACGTATATCCAAACACTCACACGCACACGCACACCCGCATATGATGTATGCACGACAGGACGATATAATCGCGCGATGCTTAAAACTGAGCGCACTTTGTCATAATGTGCAGGAAATATATCCAAATTTCTCGCGCGCTCCTCCGGTGTGTTTGATCATTAATATTAAATATAGAGGTATGAAAGGGGATTTTATACTGTTCATTAGTTCGAATCCTAGTAATAATTTTAATTCTTAGATATCAGAATCTGAAGTACGGGGGACTGTTGTCGAATCTAAATGGCTAAAGTTTAATTTAAGGATATATGAAATCTGAATCATAATGACAAATTACTTAAAAATTTCAATCTTTTTTCATTGAATTCCTAAAACGGTCGTATATAATTTTTTCATCGTTTTATCTGCATTATATATGTAAATTGAAATCGCTAGTCTATCGGTATAAATCACTCTTGGAACATTTTTCAAGAAAAGTCCTTAAGATGCGGAATTTAGCCATCATCAAGTTCTTTAATGTAGCAGCTATAATAAAATAAATTTAACTGATGGAGGCTATGGTTAAAGCTTGCAGTGCGCTAATACACCATATAAAAATACTTTTTTATGAAAACGAACCGTGAATAGACACATAAAATAGATTCTTTCATCAACTTTTACGAAAAAAAATTTCACGTAGAATAAATGAATGATGGCAAGTAAACGAAATTTATTTTAAAAATGTTTTTATTAGCATATGAGGAAACAATTAGTTTAAAAACTAGTTAACAATATTGATTAAGAAGAAAAAATAGTATCCTGATGGGTAAATAAATATAGAAAACAAGATAGTATTATATAAAAAAGATTCTAAGCAGAAAAGATATTTTCGCTGAACTTAATTTTACACATCTATTCTTAAAATAATCATAGAGATCTTCCTCACGCTGTGAGTGTCATTTACGCAATCATCAAGAACAACAGTCGTATATTTTATGTCCATGCTGGTCATCTTGCTATCACTACACTACAATTTAAGAGCAATTTTCTTCATTTTCGAAAATCCTTAATCAACCATGTCCTTATATCCTGACTCAGAAAAAAGCATATATTCCTTCAGTTGTCTGAAAGTTTTAATTCTCTCCAACTATCTCTCTCTCTCTCTCTCTCGCTCTCTCTCTCTCTCTCTCTCTCTCTCTCTCTCTCTCTCTCTCTCTCTCTTTCTCTCTCTCTCTGTTTTGTTTTAATACTGTTCTAGACGAGATAAAACCTTGCATATAGCAACTTTATCGAAGTCTTAATTAATTCCACAATGCATACAGATACAAACACACACCCACATGCATCTCCCAATGGAGTCAACTGCACTTGAATAATAAGAAAACCGAGTCGGTGAGATCCTGAGAGAGACCAAATGACGTTTAAAGAGAAATTGATTGAAAAGGGGACTAAAAAGGTAAATTTGAAAAGCATCGGTGAAAAGAAGCTGAGCGATATGATCCACGAATGCAATTAAAATTTGATATTTTTTAAAAATAAATATTAAAAATGAAATTATCCTTGATCCCATAAGCAACTGTAGGAAAATAAAAGTGAAAAATTTTTTTAATTCTAGGTGCTGATTATTTTACTTAATTTAATAATTTTAAGTATTAGCGATATATAATATATTAAAAGCTTTTCTATTTTATTCTTAAGGTATGAAAAGTCATTTCTTATAAAATACAATTTCTCATAGAACAATTATATTCTTGAATAATTATAGTTCTTCAAACAACCTATTCAAGAGAAAATAGAAATATAACATTCAAATCATACTTTTTTCATTGCTATAAAAAATGCTTATTTTTTCATATGAAAGAAATTGTACCAGTAGAATATATTTTATACTGATGTAGAAGATGTAAATGTAGAATCACAATTAAAATAAATCTGTAAAAGTTAAACAGAATTAAATTTTTTGTCATGATATTTGCGAAACATCGTTGATTTTAATGAATTGGGTACATAATTATCTTGAAATATCCATTTTTATCTTGGTATTAAAAAATTATAAGGTAAACTGATAGTAATTTGAAATAATAATAAATCTTTAAATGAATACTTCTTATGTATGCACATAATTGAAGAAAATCATATTTCATTGACTTGATTAATTCGAGTTTATGACACTTGTCTTATAACATTTTGTTACTAAAGTTTGTTACTAAAAGAGAATCGATTATCAGTTATTATTTAAAAAGAATTATAGTGAAATTGAAAAAGGGACATAAACCATAAAAAAATAAAAAAATCGAAAATTGTACATAAGCATATTTGACGCTAATAAAAATGAGAATTAAAATACATCATTGCACTGTTGTAGAATAGTGTATTACGCATTTACAGACGAAATTTGACCAAGTTTAACGGGTTATCAGGTGCTGCGTATGTATTACTTTTAACGTAACCGGTCTAAAAAGTTCTAACTTGCGCTCTTGTTTATTATCTTCACGATCAGTTAAAATTCTAACTTTCGCACGCATTTCTGTATTCAGAACATTCGTCCAAACCTGTAAGAACTTCTTTTAAAGATACAGGAATGCAAGTCTGAACTTTTAGCCTTTTAGCTTTATATGATAAAAAAAACTATATTTCTACACGCGTTGTTATTGTTATCAGCATTCTTCACGGTCTTTTATTTTCTGTGCCGCTTACTGCATCCTTACAAATTTCCTAATTTTTAAAACCCACTTTTATCGTATTCTGCTTTTATCTTTATCGAATAAATGCCAATAAATAAGCATCTATCTGATTTTATATATCTTCTACTCCCTTTTTTTCTTTCTTTTACAGACATGTATACCGGACTCACACTATCGCCTAAACTTTGGGATCGATGCTTGCAGTAGATGTTTTTATTTTTTTACTCCCTATATATCTCGCGTTATTTTCATCCGGACGGCTCCCCTGGCATCCCTCATAGAGATTAATTCGGCGCGCACGTGCGGCCTCTCAAAGCCCCATAGAACTTTCAGATAGAGGGAAAATCCAGAGCACTATAGCGAGCGCACGTATATAATACGGGGCTGCGCGGCGCGCACGCGCACGATACGGAAATATTGTCAGGGACATACAACGCAATAACTAATAGTTTCAAATAGAAAGCACGAGCGATACAATGTATTTACGCACGTGACGCTAGCTCGAAGAAGTAAAGGAGAAATTAGTCGGAGGAAATGCACAGTCGATTTCGCGTCTGCACTCCGAAGCAGCGGGTCATCCTCGAGGATACAAATAGTATATTTATCCTTTTATTATGATAATATCTCTCTATAAATAAATGGGAAAAAATTATTTAAGTAGATTAATGAATCAAAAATTTGTATGGCGAGTCTGTCTCTACGCAACTAAGAAAAATGTCTATTCAATGTAATATGGGAAACAATACACATCAGGCACATAAAAAACCTAGTACGTTCCCGAGTGAAATGAAGACTGGGCCTAGTGAAATTTATGTAGATTTAACATATCGTATGCGAGCTGGAAGTGTGTCGCTAAAAAATTTCCCAAACTTCAAGTAATTAGAAGTTAGCTTTAGAAACTGGAATTAGAAGCTTTCAATAAAGAATTGGAAAAATTATTTTCGAACCAAAAATCGAAAGCAAATGTTGATGAAACTAAGAAAGGTTCCCGCCTACATAAAGTATGAAATTTATATATGTTGACATCCTGGATTTCAATACAGAATCCAAGCATTTCCAAAATGTATAACCAACTGAAAATAGTTAAAAGTTACAAAAATTTGGAAGACGTCAGATATTTCGTTACTTAGTGTTATACACTTGAATTTGACCTAGCGACAGCGTACTCACTTTCCCATGCAAGCGAAGTCGATACTAAATCAAGCTATTCAACAGTTAGAAAAAGTATTTGTCTTATGTATATATATATATATATATATATATATATATATATATATATATATATATATTTAAATATTAAGATTGAGGGTGATAAAAATAATTTTGATTTAAAAATTGCGTTCTGATTTCTGAAAAAAATTTTAATATTAGCTCCATAACAAGGATATAGTAGAAATTATAGAAAATTAATTTTGTCAAAACACATGTAGGTGTATTAATAATTTATATGTGAAATAAGACTTATTATAGTTATAATATCAGTTTATTAATGAGTTCAAGAATAGAAAATTCACAAATATTTTTATCATTTTTAGAATCTTTCTACAACAATCTAATTTACAATAATTTTTAGAATAAAGTAATTTAGAATAATATTTTCCAATAATCGAATTAGAATATTGAATAAAGACTTTTTTAAATGTTATAAGGTCGCTCTATTTATGCTTCCATATATCGGTGCTAATCAGCGACGGAGGTCTACGATGTGTTTGTAAACAAAGTACATGTAAAATGAATAAAGACTGTAAGACGAATAAAAATATTTATTAATTTAGTTTATTAGTCGACGTAAATATAATTTTTAATTTTAAGTTTTCATGAATATAAACTTCGCATTTTATACAGAATACAACGATGAATTATTTTTATATCTGTTTAATAATTCTGCTTAAAAAAATATACAATTCACAATTAAGCCTTGTACAGCAGTTGATCTGAAAGTAACATGAACATAATACATAATACATGAATATGGCATAAAAAAGTATTTTTATTTTAAGAAAATTAGTAAGCTTTGCAATAAAATTTGTTGCTTGTGGCGATCACGATCATTTGGAGGTAACTGGTAAATTAAAAATTCTATTTTAGAATGCTAATGTATAAACTTAATTATTCCATCAACCAATTAATAATCATCAATTGATTTTTTAAGCATCGAACGTCCTCGGAATTGGCGTGGATTAGGAAAGAGCACCCACCACAGAGGGAGAGAGATAGAGACTTATAGAAGTGCGAGCGATGGGTTATCCCGAAACTTCCCAGCGCCCTACTCCGATATTTCTCAGGACAAGAGCTCGCGAGCGGTGTATACCCGTTAACGGATCTCGGAGATAAGCCGCCGCGCAAGGGCGGATTGCTACAGTAAGCTGCCCGTGAGAGCGGAGCACGTAACTCCTATCCCACTTGGCAGGATTATTATTGTTGCAGAATATTGTTTTACTACCGTACGTCGCGTACTAGATTCTCGTTTTTTATTCGCATGTACAAATGATCTTTTTTTATACACTCTTTCCAACAAAAAGGCGAATAGAACGAAGTATTTTGTTTATCGATCATAATCCTCCCTGATTGTACGGATTTAGTTTTATTTGAATATAAGTCAAAACAACTTGTAACCCTTTTTCTCTTTGCATATAATAAATTCTTCGGGAACGTTATTTTATATAAGGAATATACACATTTCTGGCACACATAAAACATGACGACGATTATATTATTGATTTTTTTGGCATCAGTACTCGACCAGTCTTACGAAGATTTTTCGGTTCCGCTTGTTCAATTAATTATATGAAAGATATATTAATTTGATAGTATGATACTACTATCTGTCTCGGCATAAAAATTCGAACATTAAGGATATGAAGGCGTTTAAGGCATCAAGAACAAGCAAAATTCAATAAGTGGATGCTTAATTAATCACTCATTCTCTATCGTACGCACGAAATTTAAATCCAATGCGTAACTGATCTGTGGTTCCTGCGAAATGCGCATATTTTAAGGGATAATCCGGACCCTTAACGACACCGAAAAGTCGTACACGAGCCGTCAGTCAACTTTATATATATATATAAAAAGTACAAATTATATATGTATTGTAGTTAGTGACCCTGATTCTCTGGCTCGTTATCCAAATACAAATGAAACGGATCTGATACCTTGATCCTCATCCTATCTCTGTGTACCACCTCTCTATTTCACGCTCTTCACTTACGCGGAGTAAGACATGAATTAGCAGGGAGTATCTACGTATAGTCCGAAATGCGACGAGCTTGTCGAACAGCCACGGCGCACTTCTCTTCATAGAGAGAGAAAGAGAGAGAGAGAGAGAGAGAGAGAGAGAGAGAGAGAGAGAGAGAGAGAGAGAGAGAGAGGATGGAAGACGAAATAGAATACATATAGTTTTGCGTGCTATAGCCGAAGCCCCGCGGGATATAGTTATGCTCCCTTCGGTCAAACTTGGATGCCTTTTGCCGCAACTATATATATGTGGTATGCACAATCGGTGGCTCGGATTGTGGTTGGCTCAGCGAAGATGGAGGGCCGCATGCATCCGAGGCTGTACAATCAGACAAATCGAAACAGCTACAAATATTAGTCATTTCGCTTTTGGAGCAATTGATGCAAAGCCAGTAGCATCAGTAGTTGCTTTTTAACAGAAGAAGAAATGATAAGACAGCAAAAAAGCGTTTCATTTGCACAAAAGTTAGATGACTTGTACGATGAATGTGGATGTACAAGAAATACGTGGTTTGGTTAATGCGTATGCTGATGTTGCATACATCTTGCATATATAATACGATGACTATGTAGACTCGAGAGCCCATACTCCGATTTGCTGCAAATGAATCAATTTTTTATACAAAATTTCTGAATTTTCTACCATTTTCCGTGTTAAAATCTAAAAGGAATTCAGAAAATAATTAGAAAGACTTAACTTCTCGAAAATGCAAGTTAGCACGAAAAACCAGTACCGAATCTAAGGCTTGCTGAGTACTGTGAATAAATAGCGTTAATTATAATGGTTAAGTGTGTATAAATGTTTGGAAATATATCAACAGAACACCGAGCTCCGGAATTAAGTGCTACGTATTATCTCGCATTCTGTACAAACTTTGTTGCTTCTGGACAACAACATTTTTTTACATGCCAGGTATTTTTACGTCTCATAAGCACGTGCGACAGATCTTCTAAAATTACGATGTTATGAATTATGATATTATAATTATCGATCTTACTGATATACTAGTTTTTCAGAAAAATTCCAATTAATCTTCGAAATTGTAGACATAAATTTTCTGTTAAACATAGTCCATTCCATAAGATGCCATGTAAAATACTCAAATTTTCGGATTTTAAATTTCGATAACGGTAAAGCTAGCTTTTTCTGATAATGTCATAAAAAATAACTTTTAAGAAAAATTTCAAAGATTTTCCAATATATATATATATATATTGCATTCGGTGCACCTCTTCAAAAAATGGTTACAGAAACTACGTTGTGGGCGCGCTAGTACAAGTAGCATATTAACGTTTAGTTCGTTCACGATATAGAAACACGATTAAGTAAATACATCGGGCTAAAAGAGCATTATGTAGATAAATAAAAGTTTTTTTCGGAGAAAGCGGTTGAAAATTTATGGATTTATTAGACAACCAATAATTAATTGTTTTTCCATGTAGAAATAACTGGTTAAATGTCTGGTCAATAGCCAAAGAATTATCATTGTCACCTATTGCTTCAAATGTCCCGCCAATGGTTTTAACATTTATGACGAGGTATATGGTGACGCTTTATTTTTGCACTTGTTCAGCAGTAATTTTGAAATTATCGAAAAATTATGTTGAATTTTCATTGTTGTACGAATGCAAATAATATTCATAATTTCTCTTTATGTCATCTCTGAATAATAAATCTAGGACATATAGGGTATAGAACAAACCAATGAAACATAAGCTGCTATCGCGCGAATTATCGGAATCCATTCTCATCGTCAATAAATAAAATTTAATACTGAATATTAATCATCACACTTTGCTTGCCGAATAAATTGATTTGTAATCAAAATGTTCTGATTTTTTACTTCTAACTGATAAAAAGTCATTATTTCAAAACTAAATTTTCGTGAAAGTGTAATAAGTATACTCGCATCATCAGCCAAATCCTCTTTAGTATCCAGTCAGTAATTTGCCTCATCGAATCTGCGATCAATTAATAGTGTATTGGGATGAAATTTCAACTCTAAGGCGCTATACGTAAATCAACTCTCTACCGCCCAATAATTTAATCGCGATTACGGTCTCTCAACGGAAATACCTGCGAACTATTCTGGAGATCCCGAAAGAGCCAGAGAAGAGAGAGAGAGAGAGAAAGAGAGAAAGAGAAAGAGAGAGAGAGAGAGAGAGAGAGAGCGAGAGAGATGAGTAGTACGGAAAAGGCGGGCTTTAGGTGATTTTAACTTATATCTCTATACGAGAACCACCGCGATTACCTGCTATATTTGATAGCTGGAAGGAACTCGCGCGGGATATAAAGGAAACTAACATCATCGCAACAAGTAGATCTGTCGTTACGGGTTCACTTCAAAGTGTGTGACTTGCATGAGCCATGTTCCCCGCGCAAGAACAGACGTGGTCTGACCCGGTAATAAATACTATTAACGAAATGCACGGTTATTGTATAATAATAGCCGATGTATTTTCTTTTAATTAGTCAAATACAACAAAGATGTTTTACAAAAAAAATTAATATTAGTATTAGGACATTTTTTATAAATTAAATTATATGGAAACTTATGAATGGCTTATAAACTCTTGATAGTAGATGGATTTATGAAATAAATTTTTATTATTTACAGATGTATATTGCATATTATAAAATAACAAGATTCATTGGAACTGCATGTGCATAGCAGAGAATTTCTAAAAATTACACTACATTGTAGTTTCAGTACAGAAAAACATGCAAAGTTCCGATCATTTTATCGATACAGAACACATAATCCAGCTGACGAATCAGGGCGATAGCATAATTTTATTGTAATTATTCATCGTATAGTATAGAGAGCTGCGAAGGTTGAAGGGGCAAGCGAAAAAAAGTGTTTTTAAATCGCTTTATTATCTCGCTGCCGCTCTCGAAGCTTTTATAATGGTGTGATCGCCCTCATAAACTTCTTTTGTGCTCATGCCTGTAGCGAATAATTACTGGGATTTAACGGACTATTGATACCATCGGTGCTATTAAATTGACAGATTACTAATTTCTAGGCGTTATTTTTCGAGCTTTTTAAATTTTTAGTTCGCTAAGGGTAATTCCATGCAGTCAGTTGGTAAAAATTGATCATTTATTAGTACGATATACTATTTATGATTAATATACGATATATACTATTTATGATTCATCATTGAGATGCGAGACAGTTATGCCGTTAAATTAAAATTATAGAATCTTCAACGATTAACTGTGACTATAAGTTCAGAAGAAATATTTTCATGATAAATTTTAAATCAATTTTTTCTTTAAAAATCCATTTCAGAAAATTGAGAATAAAATTCATTCGATAGCTTAATTTGTTAAAAAATAAATTTTCTATACAAATAAGGCATAACAAACAATTTACCTACACATACAACAATAAATAAAGTGATATGAAACCAATAACGTTCGAATTACACGAAGTGTTTCAGTTCAAGAAATTGTTTGTGCAATTCTGTGCGTATTATTTTTATTATATTATTTCCTGTCATGAAACAAATCTTTCTACGTTTTCATACGAATGAGAATTTTGTACGCAATTGTAAAAACATAAAAATATATTTATTATTGTTACCCTTAAGTACTTTCTTGTGAAGCTTATTTCGGTTCCAGCTGAATATCGTGTGCAGATGTTTGTCGTACTCCGATTTAAGGTTTATTGCCTTTATAAAGGTAAAGCGCGACGCTCATTATGTTTAGCATGGGAAGTAAGGATGAATTAGATGTTGAGTGGGGGTGTGCTGGAAAGATTTTCCCTTGCTTATTTTGAAGAGTGGATGAACGCGTAGTCTGAAACTGACCTTTGACGTGAACGGTTCTGTAATTTCTGCTGCGCTAATTTGTTTATATTATACTTTGTAATATTATTAATTGTATCATTTTATTAAATCTAAAAAAGGTGTTCGTAACTGCTTTTCACCCTCGTCCTACAAAAAGTTCCTTCTCAGCGAACAGTTCATCTAGTAATAATCACTTGATATGAAGCTTTAAATAATACTAATAATTGTGTGCCTAATATAACAAGAATGAAATCTCTGGTTTTGTATTGAAACTGTGGATAAAATAATATATATCAACGTTACAATAGTCATTTATCATTATATAGATTTTTTGTAGTTTCATATAGAGAATCATAGTAGACGGTCACATTTCCTTTAAAAGCTTTGGAATTTTCATTTTTTGCCAGTTTCGCGATCTGATTATTTCAAATCCTTCATTGAAACTGTTGTGATATTATTTGCTTTCAACTACATAGACATATTGCGAAGGAAATTTACATAAGCTTTCACAGGCTTATTATTTATTTTCTATATGTGTATTATTATTTTCTGGTGGAAGAAAGTTATTTGTTCCAAAATCTTACATATGCATATCTTGTATGACAATGAATTGTTAAAGTACTAAATTTTATAATAGTAACGCGATGTTAAATTTTAGATTCGATATTTAAAATAAATAATACAGAAATAATACATTCGTTCCCTATTCTTAAAATGTTTCAAATATTTATCTAGAGGACCCGCACTAACCGCATCCCCTCTTTCTTCGTTCGTAATAAATTATTTGCAAAGAAAAGAGAACAACAACAAATAGCCCTGCAACTAAACCAGGTAAATTCCTGAGCACATTTTCGCGCCCTTGCGACTAACACCGAAACCTATGATATTTGCGCTCCAAGCGAGCGAGTCTGCAAAACGTCTGAAAAAAAGGTAGAAGAATGGAAGTGCTCGGTCGGCGGAAAGAGGATGGAAAAGTTAGGGAGGACTGCAAGGGAGAGAGCACAACTGAAACCACCGGCAGGAAATAATAAAGTCAGCAGGGAGTGGTGAGGGGAGCGAGCAGAATCCACAGTGTTCGCAGGCGTTTAAATTTTCTTCCGAAATGACAAACGGTACGGTCATTAGGTCGATTTCGTGGTTATTTCCCGACTCGTCTGCGGGAAGATGGGGGGGGGGGTTACTTCGTTTGCAATGGCATCGCGGTAAAAAGTTAATTACCATCGACTTTCCTACAGAGAGAAGGTGAAATTGTCGACGGCAGAGCAACGCAGCCGAATGAAAGAGCGAGCGAGAGAAGGGATTGAAGAGAGGAGGGGAAAACGGAGGAGGGAAGAAAGAGCCAGGAAGATCGAAACGTCTCTTCATCGCTTTACGAGACCGCGTGCGGTGCATGTGTGTATAGAGCGCGTATTCTAGATAGAGGGTGTCGCGAACGGGGGGCTGGGGCACAAAAAGTTTAACTGGATAAGATTAACCCCACTGCGGTCGGAATGCCAACTTTGCTTCGTCTCTCTTTCTCCCTCGTTACATGTCTGCTTCCTTGTATCCCCTGACTCCCTCTCTAGATAGTCATAATGTAGAATAGGCGAGTTCCTACATTAGGTGGGACTGGGTACAATGTTGCGAAAGTTAATCGCTATTGGTAACCATTATTACTAATACTACAAAATAAATAATACTCAAAAAATCACTAATGTTGTAAAATAACAACAGCAACTATATCAACAACAAAAATAAGAATCAGAAGAAAAACGAACAACGTCAACAACAGCAATAATAATAATTTGCAGTCACCAACATTTATGAATTTAAATTAGGTGTAATACTCTGGTCATATTCTCATGGAGTCATTTAAGGAATTTCGTTTTGGAGAGTGTGACAAAAATACCATTTGTTCTTATCTTAATCAGAAAAAATATCCCAGTGCGTATTTATAACACTTTCCAGTCACGTGGCCGATGAAACATTGAGTAGTATCGTAAAAATTCTTTTAATTATATGTTCGGCAGAGTGTGTGAGAGAGTTGATAAAAATAATAAAGATTGTGCCGGTGATCGGATTAATTTTTACGATGGGTTGTAACGGCACGCGCGCGCGCGCGCGATTAACAATTTCGGCAGCTTTATACGAAAGTAAGCATTATCGCAGTTTGTCGATTAAATATTGATTGCAGGAAAAGTAAAAGCATAATTTATTTTGAGTATATTTATAATATATATATATATAATTATAGAGAATAATTGTATTGAATATGATACTATTTGTTCATTTCTATAAATAAATAAAATCATTCTGTTAAAAGAAACGGAATATAATGAAATATTATAGAAACTTGATTTATTTGCTTGTTGGAGAAAATTATTTATTTTTTAATAAAAAGTATACTGTTGAATGCCATTTAATCAAACAGTTTTCATATTAAACAATAAATAAAAATAGTCTTCCATTAGCAGACTCATTTTATGAGTCGTTTAAATGAAAAGAAAAGGCTAAAACTCAGAAAACTTTTTTTTTTTTTTTTTTTTTTTAAAGGAACAGTAAAAAGAAGATCTGGATGTTGGGAAGTAACAAACATAGCACCAGTTACGCCAGGAGCATTTGTTATACCTTCCAACTCCTGCACCGCATCGCTAATTGGCAGCTTTCAGCAAATAAATCCTCTGCTGATTCTTGCTTCGGTCTATACGGTTTTTTTTTCAATCTTCTTCTCACTATCTTTGCACAAAAAAATATGTAATAAACGAGCTGGAGAGATGTAGAAATACGAGCGAGAGAGAAGAAAACCCAGAATGAATAAGTTAAGAAATTGTTCCTATTACGCATAACTCGTATATAATTATGCGAGTTCTCCCGAGTTCAACAATTCCATCCATTGTATTGATTGAATATAGATAGTTGATTTTTTGACACCTCTCATATTCTGATTTCGTAGGCAAAACGAGATTAACCTATGGTCATGCATACTTTAAAGTTTTGTTATTATTTGTAATATAATTAGTATTTAATAATTTTTATAATAAAAAAATGTATATTATATTTATTTCCTCACGATTCCCATAAAATAGCTATTTGATAGATAGTACACGATAAATCGTGTTCGAGAACAAACTTCCATAAAGTTTCTTCATAATATAATCGAACGTTCCACATTTAATAATAATTCGTGCATAGTAATCTGACAAATCTCTATAACAATAACATATAATAGTAAAACAAAATTAACCCTTCAAATTATAGAAGTACAAATTTTGTCAGATTTATTCGGTACGGCAAAAAGGGACAGAATGATGTCATCGATAAAAATCTTCCCGGGGGATACTGAACCGAAATCTGATGTGATTGACAGAAAATTTTATTATGTTCCAGTTATTTACTCAGCATCCAATATTTAGATAAGTGCACGTCAAAACCAGTGCATCGTCACCCGATGGCGAACGAACGACTGTGCTACCATGGGAGTAATTATGAATGATTTATAAATATAATTATTTCAGATATTATTCAAGCAAATTAATTCAATTAAAACGCTCTTTGACACATTTACACGGTTTTAACGATTATAATAGACGAAGAATATAAGTCGTCACACATAGAGCGTACGTCGCGTTTATTCTGTCACTCATGGATGATTTAATCTACTCAACTTATAAGGAGTGGTCGCAGAACATGGTGAGAGTCGCTCATTGGATATCGTTTGTTTATCTCTAAACCGGAAAGAAGAAAAACATAAAGCACAATTCAACATAAGGTAGATAGATAAATCAAAAGAATGGCAAATAACCATTTCAAACAGGCGAACCTTAATCTCTCATATACACATTGTCATTTCCGCTTTAGAGATAGAATAGCTGTGTATAGTGCGATCGCTGTCATAGGATAACCCATTCGAAACACCTTTTAAGATAGAGCACCATTGTTACATAAGAAACAGACATAGTAAATTTCTAGAGAGTGACGTACTCGGTAATTTAACTAATTTTTCCTAATCAGTGATATTTTTTCGCTCTCTGGATTAAAGATGGTAATTTTTTTCGAGTCCGTAGATAAATGCGCAGAGCGTTCACTGCGCATTGGTATTAGGAAGCGATATACTCGCTCGCCGATCGAGCATCGAAGATAAACGACCGGCATCGGAACAAAGAGCCGCGCTTGTCGTACAAAACGAATCTCCGTCGAACGCTCCCTCCCTCGCATATACATATAAGAACACGAATTCATTAGTATATAGCTGGTCGTCACGATTACTTGGCCCCCGTACATATATATACACGGTTAATGGTCGCCGCGGCCAGCAATTTATGCGCACCACGACTTTTATATTATATGTATATACGAGAAGCGCATGAACGGGCTGATATCTTGTTCTACCCGAGCGTTTGCAGCTCGCAATCACTCACTTCGTCTCTCTCGGTCCCACGGCAGCTCCAGTCGCGCGCGGGGGATTACACAGGGGGAGATGTGCGCTCGTGATAAATTGTCGCGGTGATCGGTCAGAAAATATATGTGTGTGCGAGCACGCGCATGTATCGCATGCTTCGTACTCTCTCCACCCGGCCGGCGGCGGTAGGGTTGAAAATATTTCGCGACCGCGCGCGTGCACGCTCACTTTTTGCGCTTGCTCTGCGACTGCAATGCGCTAGGTGGGGGTTAGGGGAGGAGGGCCACCGACTCGGCGCGCCCTCTCGTGCCGCATCCCTTCCTTCTTGCGGCCATAAATCCCGCTCACGGATTAGCGCTGCCGTCGGGTTTAATTAAACTAACGCCGCGCGGACGATGCCCCGGTGGGCGGCGGCGATGATGCAAGACAAGGGAGAGCGCGGAGGGGAGAGAAAGCGAGCGAGAGATGAGGCTTCTTCGCACGCTGGAATCTAATCGATCGACGCGACGCTTCGAGCCGCATTTTTTTATCACACGGCTCGCGGTGGCCGCCGACTTGACAGCGAGTTTATAATTATAACCGCGGCAGAATCGGCATCGCTGGTGGCAAGAGCGGGCTCCCCGCCTCTCCTTTACGTCCCCCGCATTGAGCACAGGACTGTTGTGCGTATACGTATAAGAGCGAGAAAAAAGTCATAGATGAGTGATCGATTTGTCTTACGTATATATGCACACACACACACACATATATATATATATATATATATATATATACACACGTATATATATTTACATATATATGCATATATACGTATATAAATATATTACATTTTCATTATTTCTATGTGTTTGTAAATATCTAATATCTAACTCTAATATCTAAATGTTGACTCTTAACTCTTAACTAATATCCAATAGTGATAATCTCGATAACAATTTACTAATACAGACAGGAATTTCGGGTTGAATACGATGCAGGCATTATACCTAAAGATCAGAAATGTATACGTTATCAATTGTGTGTGATAAATGGACTTTTTTTTATTATTTCAACTTATGTTTTGAAATATAAACATGTCGCGTTTCACATCCATTTTAAAAAAATGGATTCATTAACTTTTCAGCTTCTAATTGTATTCGTTCAGTCGTGGGAGCTGAACTATGTCGCGCTGTCGAGTTTAGCTGCTCTAATAAATTTCAATCGAAGAAAAGTAAAAAGTTACTCGCTGAGCTAATTTGCAAATGTCCACGTGTATTAAACGATTTGATAAAGCTCACTAATCTATAACTATTAAAAAGAAAAGAGCAGACGGATCGATCTTTAGAGTATTATTAATCATTTGAAAATTGAAATGGTGAAGTTAGTGATATGGAAGAGAATTTAATTGGCAGTCTTCGCTGTTATAAAAAGAAGTATCTGCATTTTTTCTCCATTATGGAACTTTTAATTGATGTTCGCTGTAATTACATTTAAGGAGGAATCAAGGGTGAACAAAAATCAGTTTTTAATAAAAATTAAAAGCTTGTTTTTGATGAAAAATTTTAGATATATATATTAATAAGCACAACAATGTGTATTGACTTACATGTATTTTAATATACAGTATAAACTCATCGTTATTATGTGAAAATTTTTTCTAAATAATCCATATTTCTAAATTTATTAGAAAAGAAAATATGAAAGAACGCAAGAATGCGATTAGCTATGAAAACTTTTTAGAAAAAGAATGAACCAATTAAATGGTCATATATGTTTTCGCCTATGCGTACATACTACAAATTTTACAGATATTCTTACGTTCTTTCTATTTTACTGTTGTTTATCTATTATATAACAGGCAATAATTGAAATACTTTAGCAGAGCTATAAAGCGATCAATTAAACGCCATCTGAATTTGTGTGGCAACATTGAAATAAATGAGAGGGAATAATATGACAGCGTTGAAATGAAGCACGTTCGGTGCGTCGAGCGCATGAAGATTCGTTTAGCCGACGTTCTTGCTCCCTGATCCTCGCGGTGATTCGGTGAAGCACCTCGGATTTGCTCGTGATATACGCCCGAAGGTCGGTATTGTCAATAAGTCCGTAAGATAGAGATTCGAAGTTTCAACTTCAATTGGCGAGATCAACTTACGTAAAAGTTTGTTGCCGGAGAGTCCGATTTCTCAACGCTGTCATTATTATTGCGAGGGATCATCGCCTTCACCTCCTCTTCCTATAGGTTTTCCGCTCGATTGTCGGCCATAGATAAACGTCCGTCGAATTTCTTATTACGTTCTTTTATTTTCAAGGGTACAAAACTACTCGATTTAACGTTCTCTTGAATTTAAATACTTATCATAAATTCGTATAGTCGACTATTTTATTGTATATGTACACAAAAACATCAAAAATTTATTCAATTGAATACGTCATTGTTATGTTCATACGACATCTTATATATATATATATATATATATATATATATATATATACACTATCAAGTAACTTTACTGTATAAAACACTTCTATGTATACTACAGTCTAAATATTCCAAACGACTTGCTAATTACATATTAATCGTTTTTACATTAAATTTTTAAATCAAAACATTCAGAACTTGGATTGATTTCAATGATTTATAAGTTTGTAAGGACTAATAAGACATTTCGAGTAAACTGAAGTAATTGAATTTTTTCGACAGAATTTCTCGTTTTCCTTGTATTAATTAAAATATGTAATTAAACTTACGTCAACTATTTGGCAAGTTAATTTAGGAAACGAAATTTCTACTAAACTCTTTAAGAAATAATATAAACTTTTTGATAATTGAAAAAAAGTTAGCTACATTTTCTGTTTTAATAACTATCTTGCTTTGCAAACTAATTGAATTATTATAAGTTTTTAAATTATATTTTCAATTCTAAAAATGAAAATAAAAATTAAAATACAGAAAAAGAGCTCATAAGAAAACTGATATTTTAACTGCAAAAATAACTGTACTGTATATCCTCACGTACATGGTTACAGCGTACTATTAAAGAATTGTTAGATAGTTAGAATTTTTTCCGATTTTTCTTCTAAATAAACTACAGTCCAGTATTTATTCATCATTCATAAATTTTAAAGATGAGATTTCAAGAAATAAACTAAGAATGTGGTTTATTTTACTATTCTTTCAGTTTAAATAATTAGGACTATATAGTAAGGTACTAAGATAGAAAAATAATTTAATATAAAATTTAATTATTTCGGATCAATGAATTATCTACTACCGAACTTGAAACCGAGAAACATATTTTTAAACAACGAAAAATATTTTATGATAAATTTAAAAGATTACAACACCACTTGATATTATCTGTTCTCTACTGTATTATTTGGTATATCTTATAAACATTCTTCATATTTATATTGAATTTTGATCAAATCACGTGGAGCAGCACTATTTTATTCCATATAAAAATCCTACGAAAATCCAAAATTAGTCTTTTAATAATACCTAACCATCCCCATAAATGCACGCGTTCGTCAATTTCATATATCAATAAAAATCCATAGCATTGATTCATGATCGAAATGAGTCTATACAAGTCGGTGTAACCTTTCTTAAAACTATATTTCCGCATCGTCGTCATATTTTCCTCATAAACATAATACATCGCGAGGCTTGGCGTAAGCTTTGCATATATAACGTGCATCCAGGAAACCCGTTAAACTAATCCAGCGCATCTTCAAAGGCGCGCCGCGCTTCCCAGCGGAAACTCTATAAATATATATATATATATATATATATATATATATATATATATATATATATCGCATTAGGGCACACGCGCAGGGGAAAGCTGTAAAACCAAAAGAAAACAGAAAGCACAAATATATAAAAAGGTTGGAATAGCAAGATGTGTATGTATATGGTGTGGGGGGGGGGGGTACAAGACACACGCGTGTAACTTACTCGGCTTATCCAGATCGGATATCTCGGTGGGCGAGTAAACCGCGACGGCGACCTCGGGCAGCAGCAGCAGGGAGATCAGCATCAGTATCAGGACCGCCGGCGGCGGTCCCCGCAGCAGACCGGTACCTCCGCGGGCACTACTACTGCACCAGCACAGCCGAAACCACCGCATCTTTGCATCCCCTTTATTTACATATGAATATATATAATATGTCTCTCTGCTTATCCCTCGGCGTTTCAAACATATATAGATATATCTTTTTTTTATATTATATATATATCGTCTCACATGCACAAAAACGCGCACTTTTTTATTCCCCGCAGCCGCAGCAATACCGCCCGTTACCGTAAACCGCGTACAGGCGCATCTTTGCGAGCATAGCGGCTCGCGTTCGCATGCCGTTTTCTTCGTTTTTTCTTCTTCCAATCTCCCTCGCCCAAAAAAGGAGGAAGAAAAGCTACGGTTCACGACGGCGCGCGCCCGCAATGAATCACGCGGGGAACAACGGAGGAGGGGGGCAAAACAAGACCTTGACTCGCGGTTCGAATAAAAACGAACGAAACTGCCTTTGGGTTCAAAAGTGTCGTGAACAACAACCAGCCGCGCTGCACGCATATAATAATGCTTTCTGCTTATACAATATCCATCTTCACGTTGTAAACAATAGCCGCATCGTCTGGTAGCGCGAGGGAGTGTTCGGCCAATCGACAGGCCGCCTGCACATTTATTCGCCAATGTACCGATCTTTACTCGGTACTTCACTCATACATAATGATATCGACAGCTCGTTCGCTGCCGCTCGTCTCTCCATTCGCGGGATTTACATCGCATTCGCGCGCACTTCGCTCGGGACCGCGGCCCGGTCACCTGCCGTTCGCGGTGAACTCCGGCTGCGTCCTGGCATCGTCGCGCCGCATATCGAACACTCACCCTGTTCTTCGACCGGGCCGAAGCCTGCGCTGCTCCCGAGTACTCGATAACTTTCTTTATTATGATATTTCCCGACTCGCGTGTAGGCGCGCGCTCGCGCGCTCAGCACAGCTGATTTCTCGAGCGTATTATTTATGTATCTTCGTATGTAAGCGGTCCCGAGATACGAGAAACGACTCGGCCCGCTTATATGTACATATGTATTTAGATATTTAGACACGCGCCGGTCGACTCGGCCGAGTCAGTACTGAGAACCTCGAGCGCGCCGGAGCTGTTCGTCGGTCGGCTGTACCGTGTCGGTGCGCGCGCGGACGACTCGGTCGGCTCCGCGTGTCCTCGGGCGAGTCCGGGCGCGCCGCACCGGCCGGGGCCGCGCGCGAGCTGCACCATATAGCAGATAGAGACGTATAGATATAATAATAATCATAATAATATAGATATGTAGGCGTGCGACGCCAACCTTTATATGTATTATATGTGTTGAACAGCGCTAGCCGCAAAGTTCTTGTGATCGCGCAAGTCCACGATGTTGCTGTGTGCAGGACCTGCGGGAGGCTGTCTCTCCTTCTCCCTCTCATTTCCTCGGTCGCTCTATCTCTCCTTCTCTCGCGCAGGCGCTCTCGGATCGTGGAAGATCGCCGTTGATTTATGGCGACGGCTATAATGACTCGCCCCATAATCGCCGCAGCGCAGTCGGGTTGTTGAGAAAGGGGTAGAGAGAAAGAAAGAGAACGGGAGAGAATTAGAAAGGGAACGTGTACAGATATAGGTATATTTAAACAGAGAATCCGTGATGCGCTTTGCGGATAGTTTGCGCCCGTGCGCGGTAATCGCCCCGATGACCCAATGCAGAACGGGGCCAAGATTTAGCTGGAAGGACGTGCTAAGTAAGCCGAGGCTCCGGCCAAGCTCCTGCGGTTCTCTATAAACCCCGAGATAAGGTTTAGGAAAAGCGCGGTAGCGAGGGCTGGGGTCAAAACTGCCCCATGGCTCGCTGTAGGGCGGTTCGATCGAAATATTGGATTTATGGTTCTGTTATTGCGCGCGCCAGGCCCGCGTATAAAATAAACGTCAGCGGCGCGAGCGCTCGGCATTCGCGCAAGCTGTCGAAGTCTCCCGCTATATGGCTCGGCGAGGATCTGGGCCGTTAGTCTTCTTTTTTATTTTCTTCGTCTTCTTTTCAGCCCTTTTACGGTCGGGTGGACGAATTATTTGGGGCTCGGTATTGCCAAGTTACAGGGACGATGAATCATCGAATCAGGATTTCCGGCCGCCCCTCTTTTTCGGGGGATGGGTAGTTGACGAATGTTTCGCTAGACGTTTTTATGAGGGGATGAATATCTTTTGGATTTTATTGCTGGATGAGTTCTGAGTGTGTGTGTGTGTGTGTGTGTGTGTGTGTGTGTGTGTGTGTGTGTGCGCGCGCGCGAGTGCGGATTTGCGAGGGTGAAGAAATCATTCTCATGATCATGATTATTATATATTAGGGAATATGTTTTTGAGCGCTGTATCTTAAGATATGTTTATATAATCCTATGTACTCTATATGATACATCATACAGAGTACCGATAATAAGTCTTTGAAACAACATTCCAGTTTTAGTTAAATTTTTGTGTTCTGATCCAGCTTTAATCAACCTTTTATCTCAATCAATGTTTAGATTTGAGGTAAGGCATAATAATAATGTAATGTCGTTGTTGAAAAATTGAAATAACTTAAGGAGCATATTTGAAATTGTTGAAACCGTTTAATTAAAAATAATATACAAAATGTGATGATAAGATATATTTATAATTTAAATCCTGTAACAAATATCTTATAATTCCTGTAATGTCCTTATAATTAATAGATTAGACTATGTTGGATCTGCTTTACATTTTTTGTTCTTTTAATTACATTAAACGTAAATCAAACGCTAGTTAAATACATACATTTCACATGCAAAGTTAAATACATTTTCAAAGTGTAAACGAATTTTTCTAGAAAATACATATTTTTTACATTTTCAGTAGTCCACTTAAAGTGCATCTCATTAAGATTTTAACGGTAATTCTTTAAAAATATTATCGATAAAAGTAACCCCGATTCTTTGCGATAAATAATTGGATTTGCAATAATTAATTTAAAATTGATGTGTTTCTGAATAGAAAAAGGCAAGCCATCTTGTGAATCATCAAAAAATGGTACTATAGTCGGTTTCTTTAGTAATATAGAATAATAGGTGTTAACAGAAAATTCTTCTGAAAATCAGTACGTTTCATATTGGACTTAAAAAAAGTATACATCTCAAGCAAAATGTTAATGATTTAATATGTAACTTCAAAAATATTTCCATTTCAATCTCGACATATAATTCCCTTACCATATACTAAGGTAACAGGAAAAATTAAATGAAAAAAATATATTTTTATAGCTATAATTTTGTTATTTTTACATAATTTTACACTGCGTCTTTCATTGATAAAATTATTGTTTAATGGAAAACGGCCAAAATTGATCTAGGTAGGATCTAAAAGTTTTACCAACTTTCTAAATCTGATTGAAAATTTAAAAATATCTATATTGGAGAATTTCAATAATAAACAGTAGTGTATGAAAATACATAACAACCGAGAGTTCATTTACTTTATTAGTTATAATTGAACTTGTGAATTAATATTAAGAAATAAATAGATAAAGTAGAAATAAAATAAATTGAAATATACAATATTTTTTTCAAGCGCTGGACTTCTGATTAATTAGGCTAAGACCTTGACTTGGTATGGACACACTCGATGAAGCCATCTTCAAGAAAAAATTCAAGTTATCAATTATGCAATTAATTAAAGGGATATATCTATTTTTTTAATAAATGTTTGAATTATATTTCAAAATACGTTTAGCTATGTTTCTAACTTTTTTGAATACCAATATTTGGGCCCGTTTCTGCAGTCATGATCTATTTTCAAAACAACTTTGACCCAAAATATAAGCATAGTTAAAGAGAAAAGTATGAAGGATGGAATTGAATAGTTTAAAGGCGGACATTACAAATGAAAATTATACATATGTTGAATATTTGAAATTATTTTCATTGGTCTCATAGTCGTTATAATATGATATAATAATAATAATTATAGTGAAACTGCTTTTGTTATGTATAATATAGAAAACCCACAAAGAATCTAAACTATAAATACTACAATTAAAAAATAATACAACAATATCTATCATTGGCATAGGCTAATCTGATTACCCCCGGCACCAAATTTATCGACTATGTGAATCTGCTTCGTGCAACGTTTCAAGCCATTTTCGAGAAATTTGATCTCAAATTTTGAAAGGAAAAATAAGGATTCATCTGAATAGAACATAGTATTATGAAGCCTTTCGAATACTTTTTAATAAATTGGATATATCATCTGCAATGAAATTTTGCTTATTATTAATTATTCTTAGATTTGTGTTACAATTAATTACATTTATAATTCCAATATATAGCGCACACCTACTAGATATTACTTTAATGTACTCTCCCCCTCCCACTCTTTCTCGCTTGCTTTCGCTCTCCTTTCTTTTCCTTCTCTCCCTTCTTCTCTCCCTAACCTCCTGCCCCTCTCTCACTTCTTCTCTCTCTTACATTCTGCAGTTTGCGCTAGATTCTGACATACCCGAGATTAGGATTTGATCAATTATAAGTTTCTTATCCCGAAGAATGGATGGGAAGGTACGGAAGAGCCTGCAAGTCAATCGACCCATTGGACTCTGATGCACGGTTGGTACTCCGTGCACGTCGGAGATAACGACATAGCTGAAAGAGAATGCGTGAAACAGAATGAATGCGAGAAAGAAAGTGGTGTATGTGTGGATGTGGCGTGGATGTAGCTGTGAGATTATGTGTACCAAAGATGGTGAGAAGGAGACAGATAACGAGCGAGAACAATATAGAGATCTTCTGTGCCTCATCGTTAAAGCCACGGCGCCTGCGGCGACAAACGAGTGCAGGCACAAGATGAATTTCAGCTGTGCGACTTAATCTATTATCGAGCATTTCCTAATAGTGAATATAGATAATCCACTTTAATAGAATCCTTATAACAGCGGGGATTTTTCTAGATCATAAAGTCATCTTCTCATCAATACTGCTTCGGCAAAGCAGCCTAATTGGCTTCCCTTATCTGACTCCTATCTTCACCACATATCCATTACATGAACAGAGGCAATGGCGAAAAAGGCCGTTTCTATAATAATGCCAATCGCGAAAATTAATGTACATAATTGACAAAGATCCCCGAGCTCGACGACAGGAATACCGCCAGATGTGCTGAATAATCGAGCATATAATAAAATTATTTGTTTTCCTTAAAAATATTGCGATTGTAATGTTTATAGATATAGAGCGAGATTGGACGGTCTGAGCAAGCTGACTCTTGCCATTTCCGGAACTAGAGTCAGCAGCTTATTTTAAATTTATTATCGGCTAAAGAATGCACCATACGCATCTGAACGTGAAAAAATGACTATAATTTTCTATCACAAATAATTTATTTATAAACAAAATTTTTGCTTAATTACATTCAATAAGCAAACAACTTTTTCCCGGAAACAATAGTTCAATAGCAAGGGTGAGATTAATAAAATCCCTATATGCATACGTGAAGGGCTTGGTTTCTGCGTTCTCTCTCTCTCTCTCTCTCTCTCTCTCTCTCTCTCTCTCTCTCTCTCTCTCTCTTTCTCTTTCTCCCTTTCTCTTTCTTTCTCTCTCTCACTCACTCTCCCTCGCGCCTTCTCTCTCTTCTCACACATCTATGCATTTGGCATAGCAATACACTCCGAAAACAATACCCTCATCCTTTCTCTTTGCTTTCACGATTCTGCGGCTTTACAAGCCAAAGTTTGTGTGCCGAACTGTACGGAATACTGGGGTCGCGTAAACGCGAAACACGTCCAAAGCTGTTTAACGAGCAGTCCCCCCCCCTCTCTCTCTCTCTCTCTCTCTCTGCCTGTGTCGGCGAAGAATGGAAAATCATTTCGATAGGGGATGCCCGCAAGTCATAAATCAGCCACTCAATCCTCCCCTCTCCCCGATTCCGCACCCAGTGCATGTTTCCAAATATCTAGTAATCAAGCGTATAGATCTACATTTTCAAAACAGCCTGTTTTTCTTACCTCCTGCCAAAAATACATATAGTTTTATAGCAATGAGCTCAAAAAAGTATTACAAAGGCGTTGATAACTGTAATGATCAATGTTGCATATCTATATGCAATTTAACTCGTACGAGTAGGTAGTTCGTGTTCTAGAATTGTATCCTGTTATAATACTATTAAACTACAACGTCTGTGCACACAGCTTCAGGACCGGAGTCCGCGCACCTAATAGGCTTCTCTATTTCAACCATGGCTATGACATCCTTTGACTTAATTTTAGTAATCCCAGTAACATTAAGTAAACTCTTACTATTGTTTTAAAATTTAAAATGCTAATACGTGATTATGATTACGAGTAACAATTTCAAACGGGCATTAAACTAAATTATTTAAACCCTTTTACATTGACGTTTTACTTCTCAAAATTCTATATATTGCATATTATATTTTACGATATCTTAATTTTCTTCTACAAAACATCTCGCCGAAAATTCGAGTATTGTTACAATAACATTTTATTTCAACATACGTATGTAGGATTCGTTTATTTATCCGTTATCAGAAATACAGTGAAGACTAAAATACTTGAACGATATTCAACAATAACTCAAGGAAGTCGACTCATTGCATATTTGAGGTCAACATCGAATCTGCAGTATAACTTACATTTATAGACTTTGAAGGTTGATGTTCTTAATTTAATCAAGCTATATTTTCACTTTTTTAAATCACCACTTCCTATCGTGGTCTTAACGCAGTTTTTTCTTATAACATTTGTTACTAATTAATAACAGTGGCATACATTATACACTTTAATACTGAGGCAGTAAGGATAAATATGTTTTGTAGAGCGTAGTTCTCCAATCATAGGAAATAACATGTTTCTTGACTATCTGCTTTGTCTTTTTAATCGTTTCCATACACATATTTGTTTAATTAATAATAAATTAGCTAAAAATTGATATATAGCATGTTTTGTGTCTTGTTACTAATAACTTTATGAGCTTAACAAACCCAGATTTTACGTTCAAAAAAAAACCTCTTTCTAAAAAGTACGGCACTGCTATTCATACGGATATAAGAAAAATAAGACCTACTAATTATGTTATTTAAATCTATAAAGCTACATATTTTTCTAATTGGAAGTATACTTTTTCTCAAATACGAAATCAGAAATCTATCGAAAACAGAATTGCCACACATTCATCAATATACAATTAAATTTACTTCATTCTCAATCATAATTTATTGTATCTATATTTTTTATGTATATTTCATACTACTATCTGTGGATAAGAATTATTAATTGGTTAACAACAATATATTATTATTATATATTATATATATAATGATAATACATATATATTATCCTAACTAATTATTTTCTCAAACATTTAAAGAAAAACAAATATCTACAGTCTCATTTACAGCTACATAGTAATTTAAATAATTTTGAAAGCTAACTTCTGCTACTCCTTCGTGCTTGCACTACAACGAAATAGACATCTGTAATCGTCAAAAAATACCCTGCAACATTATATATATATATATATATATATATATATATATATATACACATATATATTTATAAATAAACTATTGAATTTTTAGTAAATATAGTAGGTGGAATGTTAAAATAAAGACACACGAAATAATCTTTTAATGGAAAGAAAAGACGGCTGTTCAAACGAAAGGATAACGCAAGACTAACTGCAGTACTCGAAATTGAAAACTCTGCAAGCCTTTGTGAGAAATTTAAAACCTATACCTATAAAAACACATGAGGCATCTAAACAATAAACTCATAAATCATTTTCCACGCAGGGCAGCAAAGACGCAGATCGTAATAAGACCTAGTGGACACGTATGTTTACATCCCTTTACGATACTGTCCAATATTTAGTTTCAAGTATTTTTTGCTTTATTCTTTATAGAAGGCTAAAATAATCTAACAAAAACTATATCAGGCAATTATGTGCAGTCGAATGGGTATCACTTTTCAGCTTCACTTACTATGATTCTGAAAAAGCGCTATCGCGCATTTACAATTACTATAGAAAAGTCAAAAGAAAATAAATAAAGTTATCACGAACCGAATCGATGAAAGCGAGGTAGTCATCTTCCCGCTATAATCATCCAGTCGTGGGCATGGCCAGCTCTTTGCCCTATTCTATAGGTGGCAAATACGTTTATTTGCTTTCGCGAAAAGGTAACGACGTGAGCAGTATAGTGTAATACGATGGGAAGCAAGCGAGCGGGTAACGGGGAAGAAGGGAGGTGGTGAGGGCGGTCGGCAAAGGCGACCGGGGGTTATGCCCGTAACGGTTGACGACAGGCCAATGATGGCCTCAAAAGTCGTAACGTTAAAACAGCGAGCCGGATCAAGAGAGAGAGAGAGAGAGAGAGAGAGAGAGAGAGAGAGAGAGAGAGAGAACGAGTTGGCCGCGCCGGCGCGTTACCGCTGCGCTGTGCTCGGTTTCAGCCGTTCGGAAATTTACGTCGCTGTTTACGCCGAGTGGACCCGTGCAGACGTTAACTTGGGTATCGCATCCCTTAAGAGAAAAGGATAGTTATTACGATTACGATCGCGAGAAAGGAGTTGGGAAGAAAGACGCGAGGTGGATATCGTGTGTGTGCTCCACTTCTAAGCTCGGACTCGCTGTCACGCCGTACGGAGAAATTATGGGAAGAGAAGGGAGGTTTATTTACCAGCATGGGTTCTCTGTACATCTCTCATTCTCATTCTCTCCTTCCTTTTTCTTCTAAATGATATCTAGATAAAAGTAACTGTGAAAAAATTAAAAAATTAAATTATAAGTCCAAAGCCTAGATTTCGGATAAGTCCGTAATTGCTAGATTCTTAGCTCAAATAGAAAGTATATAATAGTTATATAATAATAAATAATTTAAATAATAAGTATATCGTAATAAATAATAGAAAGTATATAAGTAAATAATTCTACTGATGATGTTAAAGTGGGGCCTTATGTCCAGCTGCTACATGCGTCCTCCTATTTGCTTTTAAGAAGCATAATTTTTCGAGAAAATGTATTAAAAAATACTTGTATTCATCGTGCGCAGGGAATCGTTCAGGAGACACCGAAACGGCATTGTTAAACTTTTCTCCGACATATTGTTTACATGGAAAAAATCTATATAACAAAAAAATAGTATTTTAATCAGTTTTAGAATGTTAACATAAAAGCTTTTTGACCCTTTTTTTTATTTTTTTGAGATACAATGAAAAAACCATGATTTTTATGGACTTTTCATGGAGTTGAGAATATTCAAAACAACTATACTTACGAATAAGTAAATTCTTGTAATGACTCCATATTAAAGGCGTGCGACGCCCTGTTAGCGGCTGGGGAGAATGATTGCATTTTTGGGACTCGCTACAATCTTTCACGCAGATGCGCTTAGTACAATAAAAACGTTAAAGAGGCGGCACGCATCGGTGTACAACGGCCCAGCGCGGCGTGGAGGGGGCACTTTTGCCGCGTCGCCAAGATTGAACGCTTCTAATATCGCGTGCCGATAAATTACGGAGGATTTTATATAACGCGGGACCGCCGACTGTATGTAGCTAGTTTGGGAGAGGTGGTGCGATTTTTGCGCCACTTCATCAGCTGCTCCACCATCGTCTCCCTAATTCATTTAACACCAATAAAATAATTATGAAAGCGTAAAGCATGCCGAAACGGGAATGAAGCACAGCGCCAATCATCCCCGCTTTTGTTATGCGTTCATAAATTTAATTGCAAGTAATTGGCCAATAAATCAGGTTGTATATATATATACAAATATATATATATATATATATATATATATATATATATATATATATATATATATAGATAGATATATACAGCTGGTAAGAAATAAAACGAGTCGATGAACGTGAGATAGGGTAGATCTAGGTTTGAAAGAGGAAGGCGTAGACAAGGAACGAAAAGAGATAACAGTATGGCAGAGAGAAACAATGAGGATTCGATCGCGTATACTATTCACCTGCAGTTTGAAAAGATTATTGTAGTATACAACGGATAAAAGTATGTAATTAAACGCTTTGTCCGTACGTATAAATCGATGTCACACATCGAACTAATATTCTCTCTGTCTGTCTCTGTCTCTCTCTCTCTCTCTCTCTCTCTCTCTCTCTCTCTCTCTCTCTCTCTCTCTCTGTCTCTCTCTTTCTCTCTCTCTCTCTCTAGCTCTGTCTCTCTCCCTCTTTCTCTATCCCTCTCCCTCCAAACTGTGCATCCGTCCAGCTTCCCGACTCGCCTATCGAATCATTGCATGCGAAGGGAGTAAATCCCGAGAGCAACCAGGCAAATTGTAAAACGCTGCGCGGATTACGCGCGTGCCGCATTGAGGTCGCGTGCGCGATAATAAATTATACATCGACGACCAATGTTGAACGCCCACCGTCAGGAGCACCTGGATATGACCGAAGGGGCGCCTGCGTACAAGCGCGCTCCTGCTAAATTCATCGCGCGCAATAAACAAGCCGCGAAGCTTCTTGCATCCCACGCGGCCAAATATTCCACTCAACCTTTTAGCTTACCCGCCTATCCCCCCTCCCATCTCTCTTTCTCTCCCTCTCTGATCTAATAGTTGTAGCATGAGTAGTTGTCTGGTATAAAACCCCCTCTATTCGTACAAACAGCAAAATGACTATATAGGCAAACCATCATTCGGCCAGTCATACGGTATAAGCGTGATAGCATGTATGTCGAAATCATGCAGGATGTTTTGCAGGGGCATTTGCGTTCAATTTATTTCATTGAAGGATCTTCCATTGCTCGTTTCACTTTTTTGTGAAGCTCGATCGATTTGTCCATTTATTTATTTTCTCTTCCGCGTTCTAGTCGGTGGAAATGAATTTTGCAAAATTGCTTGTGTTCTGCAGAATCTGCAGAACAAACCATGTATATGGCAGATATTTTGAATATTACTTTATATTTTTTTATTATTTATGTTATTTAATTTTCTTATATTCACGTGATTACAGTACTTACAAATTCAAAACCAGATATATTAAATTTCCTATAAAATTTGCGTATTTCACTCTTCTTTTGTGCATCATCTAGCAAATGTTTTTCCGACTTATTTCAATTCTAAAAGAACATTGCCAAAATATCAAAAAAGTAAAAGAGATTGAAAAGTAACAAACAAAATTAAAAAATGAATTAAATAGATGGGAAAATTAAAAAGGCAGATGAAGAAATTAGTTTGTGTTATTCAAAGTATCAAGCAAAACAGTAGAGAAAACATAATGTCTTTACTCTTGTTGTGAATCTTAAGGAAACCGAAGTCTTTTACAGATAGATAATACCGTAGAGAAGATAACTGATAGATGAACCAGGCAATCAATTAAATGAATCAGAGATGTCTGAAGAGTAACTATATAACAAATCATATTCTTCTAATCCAAAGATCATAGAATAGAAATAAATTAGAATAATTTAAAACCTTTTTTGTGTGACAAGATAAGTCAAACATTGGCGTCCTTTTTTTTGTGAAACAAGAAATGATTCATATGTTCGTAATTGTTTGACTAGTAAGATAAGATCTACAAATGCGTTATTATTTTTGTTCGTATAGCGAAATATGTCATGAACAGATAGTAAAAATTAAAAAAAATTTGTTTCAAAGATACACGGTTGAAACTAATGAGATATATGGGATAGAAAAGTTTTAGGCAAAATTAAGTTTTGTAATTCTGCAATACACGTAACCAAATAACCTGCATTTTGTTCTTGCTTTAATATATAAAGTGAAAAAAAACTAGTGAAGTGGCTAAATATTCTCAGTTTCTAAACAAACTTTGCCATATGGTGTTTTTAAATATATACGTATTAAAAAAAAAATTATTTATTTATAATAAAAGGAGGTAATTTGAGAATTTCTCTACAAAAACCCAGACATGACAACTAGCATTGAGCAAAATTTAAACCAAAGTCGATCCTGTCAACGAGAACTGTTGAAGAGAATGGTCCATAGAAGAACATCAATATTTATACTAACGAAGCTTAGTGAATATTCACCAATATACAATTTATTACTTACAAGAAAGCACATTTTTTCCATGTTTATAAAAGTAGTAAATATATTAGTATGCAGAGGTTCCAAAACGCTGTGTAATAAAGTTGTTCCAAGTGATGATAAAAAAATCATTATTGTGCTATTTATCTTTACGATTAATGCAGTGGATTAACTCCTGCACCCCCTATCGGCTGATTGACACAACCGCCGCTGGAAAATACACATGTGTTTTGTTTATTAGCCTATCGTAGCTCACTCTTATTCTCGCATAAATAGAGCGATGTTAGATAACATCAAAAAATACAAATTAGATGTGTACGAATGAGATGGACTACGTGGCAACGAAACTTGGAAGGTAATATTTTGCGCAAATTTCTTGAATTAATTTGCGATGATATTGAGTTCAAATAGTCTTTAATTTGGATTAAAATTAAATTTTGCAGTAAATTTTTTATCAGTTGGCAAGCGACAAATTACGTAAAAGTTGGGATTTAAAAAATTAAACAATTTTGCAGCAAGCTATAATCTTCAATTGCAACCATTTATAGAAGATGAGCCAGTGAAATATTCTGGTGATATTGCGCAAATTGAACGTGTAAACAAAAATGTTTAAAACAAAAACTATTAAACTATTAATTTTGATAATATTATACTACTAGAAGCTTAAGCATGGCAAATTTTACCGAATGTACTTTTGCTGAAAGATAATTTTCGGGAAATAATTGGTGAAAAAATTGTCACCCTGTAATTGTCTAGACATTTTAAGTATAGTTCTTATTCTATTAAATCTTTTGTATGTACATGTATATTATTTGTATATATAGCACATATAAAAAAAGACGAGATTATCTGTATAAAATATATAAATATATATGAACAGTTCAGATACATCGTAGCATCAAAAATTTTACTTTAGAGCGTTAAAATTAATTCTATATATAGGAAAATACTGATGGGTTGAAAAATAAAAAAGAATTTCTCTTAAAGCGATATTATTTGATGTTTGTGAATAACATAATAAATTAATAAATAACAAAATCATGAAGAAAAACGACATAAATGTCATGTAAAGAGTGGAGTAAAAATAAAATAATCGAACTACAATATTTATATCAAAATTCAAATGTATAGCCTCGGCCAGTATATCGAACGACCGATTAACAATGATTGGGTAAACTAACGAATGGCTTTTCCACACCCGTAGTTCTGATCGGAAAAAATAAAAGGCAGAAAAGCGAAATAGCGACGCCAAAGCAAAATTTCATGGACAGAACAGCGAAAGTGATTCCCTCACACTGCCTCGTCGAAGTAACACAATTTATTTCTATACAGGCATATACATCCGATGTTTGATTGCGTCTGCTGCCATCAGCGAGAAATATAGATGTCCAAGCCTGTAAATTTAAAACCCATCAATAAGTCATACGATTTTTTAATATCTATCCTATACTATAAAAATGTAAATATTTATAGATATCTGACTAAAAATTAAGAATTTCATAAAACTATGTATAAATCTGTCTTCCCATCCCTATTTACAACATAAAATAAGTAACATGAAAAGTTTTGTTTACTTAACATGGTTCGATTATTGCAGTCGAGTAATTCACAAATCATAATTGTTTTAATTATTATTGTCGTTGCAATTGTTGTTACAGTTATTGTCCTTTGTGCTACTGTTGTGCTATTATTATTTTTATTTTATGTAGATTTTTATCTTCATTATTATTATTATTATTATTATTTCCATCAGATATCTATACCTTCTTCGTTTTTTCTATCTTCATCAGCCGATCGGGGCATAGATTATTTTTCAAGTTTATATTGAAAGAGAATGATATGAAACGAATACATATTAATACGTAATTGATATATACGCGAAATTTCAGAAAAAATTTCCGTTCAACATAACGAGAAAATTACTGATTGTTGCACAATTATCGAGACCAAACCGAGAGTAACTGGAAATATTTAATAATTTCGTAAGGATGAAACCATTAAGAATTCAACGCAGAGAAAGATGTGCTTTTTGTCAGCAAAAAAAACGTATTCATATTTATATTCATTATATTCATTAATCTGTTGAAAGTACACGAAGTCCTGCAGAATATAGGTGGTGTAAACTTTGAATATTAATTTATACAAAAACGTCTTGTACGTTTTTAGATCAGGCCACTCATGCGCGCACATATCTCGCAGCATTGTGCCGACAAGGCAACGGGGTGATATTGAATTATATACTGTAAATTTCCCAGAGAAATAATTTTAAAAGGACTCCCTCCTTCCGGTTTCAGTCAAAGTCAGTCTATTTGAATCGGCATTTGTCACGTAGTTATCCAGAATAATTAGCAGAATAGCACTTAATAAATCACGAGCTTCAGCCTCCAATTTACGCATACCTGTATATATATATATATATATATATATATATATATATATATATATATATATATATACAGCAGACAAGTTCCAACCAGAGCACAACAACAGCCCGTAGCAGGGTACATTTTATAATTTAATTCTCCGCGACGGCTTGATATTTCACATTTTATGCAAGCTTTTGCCGACTCCCTTTCTCCCAATAAAGCCAGGTAAAACCTTTATTCCGCTTTTTATATAACCCCCATCGGTGCCTCAGAGCTCAGAGTTGGTCCCCGCCCGTCTTTGTCCAAGTGAATTTCGCGCGAGCCAAATCAGCAGGAGATTTGCCGCGTTCAAACAACTGATGTAACCGAACCGTATGTACGGAATAATGGCTCGCTTTGTGAACTGCTTGACTGAATTGTTTGAGACCAATGAATGGTTGAATAGAATCCTAAATTGAAGAATGTAATTATTGTTGAAGATGAATGCTGAATATCCTATACACTTAATTTTGCGTGTCCATAACGCTTTCTTTTACCTATACATTTACATTTACATATTTTACAAGCTATGCTTAAATTATTATTTTGAATTTGATTCTAAGAAACTAATAAATTTTAATATTTTGAAACATTTATTTTACATAGATGCACGTTTTTAGAAGTTATAGATCGTTTAATTCGATTCAATTTTCCCTATATAACGTATTAGAAGGCAATAATTTTCTCGCAAACTGATAAATTATTTATTCAAAGTTTTAAAATAGATTACTTTTATAATCAGTTTAATTATATGAATTTAGATACAACATTTTGCAAATAAAATAAACAAAAAAAAATTCTGAATTAGTTCATAAAAATTTGGTAATTACTTTTCAATAAGTTTTTTAGTAAATCTCGGAGATAAAAAACTGTCTTCGTAAAAGAACGACTACAGTTCTGTTTTATGAACAGCGGCTGAACCCCGTACCGCTATATAAAATTACTTATGAGTTTGCTCGACAATACCGTCTGTGTGGTCAAAAGCTAAGACTTCCATTTATTGCCATTGCGGGTAAATGTATTTAACGATAGAGAACGTTTTTGTCCTCTCTACTTTTGAAATTGACTTGATTGGGTTCTGTTAGTTGTCCGGCTCGAACCGAAGAAAAATTCGAAAGTCGTTCGGTAATTAACAAGAAAAGAGAAAAAAAGAGAGAGAGAGAGAGAGAGAGAGAGAGAGAGAGAAGGAGAGAAATGGAACGAGAAAGACAGAGTTGGAACGAGATGTAGCACGAATGAATGAAGAAATATAAGTAGAATAACTGTCCTCCTTTAGAAGTACTAATAATTATATTTAATTTTGTCAACTCATCTACAAAATTAAAAAAAAACGTAAAGTCCATACTCGAATAGAGAAGTAAAAGGTTCATTATATTGACTAAATATCTACGGTAATATATACTGAATACATTTTATCACACTCGAACAGCATAATTTTTTATATAGAATTGGAAAACAATAATAATTGTCTTCCAATTATCTCAAAATTAGTTTGAATATAAAAAAAGTATTAAAGTATTCAAAAACACTATTCACTGTTAATATTAAAATATATAACATGATATATGATTAGCTATGTCTTCATGTATTGTAGCAAAACCTCTACTGCGGATAAGAAATTTGTAATAAATCTATGAATTCTTTGTTCAATTAACGTATTAAAAAAGTACAGCTTCATCTTCAATCACTTCGATTTCATTTGTACGAAAATGTTCTACTTTTTCAAGCGCTTTCTTCAACGATCTATATATTACGTCCCTGCTCCGGACGATGAACTCACTGTTCAATTCGTTTTTTTTCTGCTTAAATAAGAAAGTCCGCATATATAAGAGAAGAAAAGGTTTGGTTAACGTCATTAAGCGCCGGCAACAAAACTTAAATCCACTCGTTGAAAGCACGCATTATAAATTCGAATGTTGTCCACTGCAAGAAAAGATATCGCCCTTCATGCTGTTCGTTAAGCGAGCCATACATACGACGCGGATCATCGTCAGAAATCCCACTTCAGTGTGCGGATTCTAAAGGAGGGATAAACAGAGAGAGAGAGAGAGAGAGAGAGAGAGAGAGAGAGAGAGAGAGAGAGAGAGAGAGAGAGAGAGAGAGGGAGAGAGAGAGAGAGAGGGAGGGGAGAGGGAGAATTCCACGCTGATATTATTTCACCACGGTATGCCGCATAAGGGCCGATAAATAAAATTTGGCTCTGGCGCACCTATTATATACCCTGCGCGCATCCCGATGAGAAGACGCGATATGAGGTTTCGTGTAGCTTCGGAAGCACCGCCAAAAGTAACCAGGAACAGAAACCGTCTCCTATAAATATATATATATATATATATATATATATATATATATATATATATATATATATATATATATATGGAAATTTTAACGTGACGGCTTCATATAGATGGAGGTGAATTAGCTCCTTCAAATTGAGGCTTTTGTTGTAATGGTAGATACTTTGAATCATCAGTGCAACACTAGGTGGGCCTCAATGAGAATCCCCTAATACAGTGGGTAAATTTTCGATTAAGATCTCAAGCTTTTGTATCGTTTCCTCCGCGAACAAAGCTTTTTCTTGGACAATTGCATTGAGCTAATTGTTAAGACTTAATCGTACATCATAACAGTTGAACGTGAATGGAAAGTTTCTTAAAAGTATGAACGAGGGTAGCCAATTAAATTATACGTGAGCGTCATATACACCATCGACCGTTCCAATCGTTTTGTATAATAGAGCAATTCGCATGAATTTCGGCGTGCTAAGCAATGATAATCTTTATTGTTCTATACCCTAGTAGAAATCTCATAGATTTCAATTAGTTGGAAAGTAGTTACTACAATCCAAAAAATTAATATTTATAGAATATTATGCTATTATATTGTTTATGAAACGAAATAATCACCATAAGATAAATTAATATTTTGAAAGACCTACAAAAGAATATTAAAGTCTGTTTTAAGAATTATCTTTTTTAATATTAGAAATTTAACTTGGTTTTGCATGATCACGCATATGAGAGATCCAGGGGGAATGAGATTTATTTCATTCATAACTCTCTCAATAAATGAAAAATCCTTTTCATAAAAAAGCCGCGTATATTAATTATTTCTTTTTAATGATATTTTGAAAGTTAAGTGTCAATGATAATTTTTAGAAGATATTTAATTACAAAAACAGTCATATCGCGTGTGTCGGAAGTACAAAATGTCTGCCATATAGGCGATCTAACAGACGCCGCTCGACAATTCGACGCATGAGTAATTCAAAATAGCATGAGATATATGAAGTATTATAAAAAAATTATTATACACGTAATAATTTCATGTCATTATTATTGTAATAATATTATGGTTATTTTAAATTAGAAACATGTATTCTAGAAGGATTTTTATAAATCAACATTGCCTTGAATATTTTATTATTTAAACTATGACAAACAACAAATAAAAATTGTTCAAACGTTAAGAAGGAAATTGAACTTTAAATGAATAATCATCTCGATTCTAAATATTTGTAGAAAATTCACATTGAAAGAATATAAAAGTTTTTTATTATTCAGAAACAAACTGTTAATATTGTTCAATATACTTTATTTGATAGTTATTCTTTTGATTTTTATCAACATTGTGAGTTGACATTTTTTAATATCAACCAAGTATTTTTATATACGATTTGAGAAATAAATTAAAATACTCTGAGATTTGAGACATTTGGGTACTGTTATTTTAATTTGTAGTTAGCCGTAGTTAGCTTTGGTTGCTCTGACTGTGCTCGCAAACAAATTAAACCGTTTCAACAAAAAATTCATATCAAGATCATAAGTACACATTTTCAAAACATAATTTTCACTGCTAAATTCTGACAACTTTATTGATGAGGCAGTTTCAAAAATATTATTTTTTTATCTTTTTTAAGTCATAGCTTGCGTATCAATGAATGCAATATTCAAAATTAGGAACTCAATATAAATTTACAATTTATTAATTAAAATAACTATCAACGCCAATGAATTTATATAATAATAACAATGATATTAATTTTTTAGCTATATATTATACCTTGTTTAACCTTGTTTTAAGATAAATTTTCATCACAGCCAAAAATTGATACGCAACTAACTATTATGGGTTTTAAATACCTAAAAAGTAGCTTTAGAAAATATAAATCGGCCAAAATGTTCAGAAAAAATGTTACATGTTAAGCTAATTACTACGGAAATTTACTAATTACTAGTAACCTTGTTACTAGTTTCTTCATAATGAAATGCTTTGTTTAAAGCTTAAAAACGTTTAGCATTTATACCAGGGATGCACAAAGATAATGTGGGTTTTTATTGTTAAAAGCTACACAAAAAATGCTCAATCAATCAGAATAAAAATTTTTATAATTAACTGAGATACAATAGATTATCATAATAGTACTCTTTTATAAATATAAAAGATTTTGCTTAGCCTGATTAAGTATATATCAATATATAGTGCCAAAATTCTCTGTACGGCAAATACTGCAACTTTTACTAAATTGAATCTTTATTAGTATTAATACTTTTCGGGCATAGTCAGTTACTGGCACATATAGAATATTTGATCTTTTTTTAAATTATTTATGCTTTAAATCTTTAAATAATAATATAATTTTTTATTATACTTGTTTGTTATACTTTTTATTAATTTTTTATTATACTTTTTTTTGATGATTCTAAGCTGTAATTCGTGTAAGCTGCTAATTAAAAAATTACGAGCATATGCTCCTTAGATAGATATTGTAGCTTTTAACTAATTTTAATACGTTTATTATTCTGGATAGACATATAAAATTTATGAATAGATATATTTGATTATATTTTCAAAAGAAAACAATGGAGATAAAATTCAATTACTCATAAGTGCTCATTCAAATATAATGTGACGTCTGAACTTTTTACACGTATTTTTCCGAGTATATTGTGCTATTAACTTAAAATCTCGGATATAATTTGAGTAAAAAATGTTAAAACTGCGTAAAGCTCCAAATGTCTGCAACAATCTGAGCTTCATAACGCGTTAAAATTAAATCGCTTAACATAACGTCGATATTTATTGTACTTTATTTTATGAAATTCGTGAAAAACGTCAGGTAGTTTTAAATGGGCTTTTTACATCACAGTAAAATCTAAGCATCGTCAAAATTATTGTTAAAGGCTATCTCTGAATAAATGTCTCTTCTTCATTATGTCCAATCTATAATGCAAAGCGAGGTCAATATATTGCTTCTTAAACTGTTATCCCAGCTCTACTATATTTATTCGATCACGTAATACAATATTGTAGTAGTCAAATGTATGAATCACACGTATGTGTCCGGTCATAAACAACAGTATGTGTGATTTTCCCTCAACATCTTTACACGCCTTCATTACTTACACAAAGAATCATTTAACGATCGCATTCCCACATGTCGTCACTGTGCAAAAGGGAATAACCGAGCTCGCCGAGGCGAAGGAAGAAAAAAAAATGAGAAGGAGGCATCGCAATCGCCTTCTCAGAGCGCCTTTAGATCGCAAGTCATTCCCTCGTGAACTCAGCGAAAAATCTGTGTATGTATTTATATATATTTATATATGTACACACACACGCACACACACGCGCGCGCGCGCGCATACGCACAAAAGAGTAGAGGAACGTCGTGTCGTAATAGGACGAAGAAGTGGAGCGGGGTGGCTGTAGAGCAGGACCATGAATTGATGACCTTCTTTCCCCCCTCCCCCATTGCCTTTGCGAAGCAAGATAATTATTTCATCGCATACTCATCAGTCAGTCAGTCTTTGATTACGTCGGCGTAAGCTTCCATACGGGCAGCTTGCCTGATTTATGCCAGATCTCATGGGTGGCCAAGCAGAAAATGTATTCCACGTCATCATCTCACCCGGTCAACCTCTCTCTCTCTCTCTCTCTCTCTCTCCGTCTCCCTCTATCTACCTATCTATTTATCTATCTATCTATTTATCTATCTTTCCTCTATATTACCAACCTCCTTTATTCTGCTTTATACGCAATGCAGCTCCTTGCACCCGTATGGGCATCCCGCAAATGGTTGAATTCGTGTCTCTTTAAATTTTACGCTCGTTATATATTCATACTACGAAGATTCCGCGATACAATTCGTGTCGTATATATATATATATATATATATATATATATATATATATATATATATATATATATATAGACACCAACTTGTAACTATCCAGATCGCCAAGAGAGATTAGAGGCCCGCAATCGATATCAGGATATCGATCAACCTACGTGGGGAGGGAGGTGGCATGTGGGGTGCATATAAGAATCGATTATAGAATTCTCGAGTAGTATAGTGATTTTTCTTTTGCTTTATGACCTAATAGTGCATCTATTACACATCTGAAGGTATTAATGAGCTTATTAAACTTCCCAATTACCGCACGATGCGCGATCTCTTTGCATCTGTGATGTCTATATCTATCTTCATCGTCCTTTTATATGCTACTTGATCCAGATTCTCTCTCTCTCTCTCTCTCTCTCTCTCTCTCTCTCTCTCTCACTCTCTCCCTCTCTTTCGCTGCAGATATTGATTTTTCTGATAAGAATTTCAGAATGAAATTTCAAATAATTTCTTATTCGTTTTGGTTCTACTGTAGAAGTTTAAAAAATTATGAATATAGAGGACGATAAATTAGTCAGCCATTCAGGTGTGTCTCGGGTAGATAAGATTAAATAATATATATCCAGTTTGAACCATTGTTCATGCTTATTCTTATGAGCTCACAATTACATTAATCTTTTTATTAATGAAGTTAGTATAATGAGCTGGAGAAAGTAGTTTTGACATTGCTTTAAGTAACTCTTTGTCTTTTAAAAAATTCAGTATTATGAATCATAATTTTTATCACCAATTTGACAAGGAAAAATCGTTTCAGAACGCTTTTCAAACGACTAATAAAGGTGTGTTGAATATATCAATCCTTATGTAATTGAACCTTATATTACTAAGTTATGGGTTATTTCTAAATTATTTCATACTTTTAATAACAAAAAATATGTCATTTAAAAGGATCATAAATGAGCGCAATCAGAAAATCCTGTACCGTAGTAGAACGATCAATGAAATAATACTATATATTACAGAAATGCAGTCTTTAGAAAATGAAACATCTCTTAAAATCCACAAGATTTTAATTCATGTAAAAGTATCCGAGGTAACATACTTAAGATTTTAAAAGAGAAAAAAATTAGCATTAAATATGATATACCCTGTCTCTGGTAACAATACTAAAGATATTTAAGTCGTAACCAAGGTATATGGTTTTGAAGAAAGATAGAAACAAAGTAGTTAGATTCGGCAGTAAATAGAAATATATGAAACCTTTTCTTCCGGTTGATTCTGACCGATTGATAAATATGTTGTCTAAACCTAGGTTTTAGTATTTAAAATCCACAACAGTTAATATTGTATACATATTTTTATTAATTTTATATATATAAGTATTTTATATAATTATTCACAGTACCATTGACGTCTGTTTTTAACAAGTGATTCGAAAATTTTGCCTAAACTAGCCGATAATGAAATTGGCCTGACGCCTCTGTTATTTGGTTTTTCTATAAATAATACGAATGACTTAGTCCATACACCAGGGTAGCAGTTTTTTATTACATTTTATTAAAGAAATTATGCAAGATAATTTCTTTATACTGTATGCTAAGATTTTTTATTGTTTCATAGTCAATACCGTTTATTCCTGCTGCTAATTTTTTTTTCGTATCTAACACAGAATTGATTTCACCAAGTTGAAAAGCGTTATCGAAAAACGAAATTTGATCACCGTTACAAATTGGTAGATATTCAGGATAAGATTTACACCATGGTGGGCATATTCTATTTAGGGTCGATTCTATACATTCAGAATTTTGTAAACTGTTGTTGATGTTTGTAAACTGTACTGTACACCACTTGACTTTCAACATTTTGCATCGGTTCGAAACATATGTACCGTTGGTGTTGAAAACTATCGATTCTGTAAATTCTTGAAAACATTTTTTCTTTTTATTTCTGAATGGCTTTACAGCAATACAATTAATTTTATTCTATATTATACAATCGTTCAGGGCTTTACTGAAATTCCATATTTTCTAAGCTGCCTTTCTTTGCCTTTTTATTTTGATGCATTCTTCGTCTCACCGTGGAACGGAATTTGGATTTGGAACGGAATGGAAGGATCGATATTTTTCTGTTTAGGTGTACTGTTTATCAAACACTTTCTTATAACATTAGAGAATATTTCATATTTTTTATTTGGCGGCGAGCTTATAAATACGTCTGTTATAAAAGTGGAGAGGTTAGAGTTTAATTTTATTTTAAAATAGTCCCAACGCGTAAGAAGTGTTTTTATTTTAAACGATTTTTTCTTATAACTATTATTGTTGAGGTTGATAGAGCAGGAAATAGGAAAGTGATCAGAGCCAATGGGATCGTCGAGAACTTGTATACTTATTTTGTCGGCTATATTTTGACTAGAGAATACCAGAACAATATTTGAATAATTGCTATTCAAGGGGTTTACGCGAGTTATTGTATTAGAATTGTGCACAAACAAGTTATACTTCTCTAGACTGTTTGCTAGTCTCTCGCCATTCAAATCAGTTTTTGAAGAATTCCATATAATATTATGAGAATTGAAAGCTCCGTTAAGTAACATAGGATAAGCGTTATCCGTGTGAGAAATTATAGAGTTCCACTGATCTTGTGAGAGCATTCCCTTGGCTCTATAACAGTCAATAATATCAATTAATGGGTTTGTATTCGTTAAGCGTATCTTATATACTTCAAAAGTTATGTCCGCAGAGTCTATAATTATTTCTTTAAATGCGATGGATTTTCGAACCATTATGAGTAATTCCTCCCCCTCTCGAATTATTCGGATTTTTTTGTAGCTAGACGAATCCGTGAGCGAACGTAGATTTGTTATTATTATTTTCGTTTTTGTCTATTACATTTTTTAACCTTGATTCGACCCATAAAAGTATGTCGATATTTTGAAGTAAACCAGGAATCTTATTTCTTTGCAGATTTATACGTACTTCAGGCAGTCCAAGGAATTATTTGGAGCTGTTATTATGTTGGTATTATGTTATGTATGTATAGTATAAATTTCTATATATATATATATATATATATATATATATATATATATATATATATATATGTATACCTCCAGATGTTTATGTTTCTGCGTCGTTGTAATCGCCAATACTTTCACTTTTACTGTGTTTGTTGATTTCATTAACATTATCCGTGATTAATTTAGCTTTTATTCTTGTAAGTTTTGCTTTTACCGACCTTCCGTCAATTAGAGTATAAACTTTTTTTAATATTTCAATGACATCAGCTTTATTGTTTGAAATTTTCTGTACTTCTTCTATAATGTTAGGATTTTTGTACCTTTTTTTTAACAAAATTTAAAAACTGATTGAAACTGAAGGGAACAGATTCGTATTCATTTTTAAAAATTTCAGTACAATTTGGTAATGCATTTTCGATAAGAGTTATTTTTTGTTCGTTATTATATTGGAGTTTTTTTTATTTATTTTCGAGATTTTACAATTTTCTTGCATGTTCTCTCGTGAAGAGTATGATTTCTCACTGTTGGTGGACCATCGTATTTTAAATACCATTTGTTCACCTGTTGGATTATCTTATACGGGTATAAGATGTACGGGGACATAAACTATTACTAGGCTGCTTATTACACACATTTTTGCTTCTTGTGTCGATTTTATACTTTCTACTTGCTCTGCCTGAGAGAACTCTTCTGTATTTGTGCAGTTTCTTGAAATGCATCCTTCTAATTTATATTTAACGCATTTGATTGTATCTGTACTTCCATATATAGTGAAATCAATTTCTTCATTATTTATTTGTAACACACTTGGAATTGTTATCGTATCTTCTGATTATAATATATACTTGACACCTTTGGCTGTCTAATCATACCCTGCATCAATCGCATACCCCGCAATACTTGCTTTCATTCTTGTTACTGTTGAGCTTCTATTTCCGTTAAGAATGTCAAGTCTGCTTTCAAAGATACTGATTGGAATTATAGGAGAAACGTTTCAAAGTCTAATTCTATCGTATTTTGAAACCAAAGACCTAATGAATATTTTATTTTCTTTGATCACGATGAATTCATATTTTGTTATTAAACTATCGACCGTACTTTTACTAGATAAGTAGATACGTACCCTGTTTTTCGAAACTTTAGAAGCGCAGAGGATGTTTTCCGGCTTTATAATTTTATCTATCAATACAGTATAATCTGATAATGTTAAGTCATTTGCACATGTCATTATTATAGCTTGATCTCTTTTAGAACATTTTTCCTCTTGAGCTTTACTTGCGTAACTAGAATTTTCGAAATCTTTTGCAAAAAATTTAACAGTTTTGTTCTGTAACTGAGATTCATTTAATACAAATGGAGTTACTCATGATTGGGAGGATTCTCCAGATGTTGAAGGTGCTTCCCCTGACATTGTTTCAATCATGTGAAATAATAATTTTCACCACTAACAGACACCACCCTTGACTGCGGCCCGTAACAGTATATCAAAGGCATACAGTCGGCACTTGTGTATATAACGCGTAAGATGTAAACACATCTGTAAGATGTAAACAGGTGCTCAATTGTAACTGAATTCTCAGTTTTTCATCAGGTACTTAACTACTGAAATATTCTGATTTTCTTTTCGCAACAAGACGTAACCAATTGTTTGTATCGAGTTTCGCATTCGTAGAATTCAATATAGAATTTGAGTTGCGGAAAACAACTATCCTTTCCACCCAATAGTCTTGATGGTGATTCTTTGCATAAACCCCCTTTCATGAATAGCAGTTAATTTTACTAGATGCCTTTAATGTATCAAACATACATTTTATAATTAATTTCGAGGAAATAAACTACAGAACTATATTGACGGCGTTATCTATATGGAAACATTGTAAAACTGTTATGGAATATAATGCCAATGGTGACTAGAGTGCAACGATCACTCTCCAAGAAGGAAAGCGGACTTTACGAAAGGGGGGTCTGATTCTGACAATTTATTAATTTTCACAATACATGTTTAGGAAGCATTTACAGAAAAAGGCAGTTACACATTGTTTTCTGTGAAATTTTATCGAAATATATTTGTTCTAGTCAATTGAATAAATTTGTTAAATATTTAACTCAAGAAAGGCGAATTTACACTTATATTAGCGAACACGTTATGTAATTATTATTCAGGAGTACCGAAAGGATGGGTACTATATCATACACGTAGTTAAATAAATAAATAATTATAGAGAACTCAATTGTATACAATTGGCAGATGATGTATTTTTTTGTGGAAAAAGAAAAGCCTGTAGAAAAAATTAATAAAGAACCTATAGTAAGAATTGGAAGTTTCAAACATTAAATTTTTATCTAGCACCTAAAAAACTATACACTTCAATGTTAACCAACAAAAATATTCAGCGTGCGATTTTTTATATGAGCAATACAAATATGCAATAAATGGTAATAATGCAGCATAATTTTTGGTATTACGAATTAAATTTTTACACCAAATTAATTCTTTTAAAACTAAATGTTATAGCTCTATACATTGTCATGTTTTTAGAAGGTAACTTCTAAATACAGTACTAAGTACAACAAATACAAATACTTTTTACAAGTATTTTGTAAGGTGAGCATGTCACTCTCTCTCTCTCTGTCTCTTTGTGTCTCTTCAAATTTAAATCTACAGTCAAAACTAATTACTAGTGCGTCAATATATACTGACGAACCTATTAAAAAAGCAGACATTAAATTATGAAACCCTTCCGATCTTGGTATTACCGCCAATACGATTGTTGACTCTCAAGCGAAAGAAGCAAAATGCCTATGAAACTGTTTTTATTATCCGAGGAAGCAAACGCTTCAGCCTGTAGATACATATTGGATTTCTAGATAAATTATAGCTTCACCGTAAAAATGTTGTAAAAATATTCTTTTTCAGTACATAAATCTTAAATTCCAATAAAATGAAATAAAATTCACTATTCAAAACCAATGATATTTATTAAACTATAATATCATACATGACTTGAACAACTACAACTTCTTACAATATTGCTGTGAGAACTCGGTGAAATCAGCAGTTACAATATATATATATATATATATATATATATATATATATATATATATATATATATTGTTAGATTATTTTAGCCTTCTATAAATAATAAAGCAAAAAATACTTGAAACTAAATATTGGAGAGTATCGTAAAAGGATGTAAACATATGTGTCCACTGGGTCTTATTACGATCTGCGTCTTTGCTGCCCTGCGTGGCAAATGATTTATGAGTTTATTGTTTAGATGCCTGATGTGTTTTTATAGGTTTTAAATTTCTCTCAAAGGCTTGCAGAGTTTTCAATTTCGAGTACTGCAGTTAGTCTTGCGTTGTCCTTTCGTTTGAACAGACGTCTTTTCTTTCCTCGTTTGAAATAAAGTTCATGTTAAAAGATTATTTCGTGTATCTTTATTTTAACATTCCACCTACTATATTTAATAAAATTCAATATATATATATATATATATATATATATATATATATATATATATATATATACAATAAACCTCGAAGCACTATAGAAATTTGATGAGATTTGTTTTTATACGCCTTTTACCAAAAAAAGAGCAATAAAAACGTTTCCTCGAAGAAATCAAAGTTCCGTATTTTCATTGTATAATTACCATAACAACAGCTTCTAGATTAATTACTGCATAATATCCACTACGAAAGAATTTAAAATGGGATAGAAAAACCGCAGACAGCTCTGAGTATATATATATATATATATATATATATATATATATATATATATATATATTATATATCAGAAGCAATCGTATCGGTTGTATAAGCGTGAGTAGATTCTCGCATAATAATGAGGCTTCGGATTTTGTACATATAGTCTCGGCACACAAAAGGGGATCCGTATCAACGTCAAGGTCGGCTCGGAAACTTGGTCTTACCTCATGTATTTTTGTATGCTAAATCAATTTTTCGAGGGTACCAAGTCTAAAAATTGGTCATTTTGAAGATAAGATCCCTTTTTGACATTCAGTGACTAATTTTCGAGAGCATAATGGAAATGTTTCTGTGTGACCCATTCACATTGATAAATAATTACACCTTATAATTTTTTTGTCTCAGATATCTGCAGATTTTTTGGAAAATCCATTTTTGAAATAGGAAACATAAAAACAACTGAATATTTTGTTATGATAGCCCTGTAAACTATATAATTATATAAAGGTTCGAAAAAATGTCATTTGTGTTAAAAAATGGGCCTCATCTTGAGAATAATTAGTTTTTGGGTCTAATACTTTCGAAAAATCGATTCAACGCAACGAAAAATATAATCTAACACTAAATTCCTAACCAGCCCTTGAATTCATTTACTCATTAGAAAATTATTATTTTTATTTGTTTATAACAAAATTGGACCCTTTTTTATTTAAAACAAAAGAAAAAAATTACATAAAATTATTCAATGGCTCATAACGGATAGTTTTAAGCATAATAAAATTTCATTAGCTTCATTGCTTTAGCAGAAATCATCTATGAAGTACGTGATTACACGAGATATAGACCGCTTACGGCTTCGATGGCATTTTTCCTTAAAATATGCATTTTGGAAAAAATATGCAAGGGACAAACGAGTTTTCACACGTAATTATTTATCAAATCGAATGGAATACAATTAGATTAATAAATATTTTTATCGGTCTTACAGTCTTTATATGCATATAAAGTGGCATGCTGGGTTTTTCAATTTAGTTTAGTTCCTGAGGATGAACCGTAGCGGTTCGGAACCTCGGACACCAGGGTAATTCTAAATTTAAGGTGGCGGAGACAGTCAGGTTGTCCTTTACTAACGTAGAATATTACTTTTATTATTTTTATTTTATTTATTATTTTATTTTTATTTTTAATTTTTGATATAATTTATTGTAGTAATAAGTTTGATTTCAGATTCTACGGGGGTGAACATAAAGAATGACAGTCTGACTGTCATTATTTTAGCTAATATATTATATTATATAGACTGTAAGACCGATAAAAATATTTATTAATTTAATTCAGAACAGTCAACATAAGTACAATTTCATCTTACCAAAAAGTAGCACCAAGTTATCCAGGGGATCTTAAAGTTGATACGGGAGTCCCGTATTCCTGGGCACCCGGACTTTTAACTAACCTCGGCCTTATAAATGCAAAAAGGACGCTTTATGGCTGTGATAACCATGCAGGCATCCAGATCCGATCGGTTACTTAAACGTGTTATATTATGTAGAATCCAAAATATTTTTCTCATATGCATAAGCACTGGTTTCTTTATGTTTACGTTCACGCGTCACCTTAAATCAGATCGACGTCTTATATGCCTCGGGCACTATACATACATGAACAAACGATAGCAAGCATGTGTAGCATAATGCACTAATGCGAAACGAGATCGGGCGATATGGCGGACAACTGGAATAGTAGTCTTCACGGGTCGGGCGTAATCACAAGTGCATCAGTGGCTGGATCGTCAAAATAAAAAAATATAACGATCGATTACGCAGACCATAAGTGCACAAATACCACCTGCATAAAAGTGTCGAGGGCGATTCGATTTTGGATTAATTTTAAAATAAATAGCCGATGAACGCCTGGAGATAGCCCGATGCTCCCTATATTTCCAAACCTAGTAAACTGATAGAAAATGAGAAAGAGAGTGAGACCGAGAGAAAGAGAGGGCGGGGGAGAAATAAAGAAAGAGAGAGAAAGAGAGAGAGAGAGAGAGAGAGAGAGAGAGAGAAAGAGAGAGAGAAGGGGTAGATAGAGAAAAAAGATGAGAATGCAGAGCAGAGCATCAGGGACGAGTATATAATTAACATATTACCGATTCTTGATACGGGACTTTATATATATATATATATATATATATATATATATATATATATATATATATATATATATGTTAGATTATTTTAGCCTTCTATAAATAATAAAGCAAAAAATACTTGAAACTAAATATTGGAGAGTATCGTAAAAGGATGTAAACATATGTGTCCACTGGGTCTTATTACGATCTGCGTCTTTGAATGAAATAATTAAATTATGAAATAATGAAATAATTAAATAATGAAATTATAAAATAATGAAATTATGAAATAATGAAATTATGAAATAATGAAATTATGAAATAATGAAATTATGAAATTATGAAGTAATGGAGTTATGAAATTATGAAATAATGACATAATGATGTACTTATTCTTAATTAGAGTTCGTATATAAAAACGATTTTAAATTAATTTAACATCAGTGATTGTGATGCTGTAAATACACCAGTTGAAAATAATATAAATTATAATGATTTAAATTCAGTAAACAAATATGACGCCCTTTTCCAAATAATATCGGATGCTTAATGTATGTAATGATTTGTACGCGTCCAGATTTGAGTACAGCAAAACATTTTCTAAGTAGATATTCAAATAAAAATAATACAGAACTATGGAAATACCTAGAAAGAGTTTTAAGATATTTGAAAGGTTTGATGAATTTAAAATTAACTTATACAAAAGGCAACAGTGAAAATATTTTAAGCGGTTATCTTAAATCTTAATAGGGTGGTCATGAAGGTACTGATAGAAAAAGTACAACAGGCTACTTATTTGAAAGCTATTTGAAAGTTATTTGAAAAATGCACGATTTGTTGGAATACTAAAAGACAAGCATCTGTAGCAACTTCTTCAACAGAGGCAGAATATATGGCTTTATTTGAAGGTGTTAAAGAAGCATTATGGCTAAAGTCTTTAATAAATAATATCTGTGGTGGAAATATTGGGAAGAGGAGTAGGTTCTCGAAAAAATGATTTATATATGTTTTATTAATTTTATTACTCGTACGATGTATCACAACAGTAACAGACAAAATCCCGGCCGCTGCTCGCCGCTCGGCCTTTTAAAGCCCGCACTCTCTCCCCCCGTCGCTACAGAGTGGGGAGAGCGGTGAAATTTTCGGTCGAATCACAGACACATTAGCGCGCGCACTTTTGCGATCGTGCTCTTCTTGCTCGCCGCTACAGCGCGGTAAAGTTTCGGCCCTATCATATGCGGCCGTTGACGCGCCCACTATCGAAGCCGCGCTCTTCAGGTACTTTGACGAAGACGAGGCGGGAAGTTTTCCTATTCCGCGCAAAGGCGTATAGCGCGCGCTCTCTTTCGCGGACAGCGTATTCTTTTTATTCTTCGCAGTGGCGAAAAGGCAAGGCGGTTCTGAGTCAAATTTATCCAGTTCCCCCTCTCTTTTTTTTTCTCGTGGCTCTCTCGACCTCTTGCGCACGTTACTACTCACTGCCAAGCATTCTCCGGGGGTCCCCGCGCACACCTTACGACTCAAACGCGGAAGCTAGACTTCCTAGATAGTACATTGTGCCATCAGAAAACCACTGTGTTTTCAATACATTTGGCTACACGTGTACGTAGGCCTCCGTACACGCGAGTTGGTAACGGCGAGAGGCAGAACTACCCTTTTTACCTTTTTTACCATATATATAATCGAAATATTCATGAAAGTTTCGTTCCTTGCATTTTCACCTTACAATTTTTCTTTACAGGTTGGTTATTTGATACACGGAGCTTTATGAATTTAACGTAATCAGAACGCAATATAAACGAAACATATCGACGAAAATATAAACGAAACATAACAACCAATTTTTTGTATGATAATACGCGAATATAATATATATATATATATATATATATATATATATATATATATATATATATATATATCTTATTTGGGAGACGCATATAATTAACTTGTATGAAAATTAACTTCTATAAAATTAAAAAATTAACTTCTATAAATCTGTAGAAATAACGATATAATTTTATTAAACAATAAATTTGTATTCGGCGCGTATTAAGAAACAATCCGTTACAGTATCGAAATTAAAATCATGAAACCGATTGTAATTTATGAAGACAATAACGGTTGTATAAGTATAGCGAATAACCCAAGTAATCATAAGCGATCAAAACATATAAATATTAAATATCATTTCTCGAGAGAGCAAATAGAGAAAAATGTAATAATATTGAAACATATTTCTACAGGGGAGCAGATTCATGATGCACTAACAAAGCCATTGCCAATTGTGAAATTCCTTGAACTCAGAAAAGGAATGAGCATGGAGGAATAAGAAGATATAATTCATATTGTTTTCATAAATATATTTTATATTAGTAATAGAGACGGTTTGAATAGGTTTTGCTGGGTTTCCCTATTCCTTGCAACAAATGTTGGACCGTGTGTAATTTCCCAGAACAAATGAGGAAAGAAAAAGACTGAAAGGGACTATCGTATATCTAATATTAAGTTTTATTTTATTATATATTATTGTATTTGCTCAAGTAATTTTTGAAGGGGTGTGTTAGATTATTTTAGCTTTCTATAAAGAATAAAGCAAAAATTACTTGAAAATAAATATTGGACAGTATCGTAAAGGGATGTAAACGTATGTGTCCACTGGGTCTTATTACGATCTGCGTCTTTGCTGCCCTGCGCGGCAAATGATTTATGAGTTTATTGTTTAGATGTCTCATGTGTTTTTATAGGTTTTAATTTTCTCACAAAGGCTTGCAGAGTTTTCAATTTCGAGTACTGCAGTTAGTCTTGCGTTGTCCTTTCGTTTGAATAGACGTCTTTTCTTTCCTCGTTTGAAATAAAATTCATGTTAAAATATTATTTCATGTATCTTTATTTTAACATTCCACCTACTATATTTAATAAAAATTCAATAATATATATATATATATATATATATATATATATATATATATATATAAGAAATCTTCAGAAAGGGGGCCCAGTGGTGCTTATACTCGCCAACCAACTACGTATACCTAGTCTCCACCCCAATGGGAATACTCTCGCTCTTTTCCTGTTTCACGTAGCGTATTTTTATAACCTTTTAGCATCCCACATTTCATGCTAGTGCGTTAAAACGAAAATAGTCGAGCCCTCGCCTCTTGAACGGAAAGCTATCTGCTCTATTATGCGTATATTAAAATCAGTCAATCATTCCTGTCTAAGTCAGCATTGATGCTTATATATACATGTGCGCTCAAACACACGCACGCACACACACGCGCGTGCGCGTACGCGTGCGTTTTTCTTCAAGAATTAAATGATTGCCGTATTAGGAACTCAAATCGTTGCTACTATTTCTCATATTGGAATTAGGAATTCAAATAAGCCAAGGCACAGTCTAAAAATTCATTAATTATATTCAATTGACGTATTGTCAATTATAAAATAATTTCTATGGAATTCTGAGTGCAGTAAGTGATTAGATGGCAAAGTATATTTGGTATATAAGAATTGTACACTATCTACAACGAATGGCTATAAAGCTGATAATGCCAGTGCCTTCTGCTCTTATCCTTTTTTCTTAAATTTAATAATATAAGTTGGCTTTGAATAACCTTTTCTATTCTATAAATTTACTCTGATTTGGATTATTATCAGTATAATCATATATATAATTTATATATAATACTTATAATTTATAAGTGGTGGACTCATATTTTATTTTTCCTCGTAATTTTCTTAATATGATTCTATTTCTAACAAGGTGGTACACGAATTCTGGGTCGAAGGATACGTAAGAATTCAATTTCTTTTTTCGTCAGTGAGATAAATCTTAAAAAATCTTTACTAGTGAAATTTGTACGACCGAATATTTCCTGCACATTACAAAATGCATAGATGATCTCTTTATAAAAATACACATTTCTTTCATTTTCGCTTTCATGCCGATACATTTTCTTATTAGAAATAAGTAAATTTCTTCTAGATACAAACTGGAAACAGTATATTAACAAAAAAATTCATGTCTCGATAAAAATTCATAGAAAAGAGATTATATAATTTTTATTACATTTCTAGAAAATGTTCTGATTAGTAAATTTTTCCTTTACAGAAAGTAAATATGAATCTACCTTCGACTATTTTATACATATAAAATTATTTCACCACAAACAATATATTTTACATCAATTATATTTTATATGAATCTAGATCGACTTTTATATACACTCATTCTGATCTGCATCAGCAGTCACATAAGAATTAAAGCAAAAAAGAAATATTATCTTTTGGTCATTATTATCTATCATTATTACCTATCTCTTTTGGCGCAGTTCGTGTACATTAGAATCTATCTTGCTTGTGATCGTTCGTCAGAGCATTAATTATACATTATAGCAAGTATTGCTGCAGAGTCTGCTTTTATTTCATAAAATTTTGGAAGAATTTTAACCCAAGCTTCGTAAACTTAAAGTTATAAATGTCATGCCCATTATCGATTGAGTAAAATCCTCCTTGTGAACTTTTAGCCGAGTGTGCGGGGAAGTTGATGTTCAGAGCGCCTTTACAAAAACTATGTTTACCATTCGGAACTTCACCAAGACTCCAAATAACTCTACTACCTATGTTATTGCCTGAAATAATATTAATATCTCAGATATAAAGAAAAAGAGAAATAATGGATTATATTTTATTATAAATTTAAGTGAAAGTATGTGATTTTTTTTAAATAATCGTGATTAGGTCCAGAATTATAAAAAAATTATTTGTAAATTAATTTAAATATATTCTTAATTATGACTAGCTTATTCAAAATAAGCAGGTTTAATTAAATTATTTGAGACATTGTAGTTTTTATTTAATTTTTATATATAAGGTTTTTACCGTACTATTAAGCTAATATTATATATAAAATAAATGTTTCCTTGCACCGTTTCTACCGTGTATATGTTTTACGATTGTTTAAGATGTTATTATTAGTTAACAGTTACTATATATTTAATTATACACCGTATATCATGAAAAAATTAAAGGATAAGTGTTCATTGAAATAAATTAAAAACATTAAAAAAATGTTTAATGTTAAACATTACGTTTAAATCTGCATTCGAATTACATGTAAGAAAATGAGGCGAATGATGTATTATCTGTTGTGTACTTATTTAGTCATGTCTGCTATTTATTTATTTCGTCTAACTATATGATTTCCGTTGTCGAAAAGAAAAAGAAAGTTAATCTGAAATCACCTCAGAAAAAAGCGGCATTGAGTTAAATATTCTGACGAGATTTTAAATAAAGTGGTTAAATATTGAAAATTTAGAAAGCAAAGTCGAAAAAAATAGATTTCGAAAGGCTGACTTTAATACATAATTTTGCGCTATTTCTGATTGTGTTGTAGCGATGGAACATCTATGACAAAATACACCTAAAAGTCTCGAGCACACTCTCGGTAAAGGTCACACCTTTGTATAAAAATATGGTACGTATTTGATCCATGCCCTGACGGCTAAACCGAAGATTTCCCTATAAAATAGCTTGAAGACCGTTTCACAAATTAGGTGGAATATTTACTGTTAGGAAAATCTTGAGATTTCAAAAGAGGTTATAAGGTTATGCTTCCTCAAAACAGTGGTCTCTACTGTGACGGGAGATTTGGAGATTTTTAATAAAGAACAGGCTTTCTATCGATTTATGTTGAGATATATTGAATTCTTGCTTCAAGAAAATTTCAAGAATTTCGAAATAAAGAGATGTGTTCGACTCGTCACTTCAAACTTTCTAGGCTCCCGGATACGCAAAGAGTTTCAGCGATTGGCGAGTGGGGCTTATTAAGAAATATTTTAATAAATATTTCTATCAGTGTTACAATCTTTATACTATATTATATTATACTAAAATAATGGCAGTCAGGCTGTCCTTGTTTATGATCACTTCTGAAGATCTACAATAGAAATTACTACTAAAAATAAAATTCTCTGATTGCCTGCGACACGGTGTACCTTCATTTAAACCACGCATTTCCGAGCTTCTTCTTTTCCTTCTGAAGTCCAAAGCTAGCGATTAAGTTTTTAAATTAAACTTTTTTAACTTTGATCTGCTGAGCGAAATATATATAAAGTCTAGAATAGGGAGTTTGTGTATAGTATAACGTGCATTACTACAGTATCGTAGCAACAGCAATAAAAAGTGCGTAGTTTGTGAACTTAAAGGAAGAAGTGGAGTAGGACAACGTCATGAATTAAAAAAACTGGTACGCTCAGCGCTAGAGCGGCATCGCTTCATTTGAAGGCAGCTTTAACCTGCAGGGACAATTATTTGTGTCAAACATCGAAAAACTAATTATATTCTTTATAAGTACCAGTTCTAGAATAATATAAAAAGATCTCATGATACCAGAAGACCAACCAAAGTAACTGATTTTGGCAAACTTTATGGTAATTTTGATTATTTAATGGATACATGAAAATGCGCGGGCATTCGGGATCAGTATTCAGCGCCATATCGTAAATTTAAAGCTTTTAATGCGAGCGTTCAGGAAAACTGCTATGACCACGAAAGTTGCCCTCAGTAACTTGGCGTTCCTATCTGTTCCTTGATGGGCTAATTTTATTTCTGAGGTTACATGGGCTGAGAATTAGACGCTTTCGAGATACAGTCCATTTATGATCTGCAATGTGAATTTTTTGGCATAATAAAAAGAGTTCAGTATGTTAGCACAACTATTTCGATAAATAATTATATTTAGAAGCTTTTTTATTTCTTACATATTTTTTTCAAATTCATATTTCAATAAGAATTTACCACGTCCTTCAAAGTATCAATAAAAACAGCTTTCTGGCACATAAAATTTTTGAGTACTCACAGTATAATTTTATTTTGCGTACTACAGTGTGCTTTTTTTAAAAGAAAATTGTCAAATTTTATCATACACAAACAAATAATTGTAATTTTTTCTATTTTCATAAATAACTAAAATATGCCTACGATCCTATGAACCAATGCAGTAATTCAGCAAAAGCTGTCAAACATCTGTCTAAAAGAAGATGTATAAATCTGTTACAAGTATATCAATATAGTTGAATAAAACGACGACATATAGTTTCAATTATATATGGCTGTATAAGAACATGGACCAGAAATTTTTTAAGCTTTCATTCGCAGGAAATTATTGAGCCTTTTCAAAAAGACTGCAGCCCGTGCTATTTAAAAATATCTCTAATTATTGATGAAAGAAGTTCAAGAAGAGAGCGACAGTCGCATGCTTTGCGCCTTTGGCAAAACATTCATTTCCGAAAAATTATTATTTAAATCATGTTTGTCACGCGTGTGCAAGCAAACTTTGACCTTATACCTCGAATCCGCTTGGCGCCGCGTAAGCATTCGTATAAGAGGCATCAAAATCATATTTCGAGATGAAGCAATTTTTCAGCTGCACACTGCACGTGTGCCATAATGCGCGCATCCACTTTCTTGTACCCCTTTCCCAGTTGTGCTATCTACCATACAGAGGAATGTATGTGTGTATGTTTGTATGTGTGTAATATTATCAAATAGCTGATCCGCTTCGTTTTGCACTGTCGACGTCCCGTGCATGCTGTCGTCATGTTCGTCCTTTTACCCACACCCCGATTTCGCGCATTTGCGTTCGTGAAGAGTAACTGGAGTAAGTACGAGGGCTGCCATGCAAATTGGCTACTTGATAAAACCGAAAATAAAATCCTTATATAAAGACTGTCTCGCTTCTTTCCCGTCTTAAATGTATTTGCCCGACTTTCCAGAAAATATTTCTCGCCAATTATTGGGAATATTATATTATGTCCTTATATATAATTCTGGCGCGACTGAATATTTTTTTATCTCTACTATTACGTGTAAAATGCATCAAAAAGAGCATAAAAAATGAACGAGTCGGATCCATTCATTTAAATTTATTGACTAGAAATACCTTCAGTTAAATTTTTTATTTAAAGTCTGCAAATGCAGGAAAATTATATAAGATAAAGAAATGGAATATTTTAATTCATTACATAAATAAACCTGATTCAAGCTATAAAATTCTATCTTAATATTGTTACAAAAATAATTTTTATTTTCTCTTATATTGAAAACTCAAAATTGTACTTATTATTAGATAATATACATATGATAAATGATTTATAACTTGGAGGGAGAGCTTTAATGCACGACAGTGTGATATACACACACACGCACACACACACACACGCACGCACACACACACATACACACACAGAAAATAAAGTAACATACCTGAGAATTATCTTATTATTATAATTGCCCCCCGAAATGTCATTGCATGATTTTATCGAGATAAACTCTCAAAAGCTCGAAAAAAGACCAATATATGGGAATATTTCAACAGCATAGTTTTGACGTTTAATATCAATAATATATTGACGTCAGAAGTATATATTGAGTCAGTACTTATAATAGAATCAGCACTAGACTTTGACTGGTATATGTTTTCAGGCTCTACATCGATTACGCAAGTGCTCCAGCAAACTAACATCGGATTTAAGACTTACTTGAGTTAAAACCTTAGTTTTTTCTAATTTGCATTACATTGTACAGTATTCCTTGACCTTTCTGATAAGCTTACTATCGAACAGCAAAGATCTAAAACGCAGCTTTGTAATTTTGTTACGAGTACAAAACTGTTTGACCATATAACGCCTATTTATTATAAATTCCTTCCATATTATGTTATAAATTTGATTTTACAACATCAAATAATTATGGGTCTAAAAGAATATATTAGTATGAATTAAAGGTACCATGGGCACAAACCAATTGTAATTTTATATCTTTACTTTAAGTCACGTGGTGTAATTCTATGCTTTTACACTATTACCTAGAAAACAATCAATAAACAGAATGACTTATATTGAATATGGAGAGAAAATTATAATAAATATATATTATATGTTTCATAAAGTCAGAAACTTATAGATATATTTATATTTGAAATTGTAATTATATATATATATATATATATATATATATATATATATATAGATAATTAATATAAATTTATTTGATCTACATTTCTTTTGCATCTATTCAAACTTTGGGCCACGAGTGCTTATTTAATAAAGTGATCATTGATCTATCTACCTATATGTCACCAACGCTGATTAGCTATTATTTGTAAGTAGTAAAAGATAATATAAAAGATCAGTAACTTATGAGGAATATCCATCAGAATGAGAAAATCATGCGACACCGATTAGCTCAAACAACTACAAAAGCAACCGTCATAAAAGAAGTCATTCGAGTTGAGGTTAGACCGTATTCTTTACAATAGGTGCATTGCCGTTATTGTACCTCCCATGCCTAATATCTCCATTTCGTTCTCAAATCAGTTGTTGACTATCCTCAACGTCTATTATACCGATCTCCTATGCATCGATTGAAAATTTAGATATAAAAATAAATTTTACAACGAACATTCAACAGAATTAACCTTATTGACATTTATCGCGACAAGGTCAGTAAATTTGATATAATATAAGGAAATATCTAGATTTCGATTTTCAAAATAGATATATTATACAGTTTTACAGATTGCTTATAAGATTTTCCCCCCTAACTATGCTGCCAAGAATTATTATTAAGCGGATATCTATTATATGTATTTAAAACAAAGCACATACGAATTTCTATAAATGTATTTGTATCAATTCGCTAATGATATCTACAGCCGGGCTATTCAGTTCTTCTAGTCTAGCTCGTACTTCATTCTAACAATCTAGTCAGTCTAGGCCTTAATACATAAAGTATTTATACACCCGCAACGAAGATCTATCGTAATTTAAGAATAGATTCTGATGAATATTAACGAGAATGCTATCTGCAGCACATTGCAATTGTGAATCATTCTGCTTCGATTCTAAAAAATATAATAATAAGAAAGAAAAGTTAAACTTAATCCGCTTGCAAGCAAAATATTAAATTACGCTCTGGTGTCGATATGCCAGTCAAGTGGAAGAGCTGAAAAATTTATCAGCTAACAAATTCTCGCCCGCTTTCTAATTTACACGTGCAGGTTACAGTTATTAGTCGTCTTAAGCAAGTTGAGGACTTAAGGAGAGATCGAGAAGGCTGTAAAGAAGAAACGAATACTCTGAAATTTATTCCTCGTATGATATGAGTAGATATACATGTTGATAAAGTTTATCTTATTTCTCATTCGCGAAGCCAAAGTTTTCGATAAGTTCTGCTCGCTCACGAATTCAGTTTATTATTATTATTATTATTATTATTATTATTATTATTATTATTATTATTATTATTATTATTATTATTATTATTTGTGTGTGTGTGTGTGTGTGTGTGTGTGTGTGTGTGTGTGTGTGTGTGTGTGTGTGTGTGTGTGTGTGTGTGTGTGTGTGTGTGTGTGTGTGTGTGTGTGTGTGTATACAATGTGTAAATGTGATTATTAGCATGTAATTGCAAATGTGAATCTTGAAATTGTACACAATCTAGCAGCTCGTAGTTTCTTTGCGTTATGAAAGATTTTTCAATCATACATGTTTTATAAATAGATTTATTTATTATAACAAGTTTCAGGAAAATATGCTAATAAATGTGATTATATACAAAGATATGAGAAAGTTATATAGGATTACTAATTAAGTCTTTCAGAATAATATATAAAAATTTCGAGGAATTTCTGAACAAAATTTTTAAATATTAATGTAAATATATGCTAACTTCAGAAAGTGGGTCTGACGCTACGACAAACTGATGCACCAATGAAGAAACAACAAATTTATTGTATTATATTATGTATTGCATTTGTAAGCATTGTGAATACTGAACGGATAGAAGATTACATGTAATGTATATCTATTCGTTATCATGGTTATCGTCTCGATCTTTTATTATCTCAAAATAGATTATGTTAGCACAGATTGTTCTACAAAGAAATGCCATCTCGATTTCTATCAAACACCTTAGTACGCTAGCGTCCGACAGTTCAAATATATAACTCGGCTAGTTCTTGAAAACATTCTACATATCCCTGTTTATTTGTTAACTCGGTTTGTTACGTTCATGTATAACCTCTTTCTTATAGAAATTAGCGTAGTCGCCATTACAGCTGCTGCATATCCAGTCAACTGGCACGATTGTCCGCATTTATATAGATATTATATATATAGTTACAGGCCGCGTCAGCGTCGGAACCGTATCAACTAGTGCAAAGCTATCGTTGTTCGTGCGAGACCAGCGTCGCCAAGCCAAACAGACATACGCGAATCTATCCTTTATATTCAGGGCATATCAAAGCTATCGTTTACAATCGCCTCGTTCACGCGCTCGGCAATGCCATATGCCTATATATATATATATATATATATATATATATATATATATATATATATATATATATATATATATATAATAGTTCCCGTGAACCGAGCTAGCGCGTGAGCGATATATCTATATATATATATATATATATATATATATATATAATAGTTCCCGTGAACCGAGCTAGCGCGTGAGCGTTATATATATATATATATATATATATATATATATATATAATTTGCACGGACTTCTGATCGCCCATCGGGTGCACGAGAAGAACCGGTCTGATGTAAACGATCTTGTCGCTGGCGCACACTGAAGTGTTTACGCTGCTCGACGAGAAGGAGTAAGGAGGGGTCTCGAAGGCAAGATAACAGGTTAAAAAACAACGATAACTCAAAAATCATGGGATTCGTTTACGACCTCCGAAGGTCGATCTCAAAACCTCACTTTTTGTCGCCGCGCTGCTCGACGAAAGCGGGGTGCATGCGCTCTCGCGTACTCGGTTTACGGTGTGGGAACCGAAATGCCTCAGAGTAAGTGATGGACAAAGAGATTCCATTCTCAGTATAATGTAGACCACGCAGTCGTTCTGCTATTATTCGTCTTTCCAATTTCTGCGGCGAAATGTGTACAGCAGAAATATTATATATATATATATATATATATATATATATATATATATATATATATATATATATGAGAGAGAGAGAGAGAGAGAGAGAGAGAGAGAGAGAGAGAGAGAGTTGAAATGTTTCATTTCTATAACCGAAATCAAAGAGAAAGGAGTAGAAAAAATTCTTATTTAGCGAAAGAGTGTCATTTTTTAAATAAGTAGCGAATGAAGTCCCACAGTCATTTCATTAATTATAATCAGTATCTTCTTCGTACATCAATAAATTTCAATTATATGTTATATTAGGATAATAAAACCAAAACCTTGTCATTGGGTCAAACTCTCATTTTATATTTTAATATAAGAATAAATGTATTGTATCAAATACACATTTTCAAAAATATAGTTTGTTTTATGAAATAAGGTGTATTCACGAAGTTCTGATCTACTAATAATCTATCTAATAAAGTTCTAAGATAATAATCTATATTACGGTCAATATTGAATTGCCAGTACTCCCGGAAGCCAGTAACAAATTTTAGTGACCAATTTATTCTCAGCCAAAAATTAGTTTAAATGATCCTTTTGAAATGTACTGAAGAGTGGAGCAATCATCCATTACCGCACCTGATCTGGATGTGGTAACGCCAGGCACCCCAACTTTGTAAATATGTTAAAAAAATGATAAAAACCAAGTTTTAAGGAATAATTTTGAGTTAAGAAAAAAATTGTTCAAACAAAAATTGTAGATTTTATTCAAATGAATTTTTTATGTTTTTTCCATTTTTTCTGTACAGCTAATAATTATGGAGAACGTAATTAATAATAAGCGTTTTTAGCTACTATAATCAGCCACAGCTGATACGTCAAGGATCTACCTCGTCGCTCAGATGATACATGGTACAAGTATTATTTAATTTGTAAATTTGTTCATAATATTCTAGTTTTAAAGGAAAAACATATGGAATGTAAAAAATTTATTTTAAGTAGGTCTCCAAATTTTGTTTAAAACAATATTTAAAAAACTCTCTATTGTTTTATATAACATCATTTATATGTAATTATATACAAAGTTTTTAATGCTTTGCACCATAAAATTCGGAGAACTTTGTCTATAACATTCATTTTTCTAATTTGATTATCACAAGTATATTTAAGCTAGAACAATAATATATACAGTCACTTTAATGTATTAGAAATACATTTTCATATTATAATATGTTAGAGTGACTTGGAAAGTGCTGTATACACTCTGTGACAGAATTCTATAGCAGATATAAATATACAAAAATTATTCAAATGACAATAACATTCTGGAAAATGTGTTAGCTGATTCGATTACAGTGCACCACGCGAGATATCCATTGTGTTCCAGGTCCCCCGAAAGCGCGTGCTACAACTGCAATTTTACCCATCCGTTCCCATTTATCCTCGCAAAGTTCTTTTTCCATCTTGTTCTACAATACATATTAGTTCATTTATAATAATTTTTACGATTGCCACGACCTGGAATGTATGTCTGCTGAAGTAATGAAAAGTATGTTCCCTATATCAGAAAGGAGAGTAAAGTGCACTCGAAAATGCGTGCTTGAACTGCAGTTTTACTCACCAGTTGCCATTTATCCTAGCAAAATTCTTTTTCCATGTTGATCTACAATACATATAAGTTTATTTGCAATAATTTTTAGGACTGTAACAATCTGGAATTGAAGCTGCAAGTTTTAAACTGCAATTCAAGCACGCGTTTTCGAGTGAATTTTATTCACGTTTCTGTTATAGGGAACGTACTTTTCATTGCTTTAGTGAACATACATTCCAGATTGTTAAAATCCTAAAAATTATTATAAATGAACTTAGTGTATTGTATAGCTTTAGAGCAAAAATGGATAGAACATAAAAAACGTGTTTCAATAGGATCTACAACTTTTGTTTGAACAATTTTTTTTAAACTCAAAATTATTTCATATAACTTGTTTTTTACCAATTTTTAAACATTTTTATAATGTTTAGGTGCCTGGCGTTGCCACATCCAGATTAATTGACGCAGCAGACGATCACTAAGTTTGAGATACATGAAACGCCATCAAGGTCAAGGATAAATATATGACAAAAATGCCGCTAGTTCCGAATTACTATCATTACATGTTTTCAGTATATCACAGAGGTAACGTTGCGTAGCATTATGAAGTTTCTTCAGCTGCCAATCCAGATAGAAATCTAACTGCCCAATTTGCCTACCTAAATCTGAAAAATGCTGCCATTTATATTTTATTACCGGTCCTTGTTACTTTTTTGTCCTGAGTTTCTTTGTACGGCATAGCATTTGGCTTGTGTATATTGTAACATGTATCTTTACATGTTGATTATTTCAACAAATAGGAAAAAAGGGAGGGAAAAAGGGAAAAAGAGAGAGAGAAGGAGAATAAAATTATTATAATATAGTGAATTTTTAGTATAAAAATACCTTGCTGATAGTGAAGTTGACAAAAGTTTTTTTCTTGAGTATAAAATCGTGGCCATTATCATATAAAAGAAAAGGAATTGTTATCGATCGGTTGGAATAGTGAATTGAAGTTGAAGTTAATTCTATTCGAGAGACATTAAGATTGTTAGAAAAGAAGATTCTTGCCGATTGAAGGGCACAACCAGCCGGCCGGTACTTCAAGTATGAAACTCACGCCAAATACATCGTTCGGTCGTTTTATTTTCAGCGTCGAGTTATAAAGGTTGGTGAATTTTCCCTTATTTATTGTATTTTCAAAGTTGAGTAGAGTGGTATATACCTCTACTCTTTCCTTCAAATCTTTGGATTAACAATATTAGATATTATAAGTTAGCTTTAGAAGTGTCAGAGAGACAGAGAGATATAGTCATAGAGTAAGAATAGTAAGAGTAACAAGTGCGCACTCAGTTTTCTTTAGTAGCACACCTTGTTCTTCGTAAGGTGGCGCTCTTGTTGCTCTATCTCTCTCTTATACTTACAGATTTATCTCTGTCACACCCTGTGTGAGCGGATTCGGGCGTTAGTCGATCGCGAGTGCTTATTAGGTAGGGGTAGATTATTAATTATTATAATTTTATATAATTTAATAAATATAAAATTCATTTTCTTATTTAATTAAATAAATTTTCTTTTTATTTTTATATCAGTAATAGAAAATAGAGAAATATTTTCCACTTCCTGTACCTGATCATTAATCCGTCTTTTTCTGGATTACCTATAATTTATCAATATATATTATAACTTGTATATTTCCCAGGATAAACAAAGGCAAGTCTGAGGAAGAAATATCCGCAAAGAACCTACGGTCCAAAAAGATTGTTTTAAACAATTTAATCCGTTCGGGGTTCTTTGCAACTCTGTTAACGGGTACTTCTACCGGGTGATTAAGAATTAAGTACCTCTTACAATATATATATATATATATATGTGTGTGTGTGTGTGTGTGTATATATATATATATATATATATATATATATTATCGTCAAGTTTTAAATGTCAATCGCAAAAGCACAAATAAATATTTTTTTCTTTTTACTAACTGACTTCGATTGAATTATTAAGAAGTTTTAAGTTTAAGAGATGCATGATATTGGTATAGTATAATTTTTTATGAAATATTATTCTGTAACTAACATATACTGACCATCATAAAAATTCCATCACTTATGAAACGCGTATTTGAGCTCATGTTGGTAAAAGCTCAAAGAAAATACAAAGCGATGGATTTAGACAGATAAGAAAATATTAAACCAGGAACGTAATGTCAATTTTTTTCGTATCTGGAATATTTGTACCCCCTTCCTCATCATACACGGATTTTTAAATCCAAATTTATATTTAAACTAGCTTATCAAAAGTCAGTTAAATTAAAAAATTACATGTATTTATATATTTATCTACATTAACCTCCGCTTGGAATTTCATCGCTGACCTTATGGAAAAAATACCAACTTAAAAATACTATCATCTACATGATATAGTACATTAGCATCATACTTTAATATTATTGAATGTTTTTAGGTCTATAAGCGATTTGTTAGGTATTCATCAAAAATTGCGGTATTGTACGGAGAGCTATGTAGCACCAAACGAAGGCGATAAGATCTTCCAGTTATCTTCTCTAAGTTAATTAATGTAATTTTTAAATCATTGCATATTTCACTGTTTAATCAGTGTTAATCACTGTTAGTGATGAGTCTAACACATAACTTAGTGTAGAACATACTTTCTTGTTCGTTTTTTTTCTTTAATGATATCATTTTATTGTAAATCTTTGTTATATATTGCAACATATATTATCTTTTAAACACTGCCCATTAAACACAAGTATTGGTCGCCATATTAATAGTTTGAATCGGTATTTTAATAGTTTGAAAAATACTAGATTAAATTTGCAGATAACTTCAATAATTAATAACTACTGGAATAAATGATTGAATATGATAAAAAAATATAATTGCTTAACATTTTCATGTAAACTGTAACAAAAGGTTTTCAAAAAATTATCAAAAATTGTCAAATTAAAAAAAGGTAATAATTTGAATTACATGTCTTTCTTAAAATACACCGTCGAAGTGCAATATATGTTGGTATGATGCGGTTGTTGTCGAATATAATAAATTTTATTCTATTTATTTTTTACTATACACATTTTCAGCAAAAAATTTTAACATAAATAAAAATGTCCATATGAATTTAATGAAAATTGAACTATTCTATAAATTTAATTATATTTTTTATTTACTGATTTTTCTAAATATTAGACAAAATAAAGCATCGACAACCAAAAACTATTCTAAAGATTTTCTTATTTTCATTTTTATTAAACTAAGTCTTGTATATAAACTGACCTTTTGTATAAAAAGGCTTTTCTGCAAAATTGAACTTTTAAATGTTCAAATTAATTTTGACAAATAATTTAAACAGTATAAATAAACAAAGTACATTCTTATAGATTATTTTTACAATAGTAAACTGCGCCACATATTTACGCATATATAACTCCAATTAAAAGATCAGCTATCGCTTAATAAAGTATTCGACTTTATTTCTGATATTAATAAAGTTTAGATAAAAAATTTAAGAATTTAAGATACAGAAACAGAGTATCAAAACTTTATCGAAATTTTCCTAATCATTAGATAATAATAATATATGTGTGAAATGCTCGTGGAGCTGCCAGTAGCTCCAATAACGTTACAGAGAAAAGGACAGAATGAGACAGTGATTGAGTATGCTGGAGACAAGAGGGGAGAAACAGTGACTGTATAGTTACGTTGCAACAAGAGAAGAACGGCAAATGAGAGGTGGGTGAGACAGCCAGCATAACGTGCCCTAAAGACTCGGGCGGACGCGCGAAATTACAGAGGCGCGTTGCGCATTTCTTTTGCGCTACCCCCATATTTTCCCCTGCTTCGGTTCTCTTGCTTTCGTTGAATGCGCGCAAAGAAGGCCCAGGTCGCTCACGCGCTCTGAATCTAATTATGATAATAGCACGCCATCGGGCAATACGTTAAGTACAGGTAATAATATCTGTACTCTAGGATTTTTCACCTAATATACGCTGCACAGTGCGAGCGAGCACTAATATCAGTTCGACTGGTTCTTCTCTCTATCTCTCTCTCTCTCTCTCTCTCTCTCTCTCTATCTAGCTTTTTTTTCTTTCAATGGTCACATCGAAAAATTGGCATTGCGTGCGAAATTGCGTACACTTTTTATACCAACGCGTTTCCGTTAGTAACTGGGATCGCGTAAACATCGTAATTGAGTTTCGACCTTCCTTCTATCTATGCTCATCTAACTATCATTGATGGAAGTTAAATTTTTTTCTGTTATCAAACATACCATAAGTTAAAGTTTATATATATATATATATATATATATATATTAATATTTTAATTCTGTAATACATTGAGATTTGATATGTGTTCGATCCTGAATATTTTATTTCTAGTATCTATGATTTTATATTTATTACGATTGGTACGATGAATTATTGAGACTTCTAAATTTAAATAAGCCATAATAAAATTTATGCGGAAAATCTGAGAAAGAAAGGCATTCTGCATTTCGGTCGAAGCAAAATTTGCTATATTAAAAAAATAGATATTGATAAAATACTTAGACTGGAAAGCCCAGTTACCTGTGTAAAATAGAAGTTATAAGTGACATCCGCCTCTACTGGAGATACGTAAAGTATTACACAGTTGAACTCCTATAATCAGAAGATCACGTCTCTCTTTCTCTGTCCTTCTCTATTTTTTCTCTCTCTTTTCGTCTTTCTTTGTCTCTCTGTTCATTCTCTCTTTGTCTCTTTTTCTCACTCTGTCTTTCTGATTGATTCTTTCTCTCTCTCTCTTTTCTTCTTTTTTCTCTCTCCTTCTTCCTCACTATTTCTCCTATTCTTTTTCTCTCTTCCTCTTTCTTTCTCTCTCTCGCTCCCTCTCTCTGTCTGTTTATGTATGTCTCTAAATGCGTATTCACGTGCCCATTCAACTTTTCCGTCAGTACTGACTGTATTAATCTCTAAGCTATATATGTTAATTAATATTTTTGTGACACTTATCTTATATAATTTTAATATAACTTAATTATATAATTTTAAAGCGGTATTTATCCAACTTTATCTGTCAAGATAAAAATCCAATTTAATTTGATAATTATCGTTGTTTATGATTACTATTATTATTAGCATTGCTGATATTGTTGTTATAGTTGTTGTTTTTGTAGTTGTTATTGTTATTATTGTTTATAAATTACCTGACCTTTCTCTATTTATGCTTTTAATTTTGAAGGAATTATACAATGGTTATCTAAGTAAAGCATTTTTTTAATTTTTATAGAGGTGCTTATATCAATCGGTGAAGAACACGACTGTAACTCGGATCCATAGGCCTGTACTTTAGAAAACCATTATCGTCTGATATGAAAGAAAATTTTCATAATCATCATTTGACACAATAAGTATGAATACATTATTTTCTAACTATCGTTAATATTTATTATTGAGCAATCCATGCTTTTTCACCAAATTTCATAACTTCACTGTGGAAGGGGAAGGAAAAATGGATAAATGTTTCGTGAAAATAAGAGATCGGAATGAAGCCACGGCGATACGCAAAATCGATTCAGACACCGCCAATTTTCTATTGCCTAGTTTTTTCTATTCCGTTCTTTCTTCCATGCACCACTCTCCCTCTCGCTGGTTCATTCTTTCAGCGTTGAAAAACATACATATTTTCATATTGCATCTGGTACAGAGGACACCAGGTTCCTGGAAGTGAAACGAATAAGATTATTTGATTTGCGAAAAGGGAAGTGGAGAAGAGAGAGAGAGAGAGAAAGAGAGAGAGAGTTAGAGAGAGAGAGAGAGAGAGAGAGAGAGAGAGAGAGAGAGAGAGAGAGAGAGAGAGAGAGAGAGAGAGAGAGAGAGAGAGAGAGAGAGAGAGAGACTCCGCTTTAAAACTGGAACGTATTATACACAGTATATGTGGATAGAGACCAGGTTTGAGTCTAACTCCGCTCGAATACACGCGTGTGCGAAATTACTGCGTTACTTTTCGACATCTTCATATTCGTATATTTTCCTCCCTTTCTCTTATGTACCCACAGGAACAGACAATACTCCAGATATGCAGAAGCCCATGAAGATCTCTCAGTCACTTTTTCTCTTTTTGTCCCTTTCTGTGTTTTTACCAGTTTCTCCCTCTTCCTATATTACCTCTGTACGACATGATAGGAGCGGTGGATACTACATTATTTAACATAGCTCAACTTCGATAGAATTGTGGATTGAATATCTAGTTGTAGGATAGATTTACGCCAGCGCTGCGAGTCTCTTGTATGCTCCATAAACAAACGTGCAGCTCCGGCGCGCTTGAAATCACCAGCTTCAATTTTTCTGTTCTCATACTGTTTTTCTATACTGCTCGCCGTTGGATTTTCTCCGGTCTCACCGTAAAATACACACCTTTCGACAGGTTTAAGACTCCGTTAATTTTTAACCCGTTACGAATCCGGGATATATGTTATTCTTGTTGGCAGCGGCGAGCAACCTCCGCGTACGCTTTCAATTAGCTCGTGCCTCTGATCGTTTGCATATAAACTGCGACCTAACCATGTTCAGATGTCCGAACGAGCAACGAAATTTAACACCTCCTCCCTCGATTCACTTCTACAGAGATACAAAACTTTTGTTTATATATATATATATATATATATATATATATATATATATATATATATATATATATATATACTTGATCATATTATCGATAAAATATTTCCTACATTTCGACATTTTTTATTATTTTGAGAATTATCTTTTTTTTGCAATGATGCAAGAAATCTTCTTAATGTTATGCGGTAATTGAACAAGCTATTAACATTTTCATTGAGGATGCTATGAGCATATATAATTTATGAGCACCACTAACGAAAAAAAAATGGAAGTCAGATTTTGTTCTAGATCTAGACGTAAAGCTGTATTTATTGTTCCCATTAGCAATGGTGTATATATATATATATATATATATATGTATATATATATATATATATATATGTATATATATATATGTATATATATATATATATATATTCATTATATACCTATAGAGAGAGAGAGAGAGAGAGAGAGAGAGAGAGAGAGAGAGAGAGAGAGAGAGAGAGAGAGAGAGAGATATCATAACTATAGCTCCTACACAGTATGAAATTATATGAAATCAGTTGTTATCAATATATCACTTAACATCTTGTTTGAGATAATTTTCCGGTCCTGAGATTTCACGCAATTATTCAAACGCATTCATCTCCATGATTTTTGATAAATGCTCTCATTAGTAAGCAGTAATTGAGCTACAAGAAAATTTTACTTTGAACATTCCATAGTCGCCGATGATAATTATATTCAAGATACGTACGAATTATGAATTACAAATTTATTCTATATTTTCAAATACTTAAAACATTCAAAATTGTACATTCTCAGTTATAAAAAAGGATTATTTCCTAATCTGTACGTTCAAAAATAAAAATTTGTTTCCTATTGATTGTACAAACTAAGAAATGACAGTGGACCACATTCTGGATCGATTCACAAATGTATTTTAAAAAATATAGTCTTAAGTAATATTGATTATATATAGTATATTATATGATATCGGTAAATTATTTATTCCTGAAAGTAAAAAACTCATTTATTCTCACTTTGCCAAAAATTAGAAAACGTTACGAAAAAGTTAAAATTTGAACTCGTATAAAAAAGCTCATATAAAAAAGTTTACTAACATTTGGCATCATTATTGAATAAATATTATATTAATGATTTCGAGAACTTTTAGTAATATCTCGAAAGTTTTAGAAGAATCTAGAGTTAATAAAAGTTGTCAATTCCTAACATATTAGACAAATTTTTGCAGAGTTCCAAAGCATAATTTCTTTCCAGTAATATTTAAATTAAATATTAAGTGAATTTTTTTTAAAGGTAGTTAACAACTATTATTTTTATATCTGAAAAAATGAAATGTTATCAATTGATTTATTTTCGGTGAAAGTCAATAAAACTATATATCTCCGTAACGGGAGTTACTTGAGTTACATTAGTTAGTTATTTTGACTTATTTATTTCGAAGAACGTTAAAAAGTTTATACATTGAAAATATTCGGTTTAGTTCACTGAGCCAGGCATTCTATATATTATCCTTCCAATTTTATACTTCTAATTTGATGCAATATTGTTCATCATAGTCGCGTAGGGAAACCGCGACATCCACTTGGACGTCTGCGGATGATGTTAATCTAACAGGTTTCTATACATTGTCTTAATGTTATAAGAATCTGCATATCTCGCAAGATATTTGCTCATTTCTGTTGGTGACAATGAGAGTCGGCTGGTAAATTGTAAGCTATGCAGTAACGAAACATGCAAACTTTGATATGGCACGATTCTAGTGATCGTATTAATGCATGCACGATGGCACCTTGCTTAAATTTTATTAATGAAAATTCTCCCTACTTGGGATGATGTAATCTTAGAGTCAGAAGTGAATAGAAAGTGTAATTTTACTTACTGAATATACAGGACACATAAACCCATATCCTTCGTTTGTACTCATTTAATCGAATTGGCTCAGTCACTTCGTTGCGATACTAAGAGGGGTAGGGGGAAGAGTGGTGTTAGGCTAATTGCGCTTAGTGAATAAGTTCGTTATAGAATTAAGAAGCAAATGGTGTAGTAGCCGACTGGCTGAACTCTTTTTGCCTGGAGAAACAAGGATTTCCACTGAGGACCCTATTAAGTGAACTTTTCCTTTAACTATATGCTTTTTCTATCGGGCAAAATACGTTGTTAGTTAAAAGATTAAAATAAAAGATTCGGACCATTAAAACCGTTGAATATTATCGTAAAAAAGCGTTGTGAAAGTTTTACCTGCAATTTTATTGATTATATCGGTAATTTAACCTTTATTTATTTATTTGTCAATTCGAAAGAAAGAAAAACACTTTTTTCGGCGAATGATTTCTGGTGTTTTTATATACTTTACAGTTTGATCACTTAATAGAAAGAAAAATTTCATAAATTCGTTTGAATGATTTTTAAAATCTCAGTTTGAATATAAAGACTTCCAAATGTCCGTACATGATTATATAATCAAGTCTATAAAGTAGAGGGAAAATAACAGAACAGTAAAAATTTATTCACGTACTGTTACAGCTCATATTTATTGATGACATAAAGACCCGCAAAAGAAAGAAAAAGAATGAAATGGACGGGTCTCTTAAATAAATATTTGAATACGGAGCACCGGTTACTGTGCGAATTCACTTAAATAAGCTTCTAATTTTGAAGCGAGGCAAGCTTTAACGTAAACTTTAAGAATAATTTAGTTCTTACTAATTTTATGAACAGAGCTTACATAGTACGACGGTGTTTTGACTCTACGTTAGAGTTTTATACCTATCAACGCCATCTTAGAACATTGATCCACAAAGTCTTGCAGTAGTCATTTTTTCCTCACCTGAATCTGTTAATTAATCACAAATGAATTATGTGAGATCTGTCTTTATCGATTTGCCCATGTCATCAAATATCTCTAACAATCGAAACAGATTTCTCACCACGTCCCAATAGATCCCCTGAGGTGAAGATATCTTATTTTTCTGTTGATGCATTTTCTAATGGCTTGTTGTTTTCTATAGCTCGAAAGAGGCGGGAGATTCTGGCAGCATCATCGCTCCCCGACGTATCATTCGCCATAGAATGGAGTACAGTAGCGCGCGCTAGCCCAATTCTCCCCGTGCCCATCCTAAGTGTTCTCTCTCTCTCTCTCTCTCTCTCTCTCGCTCTTTATCTATCTATCTTCTATATATATATATATATATATATATATATATATATATATATATATCTTTTTTCTATCTCGCTCTCTTTCCCACTATGTCTTCTCTCTATTTCTTATCTCTTATTTTTCTGTCTTACTCTCTCTCAGTACGAATGTTCTTTGAAAAAACAACTCGATCCATTTTCCGACGCCCAACGTACTGTAGTTTTAAAGCTAAAGGTAGTGCGTTAAATCACTGACATAATAAAGAATGTCTCCCTCCTGCGCCCATCACTGGCTTGAGAATTGTAAGGTTTTAATGAATAATCAATTGAAGCTTAAACATAGTGTACGCTTATACAATCTTATTATTACGTATTTGTATTGAGTTCCAGGACAGAGTATTTTTTCTTTCTGTTTTTACCTTAGTTAAATGTTGCTCTACAACTTCTTGAATTTTTCAAATAATTCGGAAGTTTTTTTAGAAGTAGATGCTATAAGAGTTGTTGAAAATGTAACGAGATGGTCGGTTTCTGTATAATGAAGATAAAAAAGAAAATATAACTTATAAGAAATATGTTTGATTGTTGCGTACGAACCGAATGGCAAATAAGGAATAATTTCACCATGGCCTTGATAAATATTGAAGGACTTTCATGAAATTTTTAAATGGCAACTCCTATATATAATTGCAAATTTCTCAGGAAGGCAAAAGTTTATCTTTTGTTATATAAAATTCAAAGATCAATAATATTTATATGGATTAGAAATTTCTAAAAAAAGAGATATATTATTATCAGACTTAACATTAATTTTAATATTTTGAAATCAGAAATAAATCAGCGTTAGTTACGAGCAGTTTGAACTTATTATCCAATTCTAATGGTAGTAAAAAAATCTTTTTTAAAAAATGTATAACAAATATTTACATATTTTGTATTTTATTTTTAAAATATTTATATTACTATTTTCTTTTAAATTCTTAATTTGACTAAGTATATCTACGATTTCTGAAACTAATTGTTTTCTATTTAGTTATGTTTAATCCAATATAAATATTGAACAAAAGTGCAGAAAACTTCAAAAGGTGTTGAATATCTTGTCGATCTGATTCAGCGCAGAAAATATCAAATAAAACCATTTTAAATTGAAGTTGCACTGTTGGGTCAATCAGTAGTATGTCTCTTGTCACTTTATAAAAAAAATATTACTAATAATGTATAAAGTTTTTCAAAAAACAGAAAGCACAGTTTTCTGACATATAAAAATGATCCAACTCTACGTATAATTTTATAAAATTGAAAGTCTTTATTGTATAAATAGTTAAACTTAAAATAAATTAAACAATCATTGATTGTTGTATTGAGAATTGTTGAACGCTGTAAGGAAAACACGAATTAAAAAGTTTTGTGACACAGAATGCTAAGCAATTATATATCCTACTTTTCATTCTCACTGTGATATCTGTCAATGCGTATGTGAAACATTTTTTAGATTATAATCTGTGGGTCGTTCTGCAAATCCCGGTATCTTTCTATTCCAATGCATATTCAGTTACAATCTATTTTATCGTGCTGCTGCAAGCTGTCGTTAAAAACAGTTTAATCCATTTTCATTTCGACGGTTCTCCTCTGCTCCTATACTGTGAAAAATTTGACGCTACTCGCAGTGTCCAATGCGACTATGGATTGTTGACTTTCATATTTGTTACCATTTTAGCATCCGTGGATGCTTTTGTACATTATTCTAAATACAATGGCAAATTTTCATTCAAACACGTTCTCGTCAGTCCACAGACGGTGTTCAATAATTAACATGAACTGTTCGTAACTAAATCCGACAGCTTTGGATAATTGAATACAGATTATATAAGTATGGCTCACGAAACTCGAATGCCCCGTTGATTCCTTACTGTCTCTTCCTCGCGTAAATTCAAAAGCTCATCGGTAAGCTCCGTAGAGAAACCTCAAGCATCGCATTTTCAAATAATCATTTGCAAGGTCGATGCAGAGCATGCGCATAGGTATAGATAAAGATGGAGAAGAGATTATAATTGATTCTTTATGGGCGCAATTTTCACAGGATCAAATGCCAGCAGACGCGACAACGGATACCCTCAAACTCTCCGCCCACATGCGGCCGTGTGCATCGAGATAATTTTTCGCGTCCACACATACTCCACCTGAGACGCACTCGCACCGCGTGTACGATCTGCGTCCTCTATAACGCCCGCTCTTTCTCTCTCTCTCTCTCTCTCTCTCCTTCTACTGTGTTTTCCTCCCATCACCCTCGCTCTGTCTTTCTCACTGTTCTCGTCCCCTTCCTCTCCCGCGCGTATTCAGGTCTGCAGATCGAGCGTGTGTGCAAAGCGGCAATATTCCCCTACTGCCTCACATTTATGAGCGGATGTGCACGCACGTTGCGACTCCGTGCTCGAAACCTCCAACCTCCGCATACTGCCGTATACGGCACGATTCGAAATTCAAAATAGATGGGAAGCATTAAGCGCTTGCATCTGTGCAGGCAGAATGTGCATTTATATGGAGGGGGAAGAGCGGGCTTATTTCGGCTTTTGATTATGCCTGAGCGCCCCCTGTACGAACGCGTCACGTGTTTCGATTATTTTGGCTAGTCATGTGTATGCAGAGACGTATAAAAATTGTACCGTTCTTTCAAACTAAAAAGGAGAGTCTTCATTCATTGGAGAGGAAATATCTTCACTGAGTGTAAAATGTGTTCAACTGATTAAAAAAATAAATACCTATTCCTTTATCTGTTCGAATAGAGCTTGATTTCTTTTATTCTCAACTGAAAATGAATATTTAGCATTAATTATTATTTTTACAGCCATATAATATATATATATATATATATATATATAGTTCTAGAGCGAAAGACTAGTAATTTGGTGATCCGAGTTCAAATCCCGGTCTCGGCCGATTGACACAGGCACCGCTGTAATAATGTACATGTGCTTTGTTTACAAACACATCGTAGACCTCCGTCGCTGATTAGCACCAAATTTGGAAGCATAAATAGAGCGACGTTAAATAACATAAAAAAAAATATAGTTTTATATTGGTTTTCAATTTTAATCTCTTTTAAACAGCAATTGTTCGTTCTTTTGTTCTGGAATGTATCCGATTATAACTTTTTCATATTTAAAATTATTTTGCAGAATACTTTATAAAGAATTTATAAATATCTATGTTTTTCTAATTGTTTTATATATATTATTTATTAAATTATTAACTTATGCTTTTTAGTGAAAATCGTCTCTGAAGTATATGTTTTCAAATTTAAAGATTTTTTTCTGTAAGTTTTGAAGTTTTATAAAAAACAAAAAAAATCGACGAAATAATCAATAAATATTTTTTGATTCCATGGAAATAGAAAGCTCTACAAAATAATAATATAATTTTTTCTTTTTACTTTTAATGTTATATAATGAGTTTTACTCGCTGTAAGGTTTAATTAAGAGTACAATTAGTTAAGCATAAGTCAGTCGTATAATTATACAAAGCTCGCACGGAAAATATAATCAGTATATTTTCGATGAATCTACATCGACTTGAAAGAATATTAAGGGTTCATTTTTTATGTAATTTTTCTATACAGTTTTTTTAACTGTTAAAACACGTTGAACTTAGCAAGTTTTATTATAAAAAAATAATATTTTTATTTTAATATAAATTAAGTTTCTTGGTCAACGTCACATATAATGTATTAAACAAAAATTGCTTTATATGGGCACTTTTAAATGTAAAGTTAATTTGTTAACTACCATTCAACAATAAAAATAATAATACACGAGAACATACTGCTTAAGCATACAAAGGTAGAGCTATTGAATTAGACTACTAATATGTTAATTTATGGATGCATTCATCACTATAGTAATGCGATTAGAGTATGATCTGTAATCCTCGAAATTTTGTGTTCTGCATACCAGCGCATTAATTCATTGCAGTTGAATTATTATAAAACTAATACTAATAGGAAAATCTATAAGTGTTGAATTTGATGCAATTTTGATGCTTCGGATCTATGTTTATAAGTATATACATTTTATAATTCTGTTTCTATCACTGTGCTGATTGGGGCAAACCTATAGAGGTTATCATATATTACACGAGGAAGATGCATTTATTATGCACATTCTGAACTTCTGGTAAATAATTAATAAACTACTTTGACAAATACTTCTTTTAACAAAATAGTAATGTAATCTAAGCCCATAAACATCCAACTATCGAGGAACGTGACAACTGCTCTTACGGAAACCATGTATTCATATTACATAGATAGATTTATTCTAATGAAAGTTATATTCCTTTATATTACAGTATATTTATTCTACTTTTACAGTTAGCGAACTATTAATCATCATCGTTAGTGAAGCATTATCTGAGCTAATAACAAAACTCTATTTATTGGATAAGATAATATATAAGAAATTATATGAGTAACATAAAATATTTATAATTGAAGATAATAAAAAATTTGTATATTAAATTTTTTTTCATAAAATTTTCAAATTATGTTTGGGGAAATTATTAAGTTTTGATATTGTAATTTAACTTATTTAATAGTTTAATTATATCATTATATTACAATTTAATCGTTCTTTAATGAAATGAAATCTTCTTTTTTATTTTAATTAGAGTTTTTATATATTCTTCCTTTCGTAGTTAATTTTGAAATGTACCATCTTTTGAAGTCGCCATCGATTTCCTTCCAATTTAATATTTTTAGTTCAAACTGCGAGGAAGACTCTAATTTAGTTGCGTGAAGAAAACCCTTTATTATTAATAACACATCTACCGCAAGTACGAGGTCGTCACCGAATGGAAACAAAAATGGTCGACATTACATTATTAAAGATTATTATATTAGATACAGATAATGCTAGAACGGATAGTTTAATTAAAAAATAGATTTTTCAAATTACAACATTTATGAAAATGTTGCACTATTTCGTATAATCCCTTACCATAATAAAAAAAAGACAGATTCAATGTGCTATAATTATGTTCTTAACATTTTAATTACGCGCATAATATAAAGAAAAAAAATTCAATAAAAAAATTTTTCAAATAGAGTATACATATGTTTGCAAATTGTAATATATGAATTGTTAGAAACAAAACGATCAATAATATCATATTAGACGTAAATGACTATTATCTTATCTCACTTATTATTACTATTTTGGTGCACTCTTCATGATGGTTTCCTATTTTAATCTCACAGCTGCAGGTTCAGGAATACAATGAAAACGTAAATTAGTATTAACACTTCTTCTAAAAGCCCCTTACAACAGTCTCCTTTAGTAATACTATTTTCATGTTTTGCAGAAAATTAAACGATGCTTTTTTTACACTCTTTACTCTACTATAACACTTTATGATTTAGTATTTTGTATTTTGGTCATTTTTACTTTCTTTCTAACAAGTTTTGAATGAACTTTAATATTTTTTTAATGTGTGCAATAGTGTGGCATACTTATTGTGTACTGACGTTAGCCAGATTTGTTAGTTCTGATTCCCACTGCTAGTAGAGCACCTCTATTGAAACCTACAACGAAAGTGAAGCTTAATGTTACATTTTTATCCCTGGGTTCCTTCTATTATATCGATAGCCTACTATTACTACTACTGCTGGTGAAAAATTTTTTTGATAACTTATTATAAAATTGAAGTCATGTCGACAAGTTATAACATTAAAAAATTCAAAAAGTAAAGGTAATATTTTCAAAATTGCGTTATTCCTTATATATCGCTGCTGAGATCGCTTCCTTAAATTTATCGATAAGCATTTACGTTCTTCGTTATGTACAGGTAAAATATTGATAAGCGTCGACTCTTAACTTTTTCCATGCACGCAAAAGTAAGAAATATGTTTTTGAGGTGAGCGTAAAAATTTTCCGGGAGCGAACTTCACGTGCATCCGACCAAAAGGCTCTGGAATTAACATCCTTACCTCCCCCCCCCCCCGACGCAATATCCCCGTCCCGAGCATTAGCGGTAATTATATACTAATTGGCCGGCTGTATTTTAGCCATTCGAGTATTGGCACTCGGGCCCACCTCTTGCCGGTGGTGCTCGGGCTATATATGATAAAGCCGTCGCCGGCACGTCGGGTCGATCGCGCGCGAGCCCTGATCGAGGGCGGCCGCGGTGAGCGCGCGCGTGGAAAACGATCGGGTCACGTCAGTGCTAATAGCAGGGGAGGGGGGTTATTATACGCCCACGGCTTTTTCCTCGCCGCCGGGTAGAACACGACGCACGAACGGAGGAGCCCGCACATCGGGCTACCGCGCACGTCGAGTAATCTAACTGTAGGCTCCTGTCCCCCCTGCCCCCCGCCCCGTCGCCCCGGCGCAAACCACGCTCAATATTGCCGGGGCGCAGCTCGCAATCGACCCTCGATCGCCGCAATGTGCATATGCAGCTCTGATTTAGTCATTCGTGCCGTTGCTTAATATTTATATTCGCACGCGCGTCCCGAAGCAGCTCCTCCGCATTTGTCGACGCTGCATTCAGAAAGCACTCCCCGGGCGCTGCAGGAGGCGGTGCAATTTTCTCGCTGTGGCTTTTTCTTTAGATATTTTAAAGGCGCAAGTAACGCGAGGCGACGACGATTGTCGCTCTGCACTCGCCACCGCGCGCTGTTAATCGTCGAGCGGCGAAGATGTGGAAAATTGAATACGTGAGTGTCGGTTCATATATATATATATATATATATATATATATATATATATATATATATATATATTATAATATCGTCTGTGGGGAATCTAGAGACAACGACGATTGCTACCATGCGGTTACGCTGGAATTTAGCAATGCACAAGTCAATTTTATATATACGCACCTTCTTGTACGCGCGTTCTTGATGTACACCTTCTTGATTTACGTGTATTTCTTCGAAAATGAGCTGAAAAATTGTTATTACTTTAATGAGTCGCGCATTTCGTAACTTCTGCTATGAATTTTTTCAATTTATCGAATTACAAAATATTTTCTTAAGAACTAAAGAACATCTTATTTAATGTATGAAGAATAATATAAGATAATTAGTAATTTAAAAAGTAATATAGAAGATTCTGGCAACTTGTATAACTATATACTATGTTTATGTTACAATTTCATAAGTTCAGATTAAATTAAAAATTCTGGTATTAAAAGTATACATAATAACCGTGTTTGGAAGCGTCGACGAAAAATTTGCTATCATTGACACGTCAATTATTTCTGGTATAGACGTAATATTAGGTTTTATTAATGTATATGACTCTTATGCAAAAAAATTGGTTGAAAAATGTAAACTAATTTTAAAAAATATATATTTTTTAAAGTACGACTTTTAAACTGCAAAATATCCGAATTTTAAGATGGCATAATTGAACTAAATGCACATGCACACCGACAAAAAACAAATCAATTAACTTATTTAATTTGTAATTGCTCAATAATTTTTCTAAATTGTAATATTTCTACGATAAATCAGAAGCCCATGTAAAATTCATGTATCAATTCACATTAGTATATTATCATCACTGCTATTAGTATTAATAAGTACCCGAAATTGGTTTGTTCCGACCTTTTGTAAAAGAAATCAAAAACTGCACTCTAAAGACATCAAGCAATCAAAAATGTTCTAATTAATGGATTGTTTTGAAACTTTATTTACCAACATGTATAAAATGATAGTGAGGCAGAGGGGATGATAGTGATCTCTTAATGAGGTAAAATATTTCGAATATTAGCGCCACCTTTCAAAAGTCACAGATTTATGAAACCATCATCGTACATATTATTTAGAATCGTGCATAAAAAAGATACACTTTTGTTAATTTTTATAAGAGCTATAGGAAGGTTAATAAAATAATAAACGCTGTTATGTTTATTATATAATACAATTTTAAAGTATTATATAATAATATTTATTTTATAATATAATACATGTGTTCCTTTTTTTAAAAGATATACGTTGTATTGTACGTGTAGTAATATATAAAAAAAATTTACTATGGAAATAATTCTCATAATATTTGAATGCATGTAAAGAAAATTTTTCGGAATATTGAGTATTGACAATAAAGCGTAAAAAGTATGTAGTTTAGTCGAACATAAAAAGTATTAATGCATCTGTGATGTACATATGTTTTGACAACAAATTGACAAAAATCCAGTCAAATTAATTCAACAGTTGTAACTCTAAGGACAGCGATAACATGGACATTTGAGAAAACATGCTATGTGACCTTGATGTGAATAACGGATACTAAATAAAGACAAGCACGGAGCTTTAGCTATTTAGTAAACAGGACAAGCCTTTTTTATGCAAATAAGATAGAAAAATTGTTTGTTAAAAAGTTATCAGTTGCCACCTGCTAAAATGCGTGAAAAACTTTTAATGTTTCACTTATCTTATTACAAAAATTTTTCTATCCAAAATTCAAAAAAGCCGTACCTACATTTTATGATTAATAAAATTATTCTTAATATAAGGCACAATTCACAATAATAATGTAAAATTTGTAGGCATTTTATATTAAAAAAAAACTATGTATACTAAATATAAAAAATATTTATATACCAAGGATGTAAGCTGAAATTTTCCGGCGCTTCGATAAAGATGGCAGTATTGGCGTTTGAACATTTCCCCCACCTTTCAGGTAAATTATGGATACCACCTCAAAAAAATAATTTCTCATTCGAAGGAAACCGTTCATCGAGCTATTTTTCAACTTCTTCAAAATTGGCAAAGCATTGCTCTAAAAGACATGTCCATTACATAATAAGAAAATACATGTCCATTAAGTGCATTCAATGTGTCCTTCACCGGTCTTATGCTAGGAAATCATTTCTTCGGGCCCATTCAAGTGATTTTCCGATTAACGTATGTGACACCTTTCAGGATCTTTCCCATAGCTTTTAAATCTTGGTGAATTTCTTTTCGGGTCAGATTAAGTGTTTCGCACACTTTTGTTATGATTGGGTTGGGTATTCATTCGCTAACTCCTGCACTAATTCGTTTACTTCTCTGCCCTAGGATGTTCATTGTCTGTCAAATCGAAATCTGCACTTCTAAATTGATGAAATCATATCTCACGTGTTATAATCATTAGATCATGTTTACCATAAGTTTTTACCAGCAGTCGATGGACGTTTAATATCAATAAAAAAATAGACATATATATCAAATCATAGAAATGTACACATATTGATAGCGACATAAAACCGGAAAATGTCAACTTACATCTCGGATACATACTCTGGATTGTAAAATATAAGATATTCTAATATGGAATATAAGATAGATACGATACTAAAGGTATTAGAAACAACCATTGTGAACGCTACCGATATAGTCAAATATATCTGAATTTTTTAAATTAAAATGATTTGAGTCTCGTGCGCATGTATGCCCGATATATATGTCGGAAATCTACCGTGACGATTAGTGATCGCTATTCTCAAGCAAAATTATACCATTCGGCTGTAACAAACTTTCTTTTCATTCATTTCTTTCTTATCAAAGTTTCTAATATACTAGAATATAGAAGCGCATAAAACTCTATAAGCTGATATTTGAAACTGTGAGAGCTAATAAATTTATTTCTCGATTTGCAATTGATACTTAATATTAATTTATTTATTTTCACCCAAAGCGTTAGAAAGACTCGAAATAATTTTGCTACGTGAATTATATTTTTGTTATTTAAGAATATTTTCACTTATTAGTACTGTACTGTATTCATATTAATTTCAGAATGAACCCATCCATTTAATTTTCGATCCCATTATTCTAACTGTCATATCCTACACCGATAATTTTATCTGTGCTCCAGGCAAAAAAATAGTACGTCGCTCTTTAAATATTTTCTTCGATAAACTAGTTATAGTGTGATATCTAGTAGGTACATCAGCCTCCCACAGGTTTAACATTGGCAGCTTATCTTTTTCACGCATCTACGTCTTTTTTTCGTAATCAATTTCGGTAAATCATCTTTATGCAACAATTATCACTCCTCCTTCTTTCCTTCTACCAAAATAATTATAGCTACGATATAAAAATAATTCAGCAGGCTCGTATAGAATTTGGCTCCATTCTCGCACTAATAATTACGCGCCACTCGCCACCTTGAACGTGTGTACATGTGTATCGATCGGGCCGATCCACCACTTATATATGCATATAAATATATATATATATATATATATATATATATATATATATATATATATATGCATAACGGAGAAAGAACGCTGGAGGGTAAACAGGTTTACAAGGAGCGAAATCTCTGCCTTCCACTCTCCTCCCTTGCCTCCTGGCAGTGCGAATCTTCTCAAAGGCTTAATGTAAAGATGGGGGCTCTCACACTGCAGAGAGGATCGTAAATCAAGCTGCGACGAGGAATTTATCAGCTTGCGCTTCGTCGGCCGCGAGCGCATCATCGCTCATATCGGCACCGCTATCTCCTCGTTGCCTGACCGAATCAATCATATATAGGACTGAAGAGTTGGAGAATTTCTTCGTCCTATACGGAGTAGCGACCATGCTAAAGGGAGAGACGAGACGCGGTTCGGCAAAAAAGATGCGATTGATAGATCGAGGGAGAGAGCACGCCTATATATAGCAGCAATGATTTTCGCGGGCCAGGTGAACGTTTTTTCGGCAATAATTTGACGTGGTGGTAAGTGGTTACGAGATATTGAAATCGGTTTACGTGATTCCGCCGCCTTTCTCTTTCTCTAACTACACATTTTTTAGCAAATGAATGACATTTATAATTGTATATTTTTCAATTACTCTTGCTTTTATTCATATTCTTCGTCTACTTATTTAGTTATTGAGTTTCAAAATTTACTGTTACGAAATACCTCTCTCTTGATTTTCCTTGGTACAAGTAATGGACTTATCTTTTCGCAAACTGGCGAAAATAGTTTCCTATCTCATTAATTAAATAATGTTGTCATTTATAGCCAAATCTGTAAACAACTTAATTATTTGAATAATTTAGCGCTGAAATTTATTTATCAGCAGTTTCTTAAAACAGTCGAACAATTATTCAAGAAAGAAAGTAATACTTGATCTTATTTCAACTTCAAATTGCTTAATATTATTTCAAGCACTGAGTACTCTATATATATTATTAGTTCAGAATGTTGTAAGAGATTACTAATAATGGTATCTTAAATTCACACAACACAAAAGTCATTACGAATTCTTTCAATTTGTTAAGAACTGGAATAATATTTTGCTGCGTCTAACAGAGAATATTATACCAGAATTTTCTCCACTTAATTCATGTGTAGACAACTATATTTTCATATTAGTACTAAAAGTGTGATGTTATCGAACAAGTAACAGTATATTTGTGGCGAATTTGATTCACATATGAACTTTAAGGGCATAAAAAGTGAGGTTATTATCAATCATATCATGATTGATCATTGATAGAAGAATTAGCTTAATTGAGGGATGGATTTAAAAAGATAATTCTATCCATTCAGCAATTGGATCAAGATAGATTTTATACATTGCAACAAATATGGGATAACAAATATACAAGAAAGTAGTCTTTAGTTATGGGCGCTGCTTTAAATTAAATTTTTGTTATCACATACTGTAATTTGTATCTTTCAATAAAATAGCAATATTATTGTTGTCGTTTTTAATAAATCAACATAAAAACTGTCTAAGTTAGATAATACGTGAACCTTTTTTAAAACAATTTAATTGTACTTATGTCGACTGCCCATATACAAATTAATAAATATTTTTTTATTAGTCTTACAGTCCAATCAATTCAATCTAAAAATAAAAATAAAAATAAAAATGTAAGAAATACCTAATGCATCATGTTCCATAGTTAATTTCAATTGATCCTGGAATTTTCATAACATTACCTTGATATATATTAAGGCTCTAATGCAAGGCATTTGAAATTCATAACGAGTTTAATTTATTTCAAATTCGTTCATTTTATACTTTCGCTTATGTATTATTAGATCTATCGACTTTCTGACGCTTGACGCTTGGAATACTACTGCCCTGTCTTGTTTCGGAAATTTTACGCGTTGCATTGTTTTTGCATAATTTGTTTTTAGTCCATTTTTTCATTACCTTCTGTTTGAATAAATTATTCCTGGATGATTCTTTTCTATTCCGAAATACCCTTACCTTATAAATTTAGAATTCACATTCATTTAATAACTATTACACTTTTATTTTAAGATTGGTCTCAAATTTATAGTAGTTACATTGTGAAAGATAAAGTTATACACTAGTGGTGCGGCCACGACGAGTCAGACAAGTGAACCAACCCTAATGTACAAAAAGAGATAGGGCTCGCAAATTGGCACCCTAGAGGAAGTTTGTGTTATCCCTACGAGACGAGAAGCCTACGTGTACCACAATCGTCCTGTAATCAGGCTACGCCGAAAATTTAATCACTAATTCGCAATCACGGCCTTTTCGCGTAAAATTACTTTATTGACAAGAATAGGACAGAGAGTGAAGATATACTGATTGCTCGCTCATTCAGAATGCAAGTAATCATTTTAGAATGATGCTGCGTGTCGACACCCCTTTAACCTTTGAAAAAAGGCCCTTACCGCTTACAGTTTGAATGTAATACACACAAGCAGATCAATACACATACGCATATTCATATACACATAAATTAATATACGTATTTATAAACGTATATACATATACGTATAGATATAGCAGTTGATAAATAATATAATTTGTGTGAAGTAATCATGTTTTTTTCCAATTAACCTCATTAAAATTGTACTGTCCACAATCAATTATATTAGAATCATATATCATTGAAAACTACTATTTATGCATTTGGAGATCTCATCATATATAGCAATTGTGTAACTGAACAAGTTGAGTATCATTGAAACTCATCAGCAGGCGGAAATCGAGCATTTAACTTGAAAACGTCGTTCGAGCACTTTCAATATAATCGAGGAAGTCGTGCTATTGGCTAACACGTTTCAAATTAACCAGATCAAATGTATCACACTCTGAGAGTTGACCAATCGAGAACTAATTGCTCCAGCTTCTTCAAAATCGTTTTAAGTGAGTTCATGAATTTACTAATTCTATTGTAAATAAGGGTCAGCCAATCAAAGTAGATTTTTATTTATGCTGTACTTTATTGAGATAAAATAGATTTCATAAGATACAGTGAACGTTTTTCTAAATTTATTGTATATAATAGCAGAATTATTTGACTTGCGAAATTGTTTATTACCCAATGATCTCCAACATCCAACGATGTGAAAAGGGAACTATGAGATAATTTAAATATTTCGAAGTACATTTAGTAATTTTGTCATTTTAGAACAAATAATGTGCGATTTAGAATGTAGTTTTTTGCATTAAAAATTAGAGTTAATATATTTAAACCAACGTACTATAATTCCGATCATCCATTTTCAGCTGCAATTAATAAAGGATCAAAAAGAAATAAACTTATCCCTGACATTTTTATTTTGTGAAAATTTAATTATTATTAATAAAATGTAGACTTATACAATTACCACTAACACCTTACACATATTGCCATACATATACGCGCATTCCCCTGCATTTGCTCATGTAGACGTATTCTCTATATCTCTGTTATACTGCATAGCAGACTCACCTAATTTTAGGAAGTCAAAATTACCGCTGCACGTATCGATGTCAGAAGCGCACGGAACCACCACTTCGAAACTTGAGATGGAGCTATTCAGTAACAGGCGTCTAGAGCGTTGACGACTTCGACTTCTCTATTTTGGGCTTTGAGCAGCTCGTGCTCAAACCGTGTATGAGTTTAACCGCGAGATTAAGAGAAATTAACCTCCATATATTTTCTATATTTCTTGAAAGCCATGTACATCTTAGTAGTAAGTTTGAAAGTGTGCGTTTGGAATAGTCTTACTTTTTCAATGATCAATATACTCGAAAGAATATATTACTAGTTTCCTATTTAGAAAATGATCTATAATTGTGCAGGTTTGATGGTATTAACATTTTTTCACATTTTTACAAACTTATTAGAAATGTCTCAATTGTCAGTACAATGATTTTAACGAAAAAATCGGTTACATTTTATTTCATCATAATCAATTTTTTATAATTAGGAAAATATTTTCTTTCACTGCTGTAGTGACACATTAAAGCTATGCGTCCTTCAACAAGAACCTCCGCTATATACCCATTATTTGAAGTTAATGTTAAGGTAGTAGCCGGTAAACTGACGCACGCGCAAAACTTGTTAAACTTTTATCAGTGATCCCGACGATCGAAGTTGACGGAAAATGCGCTCCGCGGTGGCGAGACATCCACGGGCGCATACCACTTTCCACCGTCCCGCGTACTAAAAGCCCTATCAAGAAACGAAGGGGTGCGCTCGGAATAACAAATACCGCGTATTGCTCGATCACCATCACCCGTTCGTTCCTCGCTACGTACAGGCTGTATATGCTCGTACAGGCTGTATATGCTCAAGACACTGATATCAGCACTTTGGAGAAGGGAAATGAATTTTGTAGTATAGAATAATAGTATATAATAAGCGTCTGTTCCGTTTCTATATTTCTCTCGCTCTTCCTTTGGTTCATTTATATCTTTTTCATCTAGATGTATTTTAGAAGATTGCGTTGTACGAAGAACTTGATGAACTTCATTTATATTAGACATACGTTTTCCTATATGATACTCATTGATATATTTTAACGGCTCAAATGCTAAAACGATTATGTTTAAAAAATTAAATATAGAAAAAAGTGATTTTATAATTATCTTTTTATAAGTTTATCTTATTATAAATAATTTTATAATTATCTTTTAAAGTATAACTTTAAAGGAACATGATATAAGATGTCAACAATGTTGTTATAGATAAAGAATATGGAATATTTGTTACAATTATTGAATGCTACAATTATTAGCTAATTCATAGAATTATTTTCTTTGACAAGTGAAAAAAATTCATCTAGGAAAATGTTCATTTTATGTCCTGAAATGATATATCATTTGAATACGCTTATGAAATAAGTTGTATTGTTACAGACGTTTTAAGTATTATATTTCTTTGATTTAGATCAAATTATATTAAATAAAAATCATATAAAACTTCATGTTTAATATTTTTATACGTTTTATCTTTAAACTTTATAAATATATCATATTTATTGCATAATTATAATTGAAATTTATTATTAAAAGAGTATACAAAATCAGCTATTAGACAGATTTCTTTTGAATACAGACGTTAATAATGTATAATGTATAATACATAAATTGGGTTCAAAATTATCATTTAATATTTCTAGCATATACAGCATTTATATGTAACATACATTCGATCGTGTCGACAATCGATACCATTGAAAGTTTTTTCCCCAACTAATCAAATGAAAACTACACAGGTCCTAGCAGATAATATCACTCTCCAGCATAACTTTAGTGCGTTAATTTTTGCAAAAGAAAACTCTACATCAAAACAATTGCAGCTGCTTGATTCCCCCTACTTAACCTGTGAACATGCACGCGTTCAGGACGTATATATGGGTATAATGAGCAATTAATATGTAGGGTCGAGCGCACCAGTGAGGTTTGCAAAAAAGCGAGGCGCTCTACGTTTTTACCAAACACGTGATTAAGCTCCCGAGCTCCGCTCTTTTTGCTTCCTCGGCGCCTGCAAGCGCACGCGCAGGCTTACGTATACGGAGCAAACTATTAGTTTCGGGTCTGGTAAAGAGGGCTCTTGAGTTATACCTTCACTTCGTTGAGGCTAAGTTATACGGGTCTTGTCAAGAGATTCGGTTACTGATAAGATGCCTAGTTGAATTTCAAATAAATTGAGTTTATATTGGCATTGCATTTAATTAGTCTCTTAATTGCCCGAAGACTTTTTTAAATTAAAGCTTGACGATTGAGGCGACAAATGAATTAGTTTAATTCTAAACCATGTTTTGAAGAAAAAATTGAGAGGAAAGTTTATGTGTATTTAAATGTATAATTTATATTAATTTACATATGTTAAAAAATTAAGTTGTAAATCATACAATTTCGATATAAGGTGGTATAAAATATATTAGGCAAGAGAGTAAAGATTTCAATATTCATATTACCGATAAACCGAAATTTTATTGAAGTGAAACACAAGCATCATTTAGTCAGTGCTGGGATGTACTACTATACTTTTTGTTGTTATGTTATTTAACGTCGCTCTATTTATACTTCCATATATCGGTGCTAATCAGCGACGAAGGTCTATAATGTGTATGTATACAAAGAACATGTAAAGAATTACAGCAGTGCTTGTGGTAATCGGCCAACACCCGGATTTGAACTCTGATTACCAAGTTACTAGTCCTTCGCTCTTGCGATTGAGCCCTCGTAGGCCTCTATTTTTAACTTTGCTTATCTAAGGTAAGTCAACTTTCATAAATCAGTGCCATAACTAGATTCGATTAAACTGGATTTCTTTCTCTCTCTCCCTCTATTTCTTCTTCGTCCTTCGTCTCGCCGTCCTATTCTATAACTGTCTTCTTCCCTCACTGTGTAACTATGTCGTTCTCTCTCACTCTCTTTTGCTCTCTCACATATACGCATAAATGCATACAATTAATACTCCCATGACAATAAATTTGTCTATGTGTTGAAAACAAACAGTAATCGAGTGAATCAAGGCCCTTGAAAGCATTGCACAATATATGAAGAAATATGTCGAACAGAATGCAGATTTTTTATGCGTATTGTGTGGAATGAATTTCACATATCAAGTACACGTATAGCCTCGACTTGGATTATATTATGCCCACTTCATATTAAGGTGAAAATATTATAATTATTTGCTCGTCTATTTCTAGTTCACTTTTTCTTCAACACCGAATCCCACCATCTGCTCTTCTGTGGATTCACACCAAGCCAAATGGAAAGTAAAGAAAACTTGAATATCAAAATTCTTTGATTCTTTACAGCGCTCTCTATTTTAATGTTTCTTCTCTCTCTCTCTCTCTCTCTCTCTCTCTCTCTCTCTCTCTCTCTCTAAGGACCACGAGTCCTTAGGCTTTAATAAATAAAATTCTAATTCTAATTCTCTCTTTGCCTGCAAGAGAGAAAGAGAGAGCCGTAATAATTTACTTCAGAACTCTTTTATTTATTTTTTTGTTGTGTCATCAAAGACACTGATACAATTCATCACAAAACATAATTTCTTTATGTTTTTCCTTTTTTAATCCCATAAATTTGATTTGCTATTTTGGATTGAGGTCTAGGGTTTGTTCTTCTAATTTTTCCATAGGTTAATTAAATATCTGTTCAAATATACACTTATTATCTAATAAACTAACTTGCTGCTCATATCAATTTGGTTTTCGTCGTAAGTGAATTTAGGTTATTTTCTTATACATATTCTTTAAATACATTAATCTGTAATTTTACTACTTTCCCTCGAGGAAGTTATTGCGGTAGCACCATCATGTTTTGAGAGTTTAGGACGTTTCAACGGCTGGATCAGGAAAAAGAATTTCTTTACAAGAATAACATAAACTATATTATTAGATTAAAATGTATGCTTCCGAAGCCAGAAACAATTTATTTTTGCGGTGCTCGGATTATTAATAAAGCAATATAATTTATTAGTGTAACTGCATAACGAAATATTGAAATATATTTCGGATGCTTCGATTTTAAATACTCGCAGTTTTAGAAACTCTGATTCGAGACCGAAAAGCTAGGAAACGAAGCTTGCTGGTGTTTAACGGAACGCCGCGCAATACAACGGAACGCTTTGGTTGACCGTCACGCAACCAGGATCAAGTCTCACGACGAATCAAGAGGGATGATTTCGTGAGACCGCTGATCTTTGACGGGGTACCGCGCATCCAGGATCACATCTCTACTATTTTGGAATTACGAATGAAGGCAAGAACTAAGAGCTCTCGAATCAGGGTAGCTTTAGGGTGCTCCTTCTTGGTCGTCGCGCCGAAGACACTGATTTCGTGTCCGAGAACTCACTTTGGTATACACACAAAATAGTCGATCAGGTAATTTGGCCACGACTCGAATAATTTCGTCTGAAATCACCTAAAATTAATAATAATTATTTATATTCTAAAATTCATTATAAAGACCTTTATCGAAAACAAATAAAAGAGGGCCGCAGAAATGCAATGACTGGCGCCTTCCCCACATTTCGCGGTTTTGGGTGCGGAGAGCGGTCATCTTATCGCCTCATGCACGAGTCCCTAGGTAAGTCTAATTGTTTTCGAGTGCGCATATTTTGGAATCGGACATTCGACCATATGTTTCTGATCAAATAATGATTATTTTTATACCGATTAATTATTCTAAATGAACATATTGCGCATCCAAGTTGTATTTTGGTTACCTGACTATTTTTATCGAATATTATGTATTATATAGCAACATACTGTTTTTTAATTATTAATAATTTGAATTTTTGTAACACTTTGTACCATTCTCGTTCGCTAACGAGGCATTATAGCCCATTATCCAATAAATATGCTTTCAATTAATTAGTCTCTCTCTCTCTCTCTCTCTCTCTCTCTCTCTCCCTCTCTTCCTCACCCGCTCTCTGCGATGTGTCTCTCAGAAACTTTCAATTCTTCGTTTCTGATGTGAGAAATTTCTTTAGTATGAAAGATAAATCTTTTAGATATAGAGCATCACAACTTTAATTCTGGTGTCGACCCTACTTTAGAGTAATAATTATTTAATAATAATTAATGACATCTTTAATATTCCTTTTTAAGGTTCTTAATATTAAATAATACTAAGAATAGAAAAAAGCAATGCTTATAATTTTTTTAATTGTTTTGAAATAGAGTACTGAAATTAAAAATAAATATTTAATCTTATGCGCTTGCATAAGATTAAATAAAAGATAAACTTGTAGGCATATATGTTTCTATGTGCGCTGGAACAAAACAGAAAATAAATTCTCCTATTTAAAACATATAAGCATATATATATCTTTATTTTCATTAATAAGAAACAGTTTTTGCTACAGCCGTTTGCCAGAAATTGTTCAGATTATCAAAAAAGATGTAAGAAAGGAAAAGGTAACCGGTATCCGAGCTGAATAGACATAGAATTTAGGTGAAAAGCAAAAGCAGTCGTAATTTTCCCGATTACGACCGTGATGTAAAAATCAATTTTTCTAATCGAATACACCTTGTGTTTTTTACGTTATGAATGTTAATTAGTTTCTTCTTCATAATAAAAACATACTTCTTTTATTTTCATATTCAAAAGTTACAAAGCTATTATATATCATTATTAGATGAATATAGCTTCTACAAATTGGAAAACGTATAAGTACATGCCGTATAAGAATTGGTAAACGTATAAGTACACAATTATTTGTATACTTCATCACTAGTATGGAAATTAATTACTTACTGCCTGAAATTTCGCCCGACTGAAGCGAGCGAAGTAAGTATTAAGTGATACATGTAATTAATTTGCACATTAGTGTTGGATTATAATTTATTTTAGCATTACCATGCTGAAGTTGCGATTCTAATGTTGGAGGAATGTAAAAAAATTCATTCGCTATCAGACTTTTAATTTAAATAAATTCTTTTGACGGCCAGATAACGAGAAAAACACAAGTTTTAATTTACTAGAAATGTTTGCTAAATCTATAAAAATATATGAAAACGTTTCAGCTATGTTTTGTTCACATTATGTACATAATCTGGTTATGATTTAATAATAAATCAGTACACGAAGAACGGAGAAAAATTAGAAAGAGTGAGAGAGAAAAGAGTGACGAAGAGGGTAGAGAGAGATTGGCAGAGAGAGAGAGAGAGAGAGAGAGAGAGAGAGAGAGAGAGAGAAAAGAGTGATGAAGAGGGTAGAGAGAGATTGGCAGAAAGAGAGAGAGAGAGAGAGAGAGAGAGAGAGAGAAAAGAGTGACGAAGAGGGTAGAGAGAGATTGGCAGAAAGAGAGAGAGAGAGAGAGAGAGAGAGAGAGAGAGAAAAGAGTGACGAAGAGGGTAGAGAGAGGTTGGCAGAAAGAGAGAGAGAGAGATGCCAAAGCAAAGAAAAGAAGTAACTGTAAAAGAAAAAAGAATCGTGTATCCATTGTGCATTCAAGACAAACTGGAGGGAGTTCAACTGGCGTATGTGAACATACAATATAATCTCTCTTTTCAACGATCGCACGTGCATGTATACACGCGATCTCAAACCTTCCTTCCGAAATACAGCTATATACATGCGCTCGGAAAAGACTGCGTGCCAGTGCGTATATATATATATATACGCGACTCGTGAAATCACGGGGCGCGTCTGTATATATACTCTTTAGAACTTAGTTATACCCTCGTACGCGTTAAAGATACATTATACGTGAAAAGTAGGAATCAATGAAGTGAAATAAGAAGCGGAGGCAAAAACAGAGGCGGAACGAGTGAAAGGAGAAAAAGGATGAAATTCTGTCTATGTGATTTGATAAAGAAAGAGAAAATAAAGCAAACATATAGCGCAACGTGATGTGAGAAAGAGAGAGAGTAAAAAAGAGTCGATGGAAGAGACTCAATATATAGATCCCGAGAAGAAGTAGAATGTGAGGCGTATATATAGATGGTGCAGTGGTAGGTTTTTGCTTCAGTGAACTTCAGGCAGAATTTTTGACAGTGGAAGTAATATTATCGTTGAAAGGAAATGATAACACGCGGCGTATTCGTTACAAGTGCCCGATCGCTCAACCGCTTGTTCTCGATTCTACAAGGCATAGGGCGAATAAAAAAGAGATATAGTTATATATATAGACAGGTAGAGAGACAGAGAGAGAGAGAGAGAGAATGTGTGGAATACGAGATTCTAAGAACACAAGAGAGCTCTGGATAAGCTAAACGACCTTTATATACATATATATTGTATGCGTGGGACAAAAAAGCCCATTGCAAAGTTAGCTGAAAGTGAGGGTTATTGTTGAGGGTGGCGAGAGAGAGGGCGAGAGAGTAGGCGAGAGGGGAGGGAATTTTGCGGTCGTAGGAAAACAAGGGTATATAGGGGACCGACCCCAGGATATCTGGATTTCACCGAGTACATATTAAATTTGCCGTTAGATTATCGCAGGATCGCAACGCGTCTATTTGTCTTCTAGCTAGCTCCGACTCGAGATTTGGACGGAATCTCTCGCCACTCCTCTTCTCTATATCTCATTCCCACAGCGTATCGGGGCTTATTTCCTTCAGGGCAAGAACGAATTGTGTCCCAGCATTAAGATATTATACACAACGTGATGACTTTCTCTTATCACTACACTTATTATACGTATCTGTACAAGTACTCCCTTCTACGATTATTGCCGATCATGTCTTATCACTCTTTATTAGGAGGTAGGTGCTTCAAAGAGGTGGTAGAGCTTGATAGAAATACTATTTTATAAATATAAAATACTATTCTGCTCTTGTATCAAAAGATCTTTGAATTCCGAAGTTCCGCACGATATAGCCACACATCAATTCGGATCGGATGGTGGATATCAATTAAATACTGTTTATCTTATTGTTGAAAAATATCTTAGCATCCAGACTGGATTACGTTATTAGTGTCTAATGTGGTAATAGGCTGCATAATATAGTGACAGATGGACATTATTTAACATCAGAAACATAGAAAAAAAATTACGTTTTAGATAATTTAGAATTACATAGAATCTGAACAATTCCTCGAGAGGTCATTACAAGTTTATTTTAACTCAAATTATACTTTAAGTTTGATTTTCGAGATTATAATTATGTTTATAGTAATTCATTGGATAACCGATCGATGATATAACATATTTTAGAGGGTGAGAAGGGGAAACAAACATTATTTGTTTTTCCGGTACAATCCTCGACTCTCATGGCTTCTTCACTGAGAACCGGAATCTAGCAGCGAAGGTGCGATTTGTAGGTTGTAATGAGAAGGAATATATTTTGCAGTTAAACATATTTAATATCAATCAAAATTACATTTAATTTAATTTAAAATTATATTAACATAATTTCAGAAAGTATTTTGAGTAGGATAATTCTATACAGTTATTCGTAAACTTTGGTTCTTAAAAGTGAACAACCAATACATATATTATACGAAACTTCGAATAATGTTAATATAATAAAAATCTCTTTACAAAAAATTTGGATATTATAAAAAAAAAATTATGTCGAAATGAAGCAAGAATGAAATTAGAAAAGAATATACTCAAGTTTTCCAACAATTTTACAGATATTTTTAAACTTTTCATAAATGTCAAAATTTTGTTGCATTTTTCTTTATTTTCGAGGTAAAATTTTTAAATATTATAATCGAACTCGGGAGATTCTAGAAACTGAAGTAAAAGTTTTACTAATTTTAAACTAATTAATTTTATTTTTTTAATTTTTATCGTGTATTTTATTATGCAGTTAATATTATTTTCATTCTATTAAATTACAAGTAAATTAAATTAAATATTTTGAAATGATTTTTTATGTTTAAATACAGATGAAAAAGTACTATCGGTTTTATTAAAATTATTTGTATAAATACGGCTAAAATCAACGATTTTACAAGTATATATAAATACACATACTTCTACGTATTACATATATATAATTTAATTTGTGCTCATTGCTGTTTTTTAAGTCACACAGACACTTTTCAGTATACATTTGTCACTTTAAAATTTCACTTCCGAATGTACCAAACTAATCAAATTCATAAAGCGACATGTATTTATATCCTACTAAAGAAATTTAGGACTATCAAAATATTTTAATTAAATGAATTTTCGAATTATGTGACTTAGAAACGTATGCAATACTAGACACTGCAACGTGTAGTTCTGATTCGTTTTAAAGGTATGTAAAGCCGTCCGTCCACAAGACTTACGGGTTTTAATGAAACGTCCTGCTGTCACCATCGAGTTTTTAGGAACAGTTTATATTTATATGAGTACATTGTATGAACGTAATTCATGCAAATATTTAAATTTCAAAATTAAAAAAAAAAACAATATCTATCATAATTATAATAGATTGTATTGAATGGAATTATTAAATTATTGTATTTTACAAATTGATAATGATTTATTTAAAGAAAGAAAAAGATAAATACAAGTTACGTATAGGACCTGAGCGACGTAGTTGCTTTGCGAAAGGTTCTCGACAGTTTGAAGAAAGATTACTACAACGCAGTGTAGCATAACACTCAGATATAAATTGCAGGTACACATATAAAATATTGTGTGCACATTTGGCTAATTACACTGTATCGGAAACAGCATATTTCATGCAGAAAAGAATATTTAGACAATATTGGACTCTACACATCTGGCAATAGTAAAATAAATCAAAATAATATTTTCAACAGATTGAAATAATGATTGATTGACAAGGTTAATTATAAATATTTCGTTGCGAGTATAAAAAACAACGACGTTTCCTTAACTGTTTACTATTTTCATGAGATTATAAGAATTTGTGATTTAATCATTCCATTTGAATTAACTAGTATAAATGCGCTCAGTTAATTTGATTATAGTGCATATATTTGATAAAAACTTGTATTTTTTACGAATTTCATTGTATATTTTCGTACAAGCAAAAAGTTTATAATTGAACTTGTCAACCAACCGTTATTTCCATTTATTATAAACTACTTCGCTTGCTGAGCACAATTATTTTATAATAAAAGTTTTTATAAATTTATTTCTATATTAAATAAACATTTTATAATATAATTAAAGATTTGTTTGACCGACGTTAAAGGCCGAGTTATCTTACGAGATTCTCTAGCTAAAGAAAAATTTGTGAAAATAAAATTAGCTAAATCTATGTACCTACAAATTAGTTATATATTAATTTATACTAATAATTTTTAATTGTTAAAAGCAACTCTTGCAGGAAAACTATTAATTAAAAATTACACATTTTTTTAAAAAATATCCTAAAGGAAGCTTTAAATTATTTGCTATTCTGAAACTCTTCTGAGATATTATTTAATTTGATTTTATTTAAATCAAAATTTAAAAGCAATTACTTTTCAAATGAGACGAATTTTCAGTTCATTAACTTCCACAATTTATCGTTGGGGCTGTTACTCTTTAAGCGACTAATAAACGATACTTTTTGCTTTCGCATTATTGCAGCGTAAGATGGACTACAAATGAGTAAACTTCTCGTAGCTATAACAGGGTCATTCAGGAACTTTACTTATATACTAACTTTCATAAATCAGTGTGATAACTAATTTCGATTACACTCTATGTCTCTCTCTTTTTTTCTCGTCCTACGGCTCTCTGTCTCATTATCTCTCTCCCTCTCTCTCTCTCTCCCTCTACCTGCCTCACTCTCCCTGCCGCACTCTCTCATTCTCTCTCTCTCTCTCTCTCTCTCTCTCTCTCTCTCTCTCTCTCTCTCTTTCATTGTATCACTCTCACACACACAGAAACACGCGCACGAGCGTAAGACTAATATTGCTCTATAAAGTCTCAAGAGAAATTAAATGGTCTGCAGAACATATGTTTATATTTATGTTTATATCTACATGCTTCATCATAGATAAGAGTGAGCAGGAACGTGAAAAAGAAGAACAAACACCTTTCAGATAATGCTGTTTAATTCAAAATAATTATTATAAAATAAACCGATCACATAGATTAAAATGATGGGAAATTGTATAAATACTAGTAATTAGGCAATCTGTTTGACAATGCCCGGGATTTTCAAATGTAGTAGTATCAGAAAGCAAGAGAGTTGAAAGAATGAGAGAACAAAAAGGCCTCATAAAGAATACAATAGAGTGTGATACATTACATTTATTTATAAAATCGAGTAATAATGTAGAAAATCACAGTGTAAATCCATTTTTTTAAAACATTATCGCAGTATCGCAGAATAAGCAATAAATCAATGTTTAATGACTATGGGACTGTGAAGTAAGAGACTGTGCATTCACATAATACAAATTGTTTTGCACCCATTCTATATAAAGCAAAAATAAAAATGAAATATGTACGATTTCATTATTACGTGTAACAATAACTTATTTTCATTATTACGTGTAATAATCATTCTTGAGGACCAAACAATTTGAACTTACTATTAGTTTTGTACATAACAAGTGTCAGTGAATCAACGGAAGCTGTACCGCTACGACTTGTGCAGTCGGTCTAAGCGCTATAACTTAATTCAACAAACAAATATATAGTATATGTATAGTATTTTGATCTAATTGTAAATCATTCGCATATAAAAGATAAATGGACCCTGGACCTAGTGTATGTATATGCTGTAAGTGAGGGAATGAGTTAAAGACAAAGTAAGAGATAGAAGAGAGAAGAGAAAAGAGAGAGAGAGAGAGAGAGTGAGAGAGAAATCATTCCTATATATTCCGTCCCTTTTTCTTATGAGACCACTTGTATACAGCAGAGAGTGCGACGTGTGCACTCGCGATTCTATACACTTAAAGATGCCCTCTAAAACATTCAAAGTTTCGCAGCGCATGTGCTCGAAATTGTTTGCACCCGAGTTAAATGCTTTGACCAAGAACCCTGCGTTGGTTGTCACATTAGAAAGTAGACATAGTGTCGCTATCGCCCAACGCTTAAGGCTGGTCGCCGCCGTACGACAGTGAAAAGTCTCACTAGTATTCATCCCGCCCCAGCGTCGCGTTCAGAACTCCCGCTACTTTCAAAAAAATGTTAATATTTGTGCAGGTCAATGCTGCTGTTTCTTAGTGTTGTATGTATCCGGAACAGGTAGATCTATGTGAGAAGTCTTCGATCTCAACATGGCGGTCCAAAGAGCTGTACTAATGTGTACAATAATGAGTAACACTTTATTTATAACTTTTGAAATCTTTATTTATTCTTCTAAAGCTAATTCATCCCCCTCAAAATAATCCCCACCGGATGCAATGTAACTATGCCAACATTTTGCCAATTTTGAAAACATTTTTTATACACATATTACGGAATGGCCATCAGTTCTTTTTCCGATTCGGCTTATGTCTTCTGTTGTAAGTATAAAAACAGCAAGTGTAAATCCATCTATATCATAAATCAAGCTATAGTAGCGCAACCTATATCTTCTGAACTCTGCTCATATACCACGCGTGGCTCTACACTCAGCAGTTGCATCACGACGCCTGTCCATGCTAGACGTAATCATACCTCTGTATACCTTCAATAGCTGCCCTATATTAATAAACTGTTTTATACAAGTAAACTGTGTACTTTTCAGGTTATGTGCCCAGATTATTTTTTTTTTATATATAAAAAATTTCTTTTAAGGTGGAAGTGAGCTATAGTATTTTACAGTTTTCTTTTTAATCGGAACCAGCCTTTTGTGCGCTAGTACAAAATCGATTAATTAAAAATGGAAAGTGACACAGCAAAAATAGTTAAGCTTAAAAATATAGAAAATTGGAGTGTATGGAAATTCCAAATTCGCGTAATGTTAATTTCGCATGAAGCTTTTGGTGTTGTTAACGGAACAGAAATTGTACCGTCCGTACCTGCAGTTGATGCTGCTTAAAGTGTAAGAAATGGGTATGAAAAGGATAGAAAAGTATTTGTTAAAAAAGATTGCATCACGCAAAAATTTATAGTAACTACGATTTCAAGGCAACCAATGACACAAATTTTATATTGCAACTTAGCGAAAGAAATGTGGGATAAGCTCTACGCAATTTATAAGAGCAAATTCGATACAAGTATACACGTACTGCAACAAAAATAGTTCAGTCTTCAAAAAGATGCTAGTGATGACATTGCGACCAACATTTCTAAAATTTCGGATTTGTGTTATACTTTAAAAGCGTTAAAAGTACAAATCTCAGATACTATGTTGATTACAAAAATTTTAATCACTCTTCCGGCTACTTATAATCATTTTAGATCTGCTTGAAATTCTGCAGCTGCCGACAAAAAAACTGTTGAAAATTTAACTTCCCGACTTATAATGGAAAAAACTCGAATGGTAATACAAGACAGTCACGAAAGCAGTGCATTCTATGATAAAAATAAAAATAATCATAAATTCAATCATCGTATTCAGAAAAATAGTTTAAATTCGAATAGATAAAGTATTTACTTGAAACAAAACAGTAAGAAAAATAAATTAAGCCAAGCTTGTTGGAATTATGGAAAAGTAGGGCATAAGCGACAAGACTGCTGGCATTTTCGCGGAAACGAAGCTCAACGGTCTACAAGCAGTTCATAGCATATTAACAAAAATTCAAAGAAGGGCGATGACGCTTTTGTGGGAGAGGTATTTTTTTCATCAATCAGCGGCAACCGAGGTACTTCTTGGCTACTTATTCAGGCGCATGACAACACGTGTGTAATAAGCGCGAATGGTTTACAACGTATTTTAAAAATGAATTAAAAACTACTGATTTACTGATAAAAGAAAATGAATATAATTTTTGTACTTTCAATATTTCATATGAAAACTATGAGATTAATGAAACAGAATTAAATAATAGCATTAACGACGAAAGACCTGAAATTGAAAATATATCGTGAAAATTTAAGTAAATGTAATTATAATTTGCGTGATCGTAGAAATCTCTAACCCCAAATCGTGGCAACACTGTAAACAATTTCATTTTCGATTTTGAAGATATCGATGAATTATTTATTGCGAAAATAGATTAGCCTAATAATTTTAAACAAGCAATGCAAAGCGAAAATTCAGAAGCATGGAGAAATGCCATGAAAGATGAAATTGAAGCACTTCACAAAAATAATACTTGGGACTTCGTAAATGCACCCCATAATGCTAAAATTGTTGGGTTTTTAAAATAAAAATTGGCCCAGATTTGAATAAGTCACATTACCGAGCACGACTTGTTACAAAGGGCTGTAATCAAACTAAAAATATACATTTTACAGAATGATACAGTCCAGCAGCAAGAAATAATTCGATCAGAACTTTCCTTGCTATAATCGCATCAGAACACATGTACACTAAATAATTTGCTGTAAAATCAGCTTTTTTAAACGGCGAATCAAAAGAAACAAATTTTATGCAACAACCCGAAGGGTTCGAAGACGGTAATTTGCAAAAAGAATTCTTGGATTTTGTTGACGTATATCCATCAGTAGATGTTCTTGGTCGTCTTTAATGTGCTTCGTCTTCAACACGTTCTCGACCTTCTTTAAACAACTTGGGCCGATCAAAAATACTTGCTCTTGACATTGACTTCTCACCAAAGGCCTTCTGCAATATTCTGAAAATTTCGGCAGCCGATAGTTCTTCTTTTCTCACATATTTATTAGAAGTCGTAATATATTCATCTAATATATGATAAATGTTATTTGAAATTTATGAAATCTTTATTATACTATTTTATGCAAGTGTTAAACACTTATCATTTTTAATCATATATATATAATTTTGATGTTATCACAAAGATCGGACGATCTCTCGACTGTCAAAAATAATAATCCTATTAGATTGAAAATATTTCTATCAATCAAAAAAGACAACATTCTTGAATCTTACAAGTATCGAATTACATGAACACAATCGTAATTTTTTCTTTTAAAATCTTAACATTATATAATCACAGATCGTTATTTATCGATATAACATATAGTTACTCGTTGCACGTATCTTATAGAAACCTTTTTTTGAGTTTTTGAAATTGTTCCACTGCAATTTAATTGTTTTGAAATAAGTTTGCAATATACATATTGAAAACATTCGCCATTCAAAATTCAAAATCAGTTATGATTTTGTAATATTATTCACAGCGTAGGCATTTTGATCGAACGAGCAAAGCAGAAAGGCGGCACAGTACAGCCGAGAATTACCAAATCTTTTGTCGATTGCTGCATACCGACAGTTCTACGGACTATATCATAGTGGGAAATGAGATTTTAACCGTTCGCCGACGCAGAGGGTCGTCGCAGATGGTGCTCAAGCGAATTATTACGCGACTTCTGGTAATATTGCCACTGGCAAGCTGAGATTCACGCACATTCCCTCTTTGGTCTATATTCATAAATTATTCACGAAATGTCTCCCTGTCTCTCTCTCTCTCTCTCTCTCTCTCTCTCTCTCTCTCTCTTTCTCTCTCTCTATCTCTTTCACACCCTCTTTCCCTCTCGCGCTATCCAGTTTCATATAGTATATGGATACCATATATCCTATTTTAGATCAATGTAGAATTAAACATATCTAGATGGTTAACAATATAAATTTGAACTTTTTTATTATTTTACGTGATACTTACAAATGAATTGTTTTATTTACTATTAGTACATTAAGATACAAGACCGATACGTGGTACATTATGGGATAGCATAAAGTTAATGTCCTGGCGAAGCAAGTCTGCTAAAGATATGCGATTCATTGTACCATTTCAGGCCCAGTATTGTATACTATTTTATAGTATGACTGGCATAAATTCAGCACTGTTTGGTAAATATGTAAGGGAGTACAACATTCAGAGAGGGAATAATAATATTTCAATTTTAATTTTGTAGCTTGGGTATAAAGAGCTAGGTTTATTTATTTAAGTGAATAATAATAATAACAACAACAACAACAACAACAACAACAACAACAACAACAACAACAATAATACATAATTACAGTTTTTTTTCTTTTATAGAGGAGGAGAAAAATCCTTTATAGATCCCGGGGACCGGTCCCCGGGTATGTGGGAATCACCAACAGAAAGGCATACCCACTGAAAAACTACCTATTCGGTGCATTCCCCCGACTGCTTCCTGCAGCTCTGAAAAGAGGTGAAAGCCGGAGTCGGCTGGCGTGCACCGAAGAGACCTCCTCTCCCTGGTTCAACTCCCCAACTCGGAAACCGCCGTTAGGCATTACATCGTGAAGCGGACCAGGATGTTCGCTTTCGAGCGCCACCATATTCCAGCAAAATAGAAGGATCTACGGAAGGTCCGCCTTCTTCCGTCTGAGGATATCCTCGACGAAATAAGCAACCCTTCCCCATGTCTCTTGGCTGGAGAGCATCAGGGGGATGATTCCTTCTGGGGTAACCCTTCCGGCGTCCTCCCCCAATAACTCCCTCTGCTTGCTCCCACTGCCCGCACACAAAAAATGTAGGATGGGCATCGTCTTTTGCGATCCACAGTATATACAACCTGGATCGGCGACTTTGCGCATCTTGTGCAAGTATGCGCGGAAGTACCCATGGTCGGTCAGCATCTGGGTGAGATAGTAATTTACCTCCCCATGCTGCCGACCGATCCACATGGCCACCTGACTTATAAGTCTGGCGGTCCACCTTCCGCGCGTATCTTTCTCCCACCTATTCTGCCAGCAAGCCATCGAACGCTCTCTGGCTTGCTGCTTCCCTTCGGCTTGGCGGAGTGTCCTGTTCATCTGGTGGACGAACTTCCAACAATCGAAGGATCCCGTCATAGGAAATATTCCATAGATCGGGACCCAGGATGGAACCTTGGACCGCGCCACACGTTAACTCTTTTCGCTTAAAGCCCTCTGCCGTTTCGTACAGAATGGATCTGTCCTTCAAATAATCTCCGATGATCTGAAGTAGGTACTTAGGTAAATTGAAGTCCTTCTCCAGTGCCCCCAGCACGTCTGTCCAGCTAACCGAGTTGAAGGCGTTTTTGACATCGAGTGTCACCAGAAGACACATGGGTCGGGAGAAGTGATTCCCCCGCTCCGTAGTCCTGGCCGCATCCACTACCTCCTGAATAGCATCTATGGTTGACCGCCCTCGCCGAAAACCATACTGCCTCTCGGAAAGGTCACCAGATGTTAAAAGTGCCGCCTGTAGGCGGGGTCTCACCAGCTTTTCCAGGAGTTTCCCGGCGGTGTCTAGCATGCATAAGGGTCTGTACGCTGACGGAACACTAGATGATCCTTTGCCCTTGCTTATCAGCATAAGTCTCGCCTCCTTCCAGCAGGGATAAAATATTCCCGCGCGAAGGCACGAGTTGTACATACCAAGAAAGAGTTCAGGATGGCTCTGTACTACCGCTTTCAACACTTCTGCCGGAAGTCCGTCAGGTCCTGGTGCCTTTTTGTTCTACAGAAAGCGCACTGCTCTCTCTAGCTCCGTCCTTGTGCAAGGCGGTGCCTCAGGACCCTCGGGAACCAGGAGCTCATCCGTTCGTTTGGGATGAGTAGGGAATAGGGCATGGACGACACTGTCCATCAATTCCACGCTCATAGGCATGCTTTTACGGAACATGCCTAATTTGCGGGCTATGATTTTATACCCCAATCCCCATGGATCGTTGTTCAGATCCTTCAGATGTTGTGCGATCCTCAGAGCGGCATCACGGTTGCGCCTTTGAGCCCTTTGGGCTACGCGGCGCAGCTGCAGGCATTGCCGCCGCAGCTCCGCAATTTCGTCCATCCACCAATAAGTCGGACGGCGATCACGACCCGCGAGTTTCTTCGGTATCGCTTGCTTGCAGGCTTGGCGGATCAGATGCATTGTAGCTTCTGTTACGGCTTTCGCGCGCTCGCAAAGTGTTACGCTCCGTCGCAAAGGATACATCAGGGATGGTCTCCCTGTAGCCAAGTCTCCTAAAGGTCTACGTAGATCCGGAGTTCAAGACAACCAGATCTTGTCTGCAAGCCATATCCATTACTCGTCTTTTCCTAGAGTCTGGCAAGGGTTCCCCCCACTCGAGAGCTTTGCTGTTCAAATCCCCAGCCACTACCAGCCCCCCTCCATTCCTCTTACCGTATTCTCAAGGGCATCCAGTTTAGACGGGAAACCCCCGATGGCCACATTAGGGGCGAGATAGTAACTGACGTAATTTACGTTGTTGCCCCTCACCCAGACGAGGCCGTGGCCGGATCCGTGGCGCTCCACCCGAAAGAGGTGCTGGTTAAAAATCCAAATCGCCGCAGTACCAAGGTCGTCGCGATACCAGACTCCCGCATCTCCATCTCGATATTGTTCGCTGACGATGACGATGTCAGCGTCCTTTTCAAGACAGATCTGCGGAAGGAGGACGCTCGCCGTCCGACTCCTATTCAGGTTCGCCTGCAAGACTTTAACCATTTTGGCGAGACCTGGCAAGGGCTTCGCGGAATACCACACAAGCCCCAGACCCCGTAACGTGATTTAACGCTTCGGGCGTGGTCCTCGGGCAGAGGAAACACTGTGAAGGCGTTCTACAGTCAGACGCTTTGTGTCCCTGCTGTCCGCACCAGAAGCAGGCGGTGCTCCTGTCTGCGCCATCGCAAACCGAACCGCCATAGCCGAGACATCTGTAACAGCGCTCGATCTAGACCCGCCGCCGCAAGCCGCAAAAGACTCATCCGATGGCCACTTGTCCGACCTCCAGTAGCCGCTGGCCAGCCTCTTCAGAGAGGCTCACGAGGGCTAGTCGTTTACCGACTTTATTCTCCCTTGTAAGCCTCACCTCAAGGAGGCCGGTATAGTCCCGCAAAATGTCAAGGAGGGCTGTCTTAACCTCGTCGAGTGCTGCGCACCGTCCACCTCTCTGATCTCCAAGGTAATCTTGGGGGTCAGAGCGCGAAGTGCCGCATTTTGCCCAGCGACCTCTTTGAGGGCATTCGTAAAGCCCTCCTTGCCCTCCGCTGAAGCCTTTCTAAACTCAAGCAGGACATCGCCGTTTAATGTTCGGCGAATGTCCCTGATTGTGAGTCCATGTTGCGAGCGGTCGACCTTATGGCGGATCCCTCCAAGGATTTCCGCGTAGGTCTTCCCCTCCACGGGCTTGAGGAGCAGTGCCTCAGGCCTTGCCCTTCTCCCTACTCCACCTTTCGGTTTGGTAGGGCCCTCTCCAGATTTGATAGCCCCTTTTGTATTAGTCTTCTTTGTTTCTTTTTCTTTTTTTTGGCTGCTTTCTTGTCCTGCCTGGTGGGGACATTCTTCCAACCTTGCTCAGGCTGTGGCTCGTTCTCACGGTTCGGTTTGGCAGCCGCATCTTCTTCGATTCTTGGACCTTCGTCTCTTTTTTTCTCTTCTTCTTTTGCCCCCCCTCAGGTAATTCCGTTGGAGAGGTAGAAAGATGTGTCTTTTGGCCTTCTATTCTCTTGGCAACTTCGGGTTTATGTAGGCGCCGTGCTCTGAGGCGCCTTCTACTTACAAGCTCCTCGAATTGGCTTTGTAAAGCCGGACGCCCCTCCTTTATTATGTTGTTAACGTTTTTTGCCTTTTCATCGACTCCATCATCATTTTAAACCAATTTTGTATGGAGTCGATGAGGGCTTCTTCGTGATCATCCACGACTGTGCTGCCATGACTTGCTGCACCAGCAGCGCTGTCAGCTTTGGCGTTAGTGACCGTACGGGGGATATCTAGGCTGTTTACCCTCGTACTCTTCTGGTCCATCTTTTTCGCTTTCTCTACATCTTCTTTCTTGTTGTCAGGAATATCTATACTTCTTTCTTTAGTTTTCGTCCCCCTACGAGGCCGGCCTCCATGGACCCTTCAGCGACGAGCTCGACAAAATGATTCCCTAACACTTGCCTGTAGGAGTCATTTTGGTTTGGACCTTCGTGTAAGCCTCTTTTACAGAGCTGGGGGATATAGCACGCCCCGGCACGCTAGCCCACCTCCGCTCTCTCGAGCTTCACACCCTAATAATAAGGTGCTCCACTCTCTGGAGAGTTTCCGGCGGACATTACGAGTCAGGGCGCACTCACCAATGCCGAATGACTGGTGCTGGCTAGGCGCCCAGCAGTCCGTTCTGCCATCAGCAGGAGCCAAAGATGGTTCGGGTCGTCCAAGCACGCAACCTGAAGACTCGCCTCCTCACCCAAGATCTCCCTTTGGCAGCTCCCAGGCATGCACCGCTTGGCAAGTGCGGTGGACAAGTTTAGCTCCGTTTGGAGCCCCTTCTACCTCACAGACAAAGTCAAGAGGGAACGATCAGGCAGGAAGATTTGATCTGCATCCATTAATAAGCGACGGAAGCGTCGTGAGCCCCGCTTGCAGATCAGAAAGGAGCCTGCTCCCTTCCATTCCGCTCTTGTTTAAAGAACGGAAGCGTGGGTGGCAAAAATTGTGAAGTGCGTGAGTTGAGTTATGCTTGTCTAAGTGTAGTTAGCAGTGGAGGATGTTCCCAGCCAGAGCCCATGCGCATGCAGCTCCCACCCAGTACCAGAATGCCGCTCCGTGCTTCACTCTCGCAACCCGATTGCCCTTATGAGAGGGCTCCTCGGGAGGCGTGCCGCCCACATCTTTATATTCGGGAAGATGTCCGTTTATAGGACCCCCCGCCAGACGATGGCGCACAGCTGGCCCCTAGTCGGTAGCGCCCGTGCCTTTCAGAGACTGTAGAGTTTATCCACTCCGTGTTTGCTCGGCTTCGCTCCGTGTCTCGCTCCCGCTGCTCGAACTACTCTACAGAATTTCCGAGCTGCGTGGCGTCTGAATCTTTATATGCGAGATATGTGTAGCCCGTTTATAGAGTCCCCCTCGCCAGATATGACGCCTGCAGACTTACTCAATGACGGCTGTACTAGCATTGCCAGTAGTTCCCCATTTTTCAGTCTGTCAAGCTCCTCCACTCCGTATTAGCCGTCCCGTAACCGAGCCGAGACCGTCACACGCGAGCGTGGCAATGGTTACCCTTTCGTTTGCCAGGTGTTATGTTGTTGAGACCGGCACCACCGAAACATAGGCTCACTATAAATCCGCGGTTGCGGAGTTAATACATAATTACAATAACAATAACAATAATTCGAATAATTTCAATAAATTTTTTAATTCTCTATTTTTCATATTAGATTAATGATAAATAACATAAACAATATAATTTTAATTAAAGAATTAATTTAAAAAATGAAATGTAATTATTAAAACTATGTGATCGCTAAATTTTGTCGAAAATAAAAATAAAATTATTAGTTTCAATTATTAGTAAAAAATAAGATATGCTATAAATCTTGTAGAATAAAATATTATATGATTTAATATAACAAAAATAATAAACAATATAAATATATTTTCTAGAAATAAAGGATATAAAAATTTCTTATTTATAGGTATAAGTATAATCAATAAATTAGTTATTGATAATAAAATCAATAGGATTAATTTTTTTCAAATTAAAAATAGCTAGTAATATTTATAATTTTACGATTTATAAAAGATATTTATCAAAAGCTATAATATTTACTATATGTAATAAAAACGTTTTCTTTAAATCAGTATTTTTTAGAATTTATGCTGATTTCCCTTAAAGCTTTTATAACCAAAATTTTTTCATTACAATAAATTGAATTTCGTAACAAAAGAAAATAAGCCCAATATTTGTATTTTTGTGATTTAGAAGTAAAGGTTTTCTTCATTTATTTCCGGATGGTAATGGAAATAAAAATCATTACTTTTTATTGAAGTTATTTCTTTCAAAACTTTTAAAATATTGCTGAAAAAGATATTGCAAGAAAGTATTTTGAGAGCATGACGAATTCGTTTGGCCAATGAATAAAGACGGAAGGAAAAAGTAGTGAACAAAATTTGAGCGAGGTAGAGCGATAGTGAGAGAGAGAGAGAGAGAGAGAGAGAGAGAGGTTTCAACTTTTTGCATGTGAAAAATTGCATCGGTTACTTGGAAAGTTGTTTCGACTATCGAGTGAGAGAGAGAGAGGAGAGAGAGAGAGAGAGAGAAGAGAGAGAGAGAGAGAGAGAGAGAGAGAGAGAGAGAGAGAGAGAGAGTAAGGAGGATGAAAGGGGGAGCGAGAATTGGAAAAAAAATTATGTCTCTGTTTATCGCATTTGCCTAATATATATCTTATATATTTTTTATAAAAAATTGCCTTCATTTAAAAAATGCAATAAGGATCAATAGTTTATTTTTTGATAAATTATAATAAATTAGAAAAACGTAGAAATGTTAAACTATGGAAAACGCACATTAATCTTATAATGAAAGTCCGTTACACACGGAATACATGCCTATTCGGCTGAATTAAGATAGTGTTAACAGATACCGCGATCAATTCACACAAGACGTACTGGGTGATCCCGTACAATTTAAGGTCCCCTCGATCACTTAACCTTACTTTATTTTTCTCGGTGAACTATATCGAGTTTTCAAAGTTATTGGACCCAAAATTGGGTTATCTCTGAGATAAGGCTCATTCTTATCTTAAAATGACTATTTTTCTAGAAAATAAAATAAATTGTGTATATCAGCCAGAGATTTTAAAAAGAACGAAATATGAAATTCTGAGTTTATATGGGCTATGGGGCAGGATCGTATATGTATAATTTTACGTACTGGTGTAACTCATTGTTACTTTATGTATTTTGTCAGGATGATGAATTTTTCGAGTTTACCAGGCCTATTTTTCCGAATTTCCCTTAAGATACTATAAATTTTATAACATAAACAAATTATTCTGGTAAATACATTTTAATTATTTTTTATCAAGCAGAAACAAGGTGAGTAGTTTTTTTTTTGCTTTACCTATACAAACAGAAACACGCCTTGTCTTTATAAATTACTAAGTATGTGTATGATGTGATATGATTATAAAAAGTATCTATAGTAATAGTATTATTCAACTACTATAAAACAACATTTACTTATATGGTCACAAAAATTTTAAAAAGTTCATAAATATCCATTATCTATATCTGGAGTGATAAAAATTTTCTTACAAATCTGTAAACCGTAAATGAATAATATACATAATATACGTTTTTTTATTTGACCGAGAAAATGGGCAGTTTTGAGCATTAGTTGGGCCTTACTACGGATATGATAAATTTTTAGGCTTGGTAACCTGGAATATTCGATTCATCGCTTGACAAAAATATAATACATAATTAATGCGAAGTTCTTTTTAAATTACAAGGAATATTTATCTAAAGATTTCGCCACAGAATAAACGATACAAGCGTGTGTACAAATCATTAAAGGAATCATTACTGTACACTTTCAATGAGCGCCATGGAGGATTTTCTCGAAATGGGGAGAAGGATGATGGTAAGAAAAAAAAGCAAAGAAGAGGGTTGCAATGATAGTAAATCTATAAGATTTATGTGAGGCTTTTGAGAGTTTTCGTGGATAGTTACGGATAGAGGGAGGCAACGTGGATCACGCTGCCCAACGATCGCCCGGCAATCGAAATATACCATTGTACAGATAATTCACTTTACTACCACTATCACTGCTCAATCTTCAGGGCTATATATATATGTATACGTATTTATATGCAATCATAAGACAAAAAGCGGCGAATGGACGTAGTGATCAAAGGGAAACAATGAAGCGAAAAATGGAGAGCAAGTGGCATCAGCGAAAAAATGATTAAAAACGCGAAATTTATGCAACATTGGAGTTATAATAAAAATTAATCATGGAAAATTAGTAAAAAGAAACTTTACACAATAGGAAAAGTGCTGCCATAACCGATGTTCCTATAGTTTAACGATGTATGATATCCTCAAATAGATTTCTTAAAGCTCGTTGTACCAGTGATGCCCAGACGATCTAACTTCATCGCCGACGACTTGATTAAATCAGTACTCTTTAAATTTTTGATTTTCACAATAATAAAATATACGATGACTAAAAATAAATTATTGATATCAATTTTGTAATAAGTAAAGTAACTTACAAGTAACATAGATATATTGTGTAACTTATAAATACAAATTATAATTTTGTTATTTTTCATGATCGACAACTAACGATGTAATTACAGCTGATGTATAATCGTAAGAGTTTCTTTTGTTTATCAAAGTAGGTTGTTAATTTCAGATTAATCGAGTAATACTAATATTATTTATTTCAGTTTTAATTTTATTCAGTTATAATGTTATAGAGTTATAATTTACTTTCATTTATAAATAACAATGAATGTAAATAATTAATCAAATTAGCACTGTTGTGCAATTAAAATTATTAATATAATTTACCTAGGAATATTGTTTGATGAAATGAATATTGATATTATAATTAATAAAATTAAAGTAAATAATATGGTATTTTTATAATATAATTGATATTGTAAATAATATTATTTATATAATCCATACACGACTGTCAGTTTAATTAATATATACATTATATTGTTGATGCTCTTAGTATAATTATTAGGAGTGTGAATAAGTCTTTCCCGTTTTTTGTAAGAGATGGCGCCACCAATACTGTGCGAGTATTCAATGGTTACATATGTGATAATCAAAGCTTATTCATATGTCAACAATTCCATACTAACACATTAGTTAAAATTTTTTCGCATCATACATTTTTTATATCGTGAACATGTCGAAATTTGAGCCGAGTCGACGTCATTTGCGGGAAGTTTCACTTTATTGGTTCAATTTGAAGAAATCTGCTGCCGAGACGCATCGATTGCTTCAGGAGGCTTATGGAGAAGGTTGTGTCGATGATTCAAGTGTTCGAGGATGGTTTCGACGCTTCAAAAGCGGTGATTTCGACGTGGAAGACAAGGAGCGTTCCGGGCGGCCGCAAATCTTTGAAGATCGAGAATTGGCGACTTTTCTTGATGAAGATTCTTGTCAAACGCAAGAAGAACTTGCTGAAGCATTGGGAGTTGACCGAACAACCATTTCCAAGCGTTTGAAAGCCATGGGAATGATCCAAAAGCAAGGAAATTGGGTGCCGTACGAACTGAAGCTGAGAGACGTCGAACGGCGTTTTTTCACTTGCGAACAGCTGCTTCAGCGACATAAAAGAAAGGGTTTTCTGCATCGTATCGTGACTGGCGATGAAAAGTGGATACGTTACGATAATCCGAAGCGAAGAAAATCATGGGGACTACCCGGCCATGCATCATCATCGACGGCCAAGCCAAATATTCATGGCGCCAAGCTCATGCTCTGTATATGGCGGGACCAGCTAGGTGTGGTTTACTATGAGCTTCTGAAACCGAATGAAAGGATCACAGGCGAGGTCTATCGACGACAATTGATGCGTTTGAGCCGCGCACTGCGAGGAAAACGGCCACAATACTCCGACAGGCACGACAAAGTTATTTTGCAACATGACAATGCTCGCCCACATGTTGCACCGCCGGTGAAAACGTACTTAGAAACGCTCAAATGGGAAGTCCTACCCCACCCGCCGTATAGTCCAGACGTTGCTCCGTCTGATTACCATCTCTTCAGATCGATGACGCATGACCTGGCTGACCAGCACTTCCATTCCTACGAGGAAGCCAAAAAATGGATGGATGACTGGATAGAGGCCAAACCGGTCGAATTTTTTCGCAACGGGATTCGTATGTTGCCAGAAAGATGGGAAAAAGTTGTAGCTAGCGATGGCCAATACTTTCAATAATTCATTTGTAACCATTTTTTCACAATAAAGGCTCAAAATTTGAAAAAAAACGGGAAAGACTTATTCACATACCTGATACTTTATTCTAATTTTTTTAGATATAATATAATATTTTTTCTTTTTCGAAACGATGCATAAATAATATCCATGGTTTATATATTCACGAGCTATACCATATATGTCCAAAGAAAGTTTTTGTGTTTTTAATGATTATTACAAAGATATAACCATTCAAAAAATTATAGTAATTGCTAGTTATAGCTCTATGGTAAAAAAGTAACCATTAATAAAATATATGAAACAAATAATTAAATGTTTTATGGTGATTTATATTTCAGCTTTTGACAACAGGTCGACGCAATTTTGATATAATATCAATAATAATTGTCTGACGTATACTGAAAAAATTAGAAGGAAATTTATCAATACCATAGCATTATTGATCCGAGCACATGCGATATCTTTGAAAATATTTACAATTTCAATATATTTACCGAAAAGCTAATTATCGAAAAAAGTGAGCGTCAGAATTAATATGCAACGAGATAATGATAGTTGAGCGTGAAATAATATTATGTCCACTTATTGTGTTAATCATTTGAGGACCGGAAAACCAATATAAAGACTCAATCATACGTTCGATGCTTTACCCATAACGAACCCATGATACGAGCCACCTTTTTATGGGTTTCTTTATGGAGGATAAAGCAGCTCAAATCTCGTTTCTCAAAAAGATAAAAATGTAAATTTCCAGAATGTTAATATTGGTATTAGAGATTATTGTCCGCGTATTTGTTTTCTTGAACACAATTAATTAATACTTATATTAAAATCAATTTCAGTCACTGATATTTCGAGAAAGAGAGAGAAAGGGAGGGATGGAGTGAAGAATGGAGGGACGAAGAGGAGAGAGAAGTATGAAGCTATAGAGTAATGCTGAGTACGTGCATGAAATATTATAGAGGAAAGAACAAAGAAATTTCATAATGAAATAGAATTACTAGAAAGACTGCAAGATGAATTTATGTCTGCATCTGCGGATATCGGTAATTATAAGAACAATAATGGGAATATCAGGTAGGATTATATCTAGATATTCTTTAATTCTTGTAATCTATAATTCTTTCAAAAATTTGTCCTATTAGCCGTATATATAATTTTCATCTTCCTTATTTTTTTGCACTTGATAATTTTTTTTTCAATTCATTCTTTCCATTCATTTAGTTTCAACTACGGAGCCTAATCGATATAGCTAGCGTCCAGGTTACCTAGTTCATTTCCGATATAACAAGGCGTCTATCACGACAATAAGTAAGGCAAATTATCCAGCAATATTGAAAAAATTATACCAGATATTGTATTGTAAGTACTGACTGCATTCTTCAAAACGACTCTTTATGTCCATCTTAATTTTCGTTACTTTGTCGAAAAAAGGTGAAATATATTAATCGTTTCTTTTCTGAAACGTTGGTATGAAATTAGCACTAAGTGAAACTGTTATCATCATACCTTCATTTAAAAAAAATATTTCGTTATTAATTTTTTTAATGGACTATCTATTAATTATAGAATTCTGCAAAATTTTAATAAAAAGATACGCAAAAGGTAAAAACAAAATATTAAACCAACAAATGTGTATCCTGTAGTTCACCTACACTGATAAATTATAATAGTACTTTTGAATTTGGACGGTCAGCAGAAATTCATTAGTTGTTTATTGGAAGAAAGTCCTTCCGAATAAAGTGAGTGAAGTAAATCATATGAGGTAAAAATTCATTTATAAACTAGTTCTTAGGTATTTTATATAGGAGAGCTATAAAATAATGTTGAAATTTGAAATGGTGTGCTTAAGATTAGGATGGTATGAAATTACTATTAATTTAATACTACAAATACATAGTTTTGATATTATCAAAAACATGAACTATGAAATTTTCAAAAATTTAACTAACTTATACAACTAATAATATAAGAGAACTTCATTAGAGACTAGAAAGTACAAGACTTTAATATCTAAAATTAAATATTGTACGTATGTCAACTGTTTTAAAATAAATTAATAAATACTTATATCACTTTTACAGTCTTTATAATATAATATAATCTTTAATATTTAATAATTTGTGGAAAGTACAAAAGTGAAAAAATGATAAATTGTATAATTTGACAAAATTATAATCTTTTTACATTTACATAATAGATTACTTTTCAAAAAATTGTGACGAACAAATAGTGAAAAATTATGAAATAATGAGAAACATTAAGATGTTTTACACACTTAATGGATAATAAGGTGATTTTTCAAAAGTTTCTTATTTAGAAACTATTTAATATATGATAACAGAACTTTGTACACATACAGTAAGATAATAACTCCCTCTCTACTCTGCTTACGGTTGATTTTGTTTTCCTGTTTATATTTATAATTATTAGGGTTCTATTGCAGAGGGAGGAACGTATCAGGACTGCTACTTGAAGATTGTGGTGAATAATTCTTATCTCGTTTATGATTTTTAAATTATAAACAATTAATATATTCTTTATTCATAAATACAAAAACAAATTATACAACAAATAAATAATTAGCACTATTTTTGAATTGGGATCTCATCGTTGACTTCCTGCAACATATAAAGAATAAAAATAAATAAATTATTATTTCACTTTTTGTATATCTTATATATCTATATACATATATTTATAAGTATCACGCGTATATTTCCGTATATTTATTCGCACGGCTCAGTTTGTCTATTTTCACGAAACCAAGTCCTTTTAACAATTTTATTTCGGAACGACACTTGTTCGTTTTTATATTACTCTAAGGCGTGTCTTAATCAATAATATAAAAAGATCGAAATTTTAATAAGGATAAATTTAATTCTTATTAAAATTATCGGTTCCAAGTGCATCTTACATAAATTAAATAATCAACTAGTTCTATTTATATAACTTGCAATTTCAACTATCTGTCTGGCAGACTTTTGTCAGAGTATTAAAATAATTTCATTCGGAGAAAAGGAGTGTAATTTCTAAGAATAAATTATATTCGGTCTCTAATTTAAATACTTTTATTTCACTGATTTTTCTGATGCCTTTTTCTAAATGAAATAAAAATTACCTTTGCGGAAGTCAGGCATGCCTGTTCTCCTGAGCTGATAATTCTTATTAACTCTTTTTACGAGTAAAGGTAACTACCTTTTGCCTCGAAAAAAAGTTTTCCACCTGAAGAAGGAGATGATGAATCAGTCAAAGGAGTATCGATCTATTTCATTCCTGGAGAGGTATCCTTCCTCAACGAGTACGGAAACCGAATTTCTTTTGTAAAGGAAAGATCGGTCGGTAGAATTTTGATTTGGTTAGTTACTCGAGAGGTATCCTTCCTCAACGAGTACCAAAATAGAATCTGCCCCAGAGAAAAGGAGAATTGATTGCAGTTTTATCGATTCGTTTCATCCCTCGAGAAGTATCCTTCCTCAACGAGTGCCGAAAGTGAACCGCACTCCTGGAAAAATTTAACGCACATTTATATATAGTAAAAGTACGTTAAGAAAAATCTGATTGTCGAATATTTAATTTAAAATAAGTTAATATTATTTCTATTAGTTAAACTAATGTTATCTATATTATATGATTAATTTATTATATCTATTTTGCTCTATGTTTGTGTTTGTTTTTTTATTATTTTTGATTTTATCTAGTTATAGAAATAATTTCGCGCGTATATTTAACTGTTCTAATAATTTAGACGCTTTTCTTTTCTTGTAACTCACGTTACAAGTTCTATTTTTATGTTTAAAAATATTAATTCCAACATATTTTATAAATGGTAAAAGGTATCTTGCAATTAACATGATATCTCAATACAGGATCATTTGTAATAAAAATCCAAAATGTTGTAACAAATATAATAGTTTTTCGTATCCTTAATCGAAAGATTAAAAAATGATTGAATTTAGAAATACGATCTCCTTTGCAACAAAAAATTTTTTTAAAGAAAACTCTGTCCTTAAATAGTTTCAAAAGAGACAAATTACAGTAATAAGAAAATCTTCGGTTACGGGCTTAAAAATAGATATGCAAGTCTTCTATTAAAATTTGTAATTTATCGAAGCAACCATGTTTAAGTTATCGTGTTCACCAACTTTAAAAACCTGGTTTTGATAAGAAAGCGTTTAAAGTTTCAAAGCCATTTTGAACATATTAAGAAAAAAATTTTTGCAACTGCCGGATTTTTAAGTATTGTAGTTCGATATAGTCCATATTTTATCCTCTCATCTGAGTCCAATAATTGGATTATATACTGTCTAGTTAGCATTTTTCCTTCTCGGGTTGTCTTCTGCCTCGCTATAATTATGTGTTAACTATCCTGCTTTTGCGTATATGATTGCATATTATGCGTAAAGGAAAGTAGTCCGGTAGTTATGTAATATAATACTGAAACTCATTATGAAATATGACGGCAGTGACAAGTGCAGTTATGAAAAAATCTACAAACCACTTTGAAATATTTTTTAAGTTATATGCATTAATATGCAGTTATTTACATGTAATAAGATTAATATGTGTTTTGAATAATTTTTACATCAGCTGAAAGTATTTTGGGTTATGAACATTAGATTATAGACGTTGCAATCATTATACTGATTAGATACTATCAATATTTTATATAGATCAAACCTGCTTTTTGCTTTTAGAAATTTTGTTTTATATACTTTTGATAAACTGAAATATTTTAGCGCTCTTAGTCATAAGAATACGTTCATAATATCACCAGAAAATTGAAATTGGATCTTATAGGTCTATGCACAACATTCATTTTCCAAAGGCAGATGGAAGGTTGTTGTTGTTTTATTTTTATTGGACAAAATAATCTTTTTGAAAATAAATGTTTGGCAATCTTTCATAAATCTTTATTTTTATATCACGTCACTTGAAATATTCCTATGCTAGTGACAAAACGCAAAACCGATTTTTCTTGATACATGATATATCTGATACCGATACATCCAATATTATAATAAAATTATATTTTACTTTAAATTTTTCACTATCACTATACATTGATTTTTTTTTTCAATATCTTATGATATCGCAAAGAAACAACATATATCCTACTATTTTTATAATTTCTATTTTCTTTCCATTTAACAAAATTTATATTTAAAACTCTGTATTTCTATACGAATGTAGTCACTAACGCACATTATGGGCTACGTTTTTTTGCGCAATCCTCTTCGAAGCAATGTACCGAGCGATTCAAATATTCTTTGGTTAAGACCACAACATTTTATTTTGTAATTTCATATATATTTATGTCCCACACATACACTCAACAAAAATCGCTCGTAAAATATACCAATTCTCCACCAAATACCTGTCATGCATTTCGCGGATTAAGATCTACACAATAGAGTCACTTCCTCAAAGGTAATTATAGGTTGCTCGCATAAATACGATCCTAAAATAAGATTTATAAGCATGCTGGCGCCATATAATACAACGGTATATACAGCTTGACCAGAATTTCCCTTTTTCCTATTTCGCTCGCCCTGGCATAGCAGTAACTGCTCTCTCATCCTGGGTTCTTACACTCTTATATTCTTTCATTCTCGGGTGACGCCCCGCTCGACTTGTCCCTGTGCTGCCTCCGTTGGACTCGATTTGACTGTTACGAGGCGCGTTTATCGGCATTATTTACGGCGTCTGTGCGCAGCTCGCTCGGACTATGAAAAGGCCACCGCGTGGCCCGCGAGAGAGGAATGTCGCGCGCTCTCCGCCGGTGTCCTCGGGCGCGTAAAATAAATCGTGGGATTACCGGCGCACGGTCGGGCTACCGCGAAAGGCAAGTAGAAGGGGTCAGGGAAGCGGTGGAAGGGAGTAAAGAACGCTTGGACGTTTGCAAGGGGAAAAGATATGGCTGGGATGCGATGGCTCTTTAATGGGCTTCTTCTTCAGCGATACGCGAGCGCCCGGTTCAGATCGGCTTATGTCACATTTGGGATTAGAAAGCTATAGGTTAAGCTTGGCTGTCCAAATGAAGGAAAATATTTGGTAGAATTTTTTGCTTAGTTAGCGGCTACGATGAATCCCTTGCAGTCAATTCGTAAAACATTGGTTGGGTACAGATTGACTGATCGAATGTTTAAATGGATTTCTTTTTTTCAAATTCTTTAAAGCGCTCGAATTGAGTATTAATCTTCATAACAATTGAAGAACATTTCTTAATGCCGTTATTCTTTATATATAAATATATAAGCGATTGTATAACAATTATAAAATCATTAATTAAAGTAAAGATGCTTTTAGTTTTTTCTCTTCAGTGTTTGTCAATTCTTTAAAGTTCGAGTATTTGAACAAACGTCAATAAATACAATTATTATACCAAATATTTTTTTATAGAAAAATTTATTTTTTAGACCATTAAATTTGATTATTAGAAGAAAAGATTATTATAATCAAATTGCTTCTAGATGTCTAAATAGACTTCGAGATAAACGCGAATAATCAAAACAGATGATCTTTATTTTAATTCATTTTTTGATAATTTTCTAGAAAATTAAATAAATTAATTATTGTTATCATAAAATTTGTACAATGGATAGAAATATAATATAGAAGATGAACAAATTTAGATTATTATCGAACAGTTACTCTTCACTCCATCTTTCTCTCTCCTTTTCGGCTCTCTTTTTCTCTCCCTATTCTGCTCTGTGTCAGCCATGCTACTATATGCACGTCGCGATAGGCAGCTGCTGGCAAAGAGAAATGCATGCCGGCAGAAGCGGTAGAGAAATAGGTCTCGAGATTCCGCTGAGATAGAATATGGTCGGGAGAACGCAATGGACTAAGAGAAAAGAGACTGAACGAGACAAAGATAGAGTCGGTCGAAAAGGGACAGATATAGATAGACAAGGCAGTCAATCGGTGAAGTCTGACAAATCAGCAGTCACCTAATTAGCTATTAAGTCAATTCAGCATAATTTTTACTTTCTTACGAAAGCATCCAAATATAGAGTTAATTGAAAAAGTTAATTAATCGTCTCGATCAATTTGGACGAATTATGAATGTCAAGATTGTTAATTTCTAGGGAAAAAATCAATCATTTACAGAAATGTTTATTCCAAAGAATTAATTTTACAGGAGGATTAACGTAATATTTAATTCTTTGCTTTGGTATCAGGGCGTAATTTTGTACAACGTGAGTGTAACAATATATACTCATGTGACGCATAATATTATATAGTATAGCGAATGAAAAATTCTGAAATATTGAGTACGATTTACTGAAACGCAGATAGTGTACAGTAATTGTACGACCAGTGCGCTGTATTTTATAATTCGATACTACACAAAATTCACTTTAGTATACTAGGCGTAATTTATTATTTTAATTACTATTTACGGTGATTTCAGAATCTTCCACATGCATAAACTAATGTATCGCCGCACATATCCTCATGATTGGCTTCACCAGACTCGTACGCAGAAATTTGTGTAGATGTGTAGATCGTGACTGTAACATCGAGATAATAATCACAATAAATTCGTCAATTATTTAAAAACAAAATTACAAAAATAAATAGTATATATATATTTATGCACACGTATATATATAGATGTATATATATACACACACACATATATACATATATATATATATATATAAGTAAGCTAGAGTTTACAGTATAAAATAACAATAAAATATAATAATAGAGATAAATATATATATACATATAAAAGGAAAGACAATATATAACAATATATAAAAATATACATATCAAAATAAGAATATAACAATATTAAAATATATATATACAAAATAAGTATATCATATTATAAAATATATACAATAAAACAAGTATATAATATTATAATACACATAAAAACATATATATTAAATAAGTATGTAATAATATGATACGTATAAAAAATACATACAATAAAATAAGAATATAATAATATAATACGTATGAAACATATATATTAAAATAAGTATGTAACATTATAATACGTATAAAATATATATATTAAAACAAGTATGAAATACTATAATACGTATAAGTACAGATATAAAAATAATATTATAATGCACATAAATACATACTATATATATAGATATATATATAAGATAAATATATAATAATAATGATATATACAAATGTATATATATAGTTTTGCAGAATAAAAATAAAAGACAAACAATTATATACACATTTATATATAAAATAGCATACAATATAATAATACGTAAACTTATACATATATAAATAAATATATAAATAATAGTATATAGAAATGCAACTACATATATACAAAAATAAATATATATAAAATAGAAGCAAACTCGAAGCTAAGATGATCAAAAATCATGCAACATGTCATCATCTTGTTTGGGCGAGAAAAACAATTTTGTAATATCTGCCCAAATAAGGCGTTGACTTGCGCAAGTACATACGTCAGAGGCGTATGGTTTTTCCGACGAAGGCCTTAAAGGTAATAAAAATTGTATACTAATGATGCGATAGTATACAATTTTTAACGTTAAATTATCGAAATTCAATATTTATAACAAATAAAACAAATTAAAAACAATAGTAATAACCAATACAAAAATTGTAAAATACGTTCAAAACAAAAATTGTAAATTTAAACTAAAAATAAGTAAAATAGATAAAATAATAAAAAAACGATAAAATCGAGGAGCAGAGAGAGGGATCATGGACTTTTTCGGGTATATAAAGCCCCGATTTTTCCACCAAAAACGCAGTCTAAACGCAGTCTAAACGCAGTCAAATCGCAGTCAAGAAGCAGTCAGCACACAGTCACGGTCCAGGTCCTCTCATCTTGTTGCCAGTAAGTAAAATTAAAATAAATATTCAAAATATAAAAAATCTCACATTTGTCTTCTCTCTCTTTCTCTCACTTGTAATACATACATCTCCTTGATCCGGGGAAGTGACTGATCCTCCCATGAGGTAGGATCGTACATGCCCCTCGTTTTTTTTTATACATAAGTTAGGGAACTAGGCCTGTAGGCCGAGGGAGATACTCATTTCTTTCAAGAAACGAAGGAAATAAGTATCTAAAAGAACCCTTGGACTCTAGCCCAGATAAAACAGAGTAGGTATCACCCTTCATCTAATTTCAACCGTTTGATGTTCCCGAGCTAGTGGAGGAAACTCCAGGCTCGAATAAAACCGAGTGCACATCGAAACGCCTACGTATATGAGCAATATACGTAAGCGCTTCTTATAAAGTTATTGTACGGAAGGGCATGCGTGCCCGGACGTCACATATGACTATTAGTCAACCTTAGCCTTTCAAATGTATAAATGTAATTGTTCGGTCCCGTGATAAAAGGCTAAAAAATAAACAGTATACAGCTGCTGAAACTTTGTCAGAATATCAAAAATTATAGTTAGAATACTTTAACCTTTGATATTTGAACAATAATTATCGTTATAATCTTTTGAAATTATTAATAGTGCTATAGGAATTGACTAGTTTATTAATAACAACAATTATATAAACATTTAATAATATTTTTCATATAATGGATTGTTTAATAATACGTTAAATTGATTGATTTTATTCTTTTCTATTGAAAATTTATATAAATAATTCTTTAATATGTTTGAAAGTTGTAATTTTGACAATAATATGAATCAATATTATGTTTGAAAATTTTACAGAGCTGGTGAAGGTAGGTAGATGAATGAGAATAAGCTATTTAAAATTAGTTGCTTAGAACAGTGGTTAATATGCGACTTTATATCGATATACGGTTGTTAAGCCCTCAAATCGACATTACAGTGTTCCTCGAGGTTGTGTCTTTAGTTTTATGAAAAACAGCGAATATCGTTACATTCGTCTAGTCCCGATAGTTTTGTCTATCCAAATCTATATTTAACAAAAAGTGATATTAAAAAAGTACAGATAAATTATACATAATTGAATATTTTACATAATTTATTCATTTATTTGGTTCATCTTTTCGGTATCCGCGATTCTGATCGATTTCTTTTTTTATTTGTGCTTGACGGACAATAAACGTATTTAATCGTTTTGTTTTGTATTACACAGTTGGTATAATAAGGAAATGTCACTTTTGTTAAGGGTTGCATGAAAAATATCTTGTCATCTTTTTCATGCAATATCTTTATATTTCCTATAATATCTATATATTTAGGATACACTTTTAACAATTTAAAATATTTTTATAATTTATAAGAAATCTGATTAAAAGATCAAGATACTTTACTTTCAGTTAAGATAAATTTTTAAAGAACAATATAAAATTTTCATTTAGTTTTAGTTTCCTTATAATACTAAATAAGTATGTTCAATACTAATCGATGTAGTTTCATACAGAATATTGGAATATGCAAGCTCAGTTTATACCAATAATCTTTGATGCATCATCTCCTATCATGTAGTTTGTTTAGTTCTTATAAATAAAAGATGAATGCTTGCAAATCACTGCATCTACTTAAGAAGTGAATACAAATTGTAAGATATATTCATTACGATAATGGAATGCATAATTCATTGTGTACCATACTGAATTTTCATAAATATTTAATTTTAAAAAAATTGTGAAATCATAAGCGAAAAATATTTATGATTTTAAATAAAATAATTATTGTAATAAAAACAAAATATTTTAACTTATTAGTGTATCTCCAAGATTAGACTAATCTGCAAATACGTATATCTAAATTTTTGGCATCAAAATTGAAAATCATCTGTTTAAATATACATAATTCAGGTGAACTTAATTTCATTAAAATCCACAGTTCAGTAAAAATCAATCGGATACTGTTATCTCATTAATAATGAATCCAAATAGAGCATTCATGAGAGCACCAGTGCAACTTATCACCCCCGTTCCTCCATTAACAAGTCGACTCCGACACTTTTGATCCTTTTTCACGCACCCTCCCCTTCCGAGAGTTCTTTACAATCGTTCTCTTCCACACCCCTCGTTCAACGCGGCAATAGCTTTATACACACTCCCCTTTCGAAAATCCATTAGCCGCCGATGAACGATGGACCCCGTCGCGGGGCTCCACATGCCCACCATCCGTTCCACGATTGAAGAGACCGTAAGACGCGCTAGCGAACACGCGGCTTATATTATATATATATATATATATATATATATATATATATATATATATATATATATATATATATATATATATAATTCAGCTCACGAGCATCTCTTGAGCGTAAGAGATGCTAGTCACGGGGGTTCACAAAACTGCTCGCGTCAAATCATTGGTGTGGATGGATGGAGGGAAAAGCCAGCGCACAATATGACGTAACATTTGCGAAACCTTGATGCGGCGTGGCAGAGCTCAACTGATGTAGAGCACACGGTATTTAGGCCAAAAGATGAATCGTGCACGAGCAATGTAGAGTGCTCCAATGTTCCGAAATCGAGAGTTGTGGATATGGCTTTAATCGTTAAGGTTCACGAGTCGATTTATAAATATTTGCAACATTTTCGTTTGAGTATTGTTTTGCGTTTGCTCGAGTACAGTTTGATTTGTAAGGAAGGATTCGCTCTGATGAAATCGATTGGAAATCGCTGTTCCAGCTCTGTTATTTTATTCAATATAGCTACAGTATACAGGGACCAGAGAATAAATACAAAGTTTGTATAGCAAGACAACTCACTCCAATTTAAAGGATTTTATTTATATATTTTTCTTTAAATCTCTGTGCGGTAAGCTTTTATATGTAAACATACGTTTATACAAATACATATCAAATCTTGAACAATAAATTGATGTTGCTTTATTTACAAGGTGAAATCATCATACAGACCGTGATATACTATCATCTTATATTACAATACAGTGTGCCATTATGATATTAGAACCAGCATATCGAGGTTACTGGATAAAGCGTGACATATAAAAGAGGGGTATTCTGTTAGTCATTTTGTATGAATATTTTGCGAATCATGAAAAATAAATTGAACGTTTTTAAATATGTCATAGAACTCTGAAAATCAGTACGTACATTTCTTAATAAATAATTTCTTGCATTCCAATGTTGCAATTTTGCATCGTTATATTGCAATCCGAATATCTTCATTGTAGTAATATACGTGGTTCATTGAATTAAATTTTGAAATCTTGCAAACGGAATTAAAATTCATCTTCTATAAAAAATATTTAAAGAACTAGAAAGATTGAACATAAAATAGATATGTTTAATTATATTATTTAAAACATGGTTTTTAGAAAAATGATCAAATATTAAATTGCAAAATAATAAAATTAAAAAAAATTTATAATCATGGGCTTCATTTACCGAAAGAAACGCTTGAATTCTTTTTTAATTTTCTCATAATATTTTAACCACCTGAATATCTATGATAAAGATTGTTGGAATTTCGTTCTACGAAAGTTTTAACACATTTTCATGTAACAGATAACAAATTTTCTCAGATTTATTTGGTCAAAAATATTGATATTTAATATAATTCACGATAGGGAACTGTACTTAAACAACTAAAATTAATTAATTTTGAAATAGCTTAGATGAAAAGATTATAATAAAAAATATTTTTGTATAATTTTAAATAATTTATTTTATTCTTAATTAAATATTAAAGTAGCGTAAATTTTTATTTAATTTAAATGAATAGCATAATTTTTTGAAGAAAATTGTTGCATTGAATATTATACGTAGGGATTAGAGTGTTGTTTGTTTATTAATTTACGGCAACACGCCATCATATGTGTAAAACAACATTTTACATGTTGATTAAAGTTCTAATCTGTCTAGAAATATTTAATATATTTGATGCGGAACGTTATCCTTATGATATCTATTGAAATTACGATTTTATTTTATTACCAACCAAAAGTATTAATTAAAGAAAATGTAAAACGAATAAAAACACTATTAAGTGAAATTTATTATTTGAGGATAAATTATCATGTAATAACAAAATTGAATTAAATTTAATTCTTTTTTGTAATATTTTAAATTATTTTTGATTTTTGTTGTTTTATAATAATTTTTTTTCTCGAAAAGCAATTTTACCAACATTGTTTTTTAATTTTTTTTTATAATCATCTTTAAAAACATTCTAACTTCATTCTCTTATTGAACTTGTTTCTAATGGAATAGACTATTTTACTCAATAAAATTTTTGTTACAGAAATTTCTTTTTATAATATGTCTTTAATTTTAACAAGCAAATATTTATTTCAGTCCCATTGTTAGTATAGGATCTGCGTGAAAGTCTCCAGTCGTCTTGTAATTTGCTCTATTCTCGAGGGATAATCGAAATAATCCACTATTAATTAGCTGACGAACATAGTATAAACTATATTTAGAAAATGCTCCAAAATGCACATAAATTTTACACATAAGTTACTTTGTTCATTATCCATCCTCTACTGTATTTATATACATTGGAATACTATGGAAAATATAATTGGCAGGGTCTCTTAGATATGACTATAATATGAGTTGAGATTAAGTGAACGAATAATATGAGTTTAAGATTAAGTATAAGAAATTATATCTAATACTACTATATATTGCAATTTTTCAAATTGCTTTTACGATATATGATAATATTTAACAGAAAATTAGCCAGCACTTCATTTGGTTCTTGTTCTATGATTCTGTGTATTTCAACTGCTCTAATAGAATAGCAACCATTTGAAATGGCTCTTTTCGCAGCCCTGTGCACTGAGAGTAAGTGAGATAAACAGAAGAGAGATAGACACAGGGAGGTTGAGAGAAAGAAAGATAGAGAAAAAAGGCAGAAACACCGAGAAACATTGCGTAAGAGAGCGCGCGCCCCGAAAGTTTCCACCACCAGTAGCACCAGTAACGGGAAATGATTCGCACGAGCCGCACGGATTCGGCACATATGAATAATTTGCACCCGCATCGTTTCTGATTTTTGCAGTGCGCACGACCTGTGGGTTCCGTGGGAAACACTTTCGCTTATTTTATAGTATGAATTAAATAATGTTTAGAACGGGGCTTTACAAACGTATGCTGTGTATGTATTAAAATGTCATTTATGCGCGGCCGTCATTGAGATGTGTTCACTGGGGCATTCTGAAACAGTAGACTGTGGGAAAATAGGGATAATTTCCCTTTCGGAACCCGAACGAATAGTGCATTTAGATGAAGAATAGTAAATTGAGAAGAAGTGGGCGAGCAGCCGAAATTTATTCGACATTAATGTTGGACTTGTAAAAATTTTACTAGATTTTTTACTGTTAAATTATTTTCAAGAATCATAAATTCATCTAATTTAATAGCTATATCTGTATTTTAATATATATTTACAAAAAAAATCAAGTATAAAGCAAGTCTTTAGTATGTTTAATCTTATTAAACCAGAATTGGACTTCAGATAACTGCATTAGTCATTTACATATACGTGTATATATTAATTACATAATATTTGTTTTATAAAAATACATCTTTATGGTAAATAAATGTTTACAATAAATTATATTATTATACAATATAAATTATATTGGTGCATAGATTTTCTTGAGGGACGCGCAGAAAAGATATTCACGTCCAAAGTGACCAATGTATCAAATAATTATAGTGGCAAAATTTATTTATTTTATTTTTATAATTACAATAAAGATTTATTAATTTTCACTATATGTATTTTTAGAATTCAGAATAAACCCTTGAGAAAATAGTTAATCCATTATATGTTTCAATCTATAAACATTCGTATTAAAAAATAAAATAAGAAAACTATTTATCAAAATAAATAAATGTTATAAAAAATATATATGAGTATCGTTTCTTAAATGCAACGCATGAGAAAGATATCTTTATATCTGGTAACAAACATTTTTGAGATGTCTCTACTCGCCGATATGTTTCAGATGTTATAATGTTAGATGTTTTAATCTACTCCAGATATTAGAATCTATCAAAAGTGTCTTGGATACATCGAAGTCCACGAATCTGGAATTAATACTTTTGATAATAAATAATTGGAAGAATTTCTCGATAAAAATCCATGCCAAATTTAAGAAAAACTTGCTTTATAGCTGGGAATAATATGCTTAGTTATTTCCAAAAGTTTAAAATAATTGAAATTCATCCAAATGAAATTAGGTACCGTACGTACTAACTCAGAAGAACGTTAAAAATTGTCTTTTGGCTTTGGAGTATTTTCTTTAGTGCCACAAAAAGAAGACTTTTTGTATTGAATTGTTAATACAAATTAATTGTATTAAAAATCTTTCTTACAGTTCATGAATATACTATATCTGGGAAATGACCAATTTTCGGGTTTCTTAATCTAAAATATTCGATTCAACTGATACAAAAATATGAAGTAATAGAGGAAATATTAAATGGTTAAATCATCTTTCCTCCGTACTTTCGGAATGAAGAGCTCAACCAAAAGCGGAACCCGCCTCTCTGTAATTATCAGCCCTCCAAAATGTGACTTTAACGACTTTGTATTTATGGCTATTAGTACGCATCAGCGGAACTTTCTTAAAGTTTCGCAAAGTATTTTTTCTTTTTGTTTATTCATACGGATCTATTCTATTGTGTTGCCTCATTATGATTATCGTGTAGGCCGAAGAAAACATTTTTCTTTCGGCGTAGAATGACATAACTGAGCACGGGTTTCTGCTTTCATTTGTGTCTGGCATGAGTGATTATCATTACAATACCAAGATGACAACGCACGTGTTTTGGGCGAAAAACACTGGAACCACAAATTGAGCATTTAGGAAGACTGTATTACACAATACCGAATAAGAGTAGAATTAACATATTTGTGAATATGTTATATCTGGTATATCGTTAAAATAAAAAAAATCGATTTTGCCGAATTCTCATGAAAATTATAAAATGTTTTCCAATTAAAATGAAAAACTGTACTCACGTCGACTGTTTTGAAGTAAATTAATAAATATTTTTGTCCGTCTTACAGTCTTTATAATATAATATATTAACTAAAATAATGCAGTCATATTGTCGTTGTTGATTATCACCCCCGAAGAATCTAAAATAAAGCTTATTACTAAAAATCAATTAGATTAAAAATTAAAAATAAAAAAATAAAATAATAATAAAATACAATAAAATAAAAATAGGAAACATAATAAACTATATTCTATGTTAATGAAGAATAACCTAACTGCCCCCACCTCCTTATTTTCTCCCGTGGTGTTCGACGTTTCGTTGGTGTCCGATGTTTCGAACCACTACGATTCATCCTCAAGAACTAAACTAAAATTAAAAACTCAGCATGTTATTTTATATACCCTATTCCCACTCTCAATTAATTTACATAACGTATTTTAACAAAACAGCTAACTGGTCCAGTGTCATTTTCAAGATGAGCTTCTATCAGCTAGAAACCTTAAATCCGCGTGGATTCTCCTTTTAAATGTGAGAAATTTGTAAACACATACAAATGCTTATTATGTATGAGGTTTTTTTATAAGATGATTGTTTTAGAGAGATTCGACTCTGCAAGGATGTGGACCTTACTTTTCGAATGTGAAAAAGCATAGTGCGCGAACAATATCCAGATTTCGAGGAAATTGTACTTATATGTATTGTACTGTTATGAATTAAAGAAATAAATATTTTCATCGGTTTTATATAATAATATTCTATGCTGATATAATGACTGTCAGACTATCATATTATAAAAGTATTTCTTAATTTCGAGGAATGATTATTATTTTTAAAATTAAATTCAATCTAGATAAAATTACTAGCTTTCTTTCAACGTAGCTTCTAGAGATGTTTATTTTTAACATAAAAACTTGATTTTTCTTTATAATTAGCAGTTTTTAGTGGATTATAGTTTTTTAAATTTCAAAGGATTCTAGATAAAACTAAGAGAACACATTTAGGGCAACTTTTTTTAGAAACTTTTAATGGAATTGAATATGATAATCAAGTCCGCAGTTAGTAGAAGTATCGTTTTTGCATTGATACAAAAATCCAAGACTATAGAACAAAAAACATGTATTTCGGTGTGATATAATTTTTGTTCGAAAGATTTTTAAAAATATTCCAATCGAAAGCAATGGGGTTAATAATTATTTTTATGGGATTTTTAGTTTTTATTATGATAATATAATTATGATGCATTTGATATACGCGATAAGCCATTATCACAACTGGTTTGGAAGAATGAAGAATTTTATGACGACTTTAATTCATATAAAGAAAGGTCGAACTAAATACATCGAAAGGAGAAGTTACCTATACATGCCAAAATACAGTGGGATTGCAAGAATTACTTGCTTGCAATGTAAGTTTTCAAATATCGATCGAACGATATCATCGATACACAAGCATGAAAGTGAGCTGTTACATAACATTATGTTGAAGAAGTAGTTCCCCCGTGGTAGCGTTCTTACACATTACCAGTAAATTATAAATAAGTTCGATGATTAGAATAATAGAGAATTGTGGACGAGAGGATAAAAGAGAGACAGCTAGAGAGAGAGAGAAAGAGAGAGAGAGAGAGAGAGAGAGAGAGAGAGAGAGAGAGAGAGAGAGCGAGAGAGATCACTTGATCTTGAGTGCAAGAGAGAAATCGCTTTCGGGAGATCGAGGAATTCTTAAATAATGGAATAAATATACCTATTTAATTTTTTTCGTTGCATCGCCTTGAAGTTTTTGGAAGCTCTTCCAATGTTAGGCAAAACTTGCTTCAATTGAATGGAAAGCAGAGCGAAGTTGTTCCCGTGCGAAACTTCCCGATCATTGGTAATATGTATCACGGTAATACTACGCGCATGTATATGAGATACAGGTAAGAAGTAGCGTTTGAAATTTCTTATATTTACAGGTCATGTATTTTTATATGCATATCGAGTTCTTTTGAGGTGCCCCGGTTTTCATTTATTTTTCTTTTCGATCTCTTTTCATCAAGTTTTCATTATTTCATGTAATATTTTATGTACAAACAAATTTAATTCAAATGAGTTTTAATCAGTTAAGTATATTTTATAAAAAATTGTTTTATAATACTTGAAAATATTTGTATACTTTGTACATTTATGAATGTAGGTGCATTTTCAGTAGTAAAAAATTAGTGATCAATAATACGCTAAGAAATCAGTTATATGCTTATAAACATTTATCTAAAAATGTACAAATCAAATTCTCTCCATTCATATTGTACAAATATATTCGGTAACAATAACCTTAATGGAGTTTATTTAATCGGTCTTGTTGGAATCCTACGATAATTGAAATTTGATTTGAAACGCACTTAATATTACAGTTTACAATAATGTGAATTTTACTCGATCTTCTACAATAAATAAATTATAGTAGAGACTATAATCTATAATAAATTATAGATAATAGTGTCTACTTATTGTGTAAAAGATAACTTTTACTTTACTAATTAAACAAACCAATTTTATTTATTCATAAAAAAATCTGAAAAACTGTTTAACCAATCAATTTTTAATTGTTTTTATTAAATGTCTTATCCCACCCTGTTCATTTAGTTGTTTCTATTATAAAAATTTTACGAATGTGTTATCAGGAGAGGAGAAAACATAGTTTAGTATTAATTTTAATAAACAAAAGATAACTTTATTCAATAAAGGCATAAAAATATCTCCACTCAGTGGGTAGAGGAAAACTCGTTTAAAAAGTAATTACATATAATAATTTACGAAAAAAAAATGTAGCTACAATTCACGTAAATTAAACACAATGCGCGATGTACAGTCAGTGGCCGTAAATAAAAATGGCCACAGAAGTTTTAATATACATTACATATTCAATGAAGTGAAGTCTAATACTGGAGGATTTTTCCGCGATACTTCCTCTGCTTTTCGACAGCGCCAACGTCTTGAGCACAGGGATATCCCTTGTCGTCCGCAAAAATTAGTGGGCGCAGACGCCGCTTGCGAAAATACCTAATCGAGCACAGGGGCAGCTCTTGCCTAGGGCTTAGTGGCTTAACCTCGAATTTAAGTCGATGCTGAATCGCACAGGGGTGGATCTATAGTTCCTCGTAAATTACCCATACTCGCTCTAATAATCAATTGCACTATTTAGAGATAACTATATCAAATCGTACAATAAATTAATGAATGAATACATAAAGTACTATTGTTTTACGTCGAAAAATAACACAAAGAAGAAGCGCACCCAACACGAGAACCGAATACACAAAACGCCATGACAATAATGATTCTTCCACGCGCGGAAACAATGAAAGTTCGGTACTGTTGAGGGGTGAGAGGGCAGTTTACGACGTGCAAGAAAAACGGCGTACGCTGAGCCCATTGTAACGTCGGGAAGATGTGGCTGTCTGCCGCTTTACAACTTTATTGCGCACGAAGAAACCAAATATAAATCGGAGAAGACCGACTGTCGCAAACTCCCAGATGCGCATATGCCTACGCCTAGTACATACGTATTTTCTCTCTTTTTTTTATATTAACAAACTGTCCGAACGATGCCTATCCATGTGCTTTTCCGATGTTCCTTCTCTCACTCTCTTTCTCTCTTACTTTCTCACCCTTACTCTCTTTTTTAATCTCCTACTCCGTTTGGCGGTTATGCGTGTGAACTGAACACACCGGAATAACATAAGCTACGTTTTTCATGAACAAAAATCTTACGCTAATTAACAAATTGCTAGTGTACTGTTTCAAACAGCATGGCGTAGTAGGGCTGAGTTGGGTGTTAGTTGTAGATGTGGATATGAGAAATTAATTCCATTTTTATAAATTACAGATCAATTAATTTCCTTTCAAGGGTTATTTGTTCTAAGTATTTTTTGAAGAGTTTAAAAATTTAAACAATTTAAGCCTTTTTTTATTTCGGGACCAAAATTATTTATTGATTTTTTATTATCCTCTTTTCAAGAGGGGGAAATAATTTAGTCATGCTGATTAGCTGCGAATATAGAAGTCTTTTCTGCGTCTCATATAGTGGGCAGCAACATATATTATGGTTTAGATTCTATTATTTATCTCCAAATTCAGAGCAGGTATCGTTAACTTATTTTGATTTGGTTTACACGTAGCTTGAAACTATTTTGATTGCTATGGTATCTGCAGGGGTTTAGAAGGGGTTTAGAAAATCGCTGTGGAGAGTTTTTTCAGTCAACCACGGTCTTATACGGTGTTCATAGTACTTTTAAAAGTATATAGCTTTTAGCCTTTTAGCCTGCTCTTGGTTAGTGACATATTTAACTGTTTCTGACATTACAATTTTCTTAAAATAAACTTCGAATCGCTAAATGAAGTGACGGAAGCCAATGAAGATTAATTGAAAATTCGGAGATTACCTTGTGAAAAAAGCGTTATTATTTCGTAGACTCAGTATATGTGTTGACTGACTCGTTCAGCTCTGCACCAATTATATAATAAAGAACATTTTTGTAATTTTATTTTATTTCCGTGGTGGATCATATATATTTTTTTATTTTATAATGGAATTCGAGTGGTACTTTTACTAGAATAGTCAATATTTAATTTGTTAAATTAACATTATTATCAGAGATGAATAGAGATTGCAAGGGACACAGGCGTATCCTGTTTCGTCGCAGCGCCAGCTAGATCAATTTTTCTGAGGTAGAAATAACAAATAATTTATTAAGGTAAAAGAAACAGATCGTCAGGCATGTGAACAGGCTGGTGCAAGCAGAGTCAAGTGGTGGTGGGAGGGTGGACAATAGCAGCACACTAGTGACGCACAATGATGCAGTTACAGTGTGATAAAGACGGAGGGGAGTAGGAAATATTGGGAAGTTATGAGAGGTAACATTTGTGACGGGGTGCTTGAAAAGAAAAATAGAATAAATACAAATATTCTGTAGATACATATAAACATACATACATATAACAATGTAATTCATTTAATAATTGTTGTTTTTAAATAAATTACACATTAATATATTATTAAACATTTTCTTCATTTTAATAAAAAGTAAAAAGACGAAACAAAGAGAAAAACTATTCCTATCAATGATTTTCTACAATATATCTATATATAAATAAACAATTCCATTACACCAAAAAGTTACATAGCTGATTACTAGTGAAAAGTTTAATTATGAACAATAGTTTAATCAATTTTTTTTTAAATTTCAATCATAAGCGTTTGTAGGCCTACACACACACACACACACACACACACACACACACACACACACACACACGCGCGCGCGCGCGCACACACACACAGATATATATATATATATATATATATATATATATATATATATATATATATATATATATATGTATATACGAAATTAAGTGCACGAATATGTACATTTATTTTATTTTTCTTTCCAAGCATATCTTATCCCGATTATTACCTCTCCTTCATTTTCTAATGATTCCTACTCCTCCACCCTCTTTATTAAATTGCAGCTGTATGATTGTACGTTACGAGTCTGCTACACCAGCTACTACTCTTGTCCGCTTCCTTCCCAACCTTTTGTACCATCCTAAACTACTTCTCTCTGCAAGCATATGTATCCGCTTATATTTTTCTATTCAGACCTTTTTGTGCAGCGTTCTACCTTTACCGAGTCTGAATGGACCTTGTTGGCGGTTCTACCCCAGTAAACAACAGCATCATATTTAAAACCTTTTGTTTACATGAGCTCTAGCAATCTTTATTCATATAATTATATTTAATAATTGTACACTAGACTTGGCTGTGTGGTTTATGATTTCATTTACTTCTCCTATTTGAATTTGATACTATTTATGTTTCGAAATTGTAAAGTTGGATAATTTTATTTATTTTTATTTTTAATATAGAATAAAATCATATTAATATAATCAATATAATAATTTCATTTTTTCTTCAAATAAGTTTAGCTTTGTTAAAGATTTATCCTATGAAATTAATTTTTTAAACAGTTTTTTTGTTTGTTTATAACGAAATAAATATTTTACCTTTTAACAAATTTCATATTTGAATAATTTATTTAAATAAATACTTGACTTACTGAATTATTGATATCAATATCTTTAAAAAGGAAAAAGTATTAATATTTTCAGGTTGGTTCAAAAAATAATATTAATTGATAATACTAATATTATAATTACAAATTACAGCAAATAAATATTACTTTTAATTTATCGAATAACAGAATTCTGGTTTTTAGAAGCATTTATAGGTTTCAGGAAATATTAAACTTAGCATATATAATTTTAACAATGAAGTTCAGCACCATATTTTGTATCTTTGTATATATTTACACAATTAATTACAAAATCCAACGAAGCAGATTATGTTATAAAGTAGTCTTACCTTATTTTTTATTTGTTTTAAGTTCCTTTCACAATTGTAAAGAGGCCAAATGTTTTTTTCTAAATCCTTATTTTTTAAATTTATAAGTAAAATGTGATGTATTCGTTAATTACTCATCAATGCGTTTAAATTATTCAAGACAGTCGATAAGGAATATAAAAGCTGACTTTTGGGGCTTCCCAATTCGATGCATAGTTTGTCACTACATTTTTAACCCAACCCAATTTCCGGTCGGTAAAGAACGAGTTGATGTACTGGAATTTTTATCACAGAAACTTTTTCAGTTGTCATATCTTTCTAAAAGATAGTTGATGTCATTTGTTCATCTTTGCTAATCGCGACATTTAACTATTAGAGTTTTCATTCAATTCAAATGGGAGTTTACATTATTCTGCTTCTTTCAATAAACATACAGAGTTCGAAGATAATCGAGTGTATCGACGAAATTTGTTTAAGATTTTCTAATATCCCGTTGGTAGCCTAAATGTATCTTACTCTTATCGATTTCGCATAGCTGTGAAGATTTTTAAACTAACGAACTTCGTTGTGACAATAGTCATACTAGTATGTCAGCATTAGTAACACATTTGCACGGTCGAAATGTCAAATGCGTTAACATAGAGCCACACTTTGAAGACCCTAATTTACATATTCTTATGAATAAATTTTCTATTGGTCTTATAGGCGAATTAAATAAATTAAAATTAATAGTATCAATATATATTTATATCAATACTAATACATATCAATATAAAATTAATTGAAAAATAGTCAGACTGTCCTTCTGAAAATCACCCCCCTAGACTACTTTGAAATAAAAATATATTAACTGAAAAAAATTCTTTATTAGTAAAGCGCAGTCTGACTGTCCCCACCACCTTTACCCAACTGAAGATAGGCTGAACGTTAGACAACCTCAGTTTTTCAGCTAATATATTTTTATTTCAGATTAGTCTATGGGGTGATTTTAAACAAGGACAGTCTGACTGTCATTATATTTTGAATTAATTATATATTGATATGTATTAGTATTGATATAAATGTATATTGATATTATTTTGTATTAATTTTAATTTATTTAATTGGACTGTATGACCAATAGACATATTTATTAATTTATCTAAATGCAGTCGACATAAGCACAACTAAAGTATTTTACATATTCTTATATTCACGATAGTATTCGCGATTAACAATTTTGGGAAACAGGTCTTGGTTTTATTTCAAAAAGAAAATATTTTTTTTTCTATGTCATTTTATTATCGTGGTGGATCAACTAGATCAAAGATATAGTGGCATTCTTAAAACGTATTTAATGATACATATACAAAAAAATGCTTTAAAATTAGAGATAGTTTACAATTACAAGAATATTATACGATCAATAAAAATATCTAAAGTGGGGCCTACGAGGGCTCGATCGCTAGAACGAAGGGCTACTAACTTGGTGATCAGAGTTCAAATTTCCGTCTCGGTCTATTGACACCAGCACCGCTGTAATAATTTACATGTGCATTGTTTACAAACACATCGTACACCTCCATGGCTGATTAGTACCAGTATTTGGTAGCATAAATAGAACGACGTTAAAATATCATAAAAAAAGATATCTAATGTATTGGGTGTGCAAGTAAGTTTCCATCGTTTGTCAAAAGATGGCCTCACGAATGAATCCTGGGCAGTAATGTCAGATCTCATGTGTTATATTTGTAGGGTGTATATCTGTCAATAATTTTGCAGGATTATATTTGAGTATTTCTTTTGGTTTCGTTTATTTAATCGTGAAAAATCGTGGTATGATTCCGGGCAAATAAACGTCATTTGCGGGAAACGCTGTTTCTATTCTTTAAAATAAGGAAAAGTGTGACTGAGGCCTATTGTTTGCTTTCATAAACTAATGGAGCAAAATCTATTGGTGAATCGACGTGCCCCGAGCAATTCAAGCGGTTTCAAAAATGGTGAATGGTGATTTTGCAGTTGAAGAAAATCAATTAATCACTCTGAATTGATGCTGAGAGACGTCAAACGGCGATTTTGTATGTCTGAAATGTTGCTGCAGCGATTTAAAAATAAATCATTTTTAAATCGTACTTTCACTGGTGATGACAAATGGATTTATTATGATAACCTTAAATGCATAAAATCGTATTCAATATCCGGCAAGCCCACTTAATCCATTCCCAAATGAAATATTTATGTAAATAGGGTCATGCTCTTCTTATGGTGGTATCAAGTGTGTCATATAATACAAATTGATTTGAGTGGTCAAACCATAAAAGGATTATTCTATCAAACCCAATCTATTCGTTTGAAGCGAGCATTATAGGAAAATGGCCAGAATATGAGACCAGGCATGAGTCAGTCATTTCTTATCACGATAACGCTCGACCACATGTTACGGCGTCGGTCAAAAACTATTTGGAAAATCGTTGATGGGAAATTCTGCAGACCGTTTTTAAGGGAATACGCTTGAGATCAGTAGAGGGAATCAAAGATTGGCTCCATACGTTCTTGGATTCGAAAGACGAGAAATTTTTTGGGTACCGAATTCGTAAATTGCCAGAAAGATGAGAAAATAGCTTCCATTGGAAGATACTTTGAATAAAGGATATGTTGTCATGCTTTACATAATAATTTAACATTTTAGGAAAAACGCTGGAAACTTGCATGTACAGCAATTAGTATATCTAATTACTTTACTATAATACCTAAATGTATAACCTAGGCGAATGTATACTCAGCTGGAGCCCTAAACATGTTTTATTGTGGGAAATTGACATTCAAAGATTCAGATGAAAAATTTTAAAAATAATTTAATTAAAAAGTTATTCTTCAAAAAAATATATAAGTAACTTTGAAAAGTCTTGCTAGTAAATATATTTCATCAATATTTGTCGGCATTTTCTTAATGGTATATAAATGCAGTAGGCAAAACTGCCGTTGTCCAATACATGGTGTATAATTTTTAAAACAAGTTATATCTTGCTTAAAATTAGAATAAGTAGACCCTGCTCTCTATCCGGGTACATAATTCTACCCTCATTGAATACAATAGATAAAAACCTCTATAAGGATTCTAATATGTGAATGCCAGAAACAGGCGTTTATATGTTCTAACCTCACCCGCCGTATCTTCTAAGTCATCGCTTCGGAAACAACAAGAGTAACAGTAGTATAACTGTCTCTTATTTGTCCACTATAGCTTCAACCGCCATTGCCGGCTGAGAAGATCTGGAAGACGCCCGTGGCTCGGTGCTAACCTCTGTACATAAATTATTAGTCGATATTTCAGACGTAACGTCACTTCCGGCAATGTGTCGTAGGGCTTCCGTGAAATGACGAATGGCGCTGGCCCATAGTAGCCCGCCCGACCCTCGTGTCGCGCCACGTTCTCTGGCGTTCTGGTTCATGCTCTTTAAACCCTTAACTTAGAAAGAAGTGGAGGCAGAGGACAACTCACATGAATCAAGTGCGACAGTGCGTCGAGCTCGAGAAAAAAAGGACTCTCCGAAGCAACGTTGAGTTGTGATGGAGTTTCAGGGTGTGTGCACAGAAGGATGCTTTTTCGAGAGATTGAATAACTGAATTGTAATTGTCAAGTGGCTAGAAGAAGCAATAGGAGGAGGAAACGAATGAAATAGAGAGATGAGGAGAAAAGAGATAAAAGTCTTGTGTTTGCATCGTACATTCGCTTCATCATGAATAATATTTGAAGTGGATTGAATAATTAGTCGCTATGACTGTTGTATGCGAAACTAAAGCGATTCAATGGCGCGCACTTTTACATATGTCATGATAATATAAGTAACTACTAAATTTCAAAAGATAGACTATGCTTTTCAAAGGTTTTCAGATAAATTTATGAGTTATTCTGAAGATACATCAGACAATCATTTCTTTTTAAATATGAAAATAGATATGATAAGTGCTTTTCGTTACCTTCGGTCTCTCTTCAACATTCACGATTTTAAATTATTTTCCTCTGCATGTTCAACTCTTGAATATCAAGATTGTTATTAAAGTATGATCTATTATATTACTAAAATGATAAACTAATATTACGAGGTGCAGAGTGCAATATAGTTCTATATTGTTTCGTTGATGTATGGCTTTACAAAAATTGCAAAGATTACAAATATTGCAGACCAGTGTAAATGAATCTTTACATTAATAGCTTTGAAAAAATTGATTAATTATTCATCAATTCTTAAGGAGAGTTGAGCGTTTTTTTGTGAGGCAACTGCTTGCCAAACAGTTTTAATGTAATGTATGTAGTTAACTCATTAAGTTTTGACAACTTTGATTTAATTAAAAACAAATAATTTACTGAACTTGAATAAGAACTATGCTAGCCCCAACACCTCCAACATTATAGATTATTGCTAAAAATTCCGTAAAATCTAATAACCCAAGGAATTGTATTAAAAGCGTAAAAAATGTTCTAGATATTGTAATTTGAAGGTTATATTAAATTAAGAAATAATAAAAGTCAAGAGACGTAAACTCTCTCTGGCATCCACGACAATGCACGAGTCCCTCGATAAGATAAAAAGTAAATTAAATTACTGTTTGTCGATGTTAGAGATCTACTTTCAATCCTTGGTATAAAAAGTATTGGATCGAGGCGAAAAACGAAGGTCTAAGTATTTTCACAACCATTTATAAGGGAAGAAAAGGAGAATGAAAAAGAGTAAGAGTAGGGATGGGGGCTTCTGCATGTTTCTTAAGCCAGAAAAAGCTCCCTCAATAAGAGCAATTTACCTCCTCGAACTAGCGGATAATATAAATTATAGTTATATATTTAGTTATATGATATAGTTTAAATAAAATTGAGAAAGTGCAGTTAAAAATCTAATTGAAGCTAAATATCATGTGATAGAAAGTTAGAGTTTTTACTATAATTCTGAAAATCCGAAATTCCTAGTTAATTATATATTTATCTAAATTTTCCATTAATCAATAAATATTTTTTTATTAAATAAATATTAATTGAACTGAATTATTAATAACATAATTATTATCGAATTAAATCTTGAAATATTATATTACAGCTTGTAGAAGGTTTGTAGGTTCGGATTGTTAGGTCGACTATTAGGTCAGCGGACAGTCTGGCTGGGATGACAAAACTTAATAAACAACTTGATAAATTATTGAGCCTAAATTATAGAATATGAAATTATAAAAATAATTATAAATAAAATAAATAAATCTGAAAATTTAGATATTCTATTCTGGTATGAATGAAACCTTTCCGAGATACAAAGGTAGATACGACTATCTGAATAGGAGAAGGCCATTCTATTCTGTTGTCCCCAACTCTCGTAAAAGAGGCCTTTTATATAACGAACGACCAAGACGAAAACTGGGCATTCGTGATTTTTAAAAATAAAAGTCTACAATTGATAGAAATGGAAACAAGAACAAAGATCATATCATCGACAATGTAATCAAAGGAAATGATTAATATACTGAAAGATAGATGTCTGGAAAATAGAAACGGGAAAGAATTATTACAATTAATTTAATTAATTGAGAAGATTGAGACATTGGCAGACAAGAAGCTTATGCTAGTCAAAATACCTACAAAAAGGATTCTGTTAAAATGTCAGAGTTAAAGCGACCATATAAAATATCTTATAAATATTTCTTTGTTATGCTTTATAAATTACAAAGTATGTGACTTACAAATTTCTATCAAAATATTTTTTATGTAAATCACATATTCAATAAATCTATATCGTTTAATAAATATGATGTCGAGTATGCGAGAACAGCCAGAAATTATTAAAGAGTTTAACATTTTGTTATTTAAGACCTATTTAAGACAGCACCATTAAGTATCATACACGACAACATTGCATATTAAATTACGAAAGAGATCTTATGTATCTAACCTAGTTGAACGTCTCTACTCCATAGTTTACGCGTAACTCTGACATCGCACTGTATTGTCGAATCTCGTACTGAATGATTCAAGCCAAAATCTAAGCATTCTTTTTGATTCACAAGGTAAGAGTATAACTCTCTTAAATTGGCAAAATCCCTGATAATACTGTACAATGGGGTCTGCAAGAGATTAATATACGTGTATGATTACTGCTAGACTCAATGTAATGCTAAGAATCGTTGTAGTCCAGATTCTGTACTGGTTTGACTTCGAATAAGAGATTTAACCTCGATTTATATATTTGAAGAGAAGAATACAATTAATTTAATTGAAAATATAATTAAAATGTACTAACTTTTATACGAATCATGTACATATTTTATACAACATGTAATGAATTTTGTATCGATAAGAAAAAAAATATTAATATTAGAGGTTTATGATGTTTCGATTACTAGAGTGAAGAACTAATAATTCTATGTTCCGACTTCAAGTCCCGGTCTTGGTCAATTTCCATAAGCATCGCTTTAAAAATTTATATGTACTTTGCTTAAATATCGTAGGTCTTTCTTGTTAATTAGCATCACTATTTAGCAATATAAATAGAGCAATGCCGTATAAAATAATAAAAAATACATATTGAAAAAATAGCAAAACTAAAATAAATGAAATCTTTGCTTTCTAAATGTTAATTTAACATATTATAAAGTTTTCGACAGCTCGTACATTGTCATAATTTTAATTTTTTCCTTAAAAGTCTGGTATACTAGAATAATAAATACAGGAACAAATATATCTGTTATCTTTAGCTGTTGAAAAATATTGTTTACACTTTCTCGGGATTCAAAATTATTCTAATAAATTTTCTTCATTTTCTTACACTTACCGTGAAAGTTTGACTTTGGTACTTCCAAACTACTTTCAGGAGCTAAAGTTTTAATTACAATAACTACACTTACTCTAATTTAGTTCACTCATCTTACGCAAGCTTGTTTGAACTTTGAATTCTTTTCCTATTTCAGACAATATTGGAAATTACTTAGCGAGTACATCCAAACTCGGATATTGTTAGCCCCGAACATTTTCACAACTACGGATACGCCCTCATAAATCTAAGCCAAATTAAATATCGAGTATTTCAAAGGTCGCTAAATAGAAGCTAGCAACAGAAAAATTTAAAGTAACAAATCGTCTTATAGCAAAACACTTCATTCTCCTGTCTACCGTGAGAAAGGTTACTTAGTTATTCGTTCTGTTGACCTGCGCCCAAAGCAAAAATATTCTGATTGATACTGTATATAAGAAAAAAAATAAACTAGTCTTCTTAGCATTGATAAGTCTTGAACAAAGAAGAAGTTGTAAGTAACGGATTCGAGACAATAAATTTTACCGTTGATTCTGAAAGAGACTGCAAGCTCAATATCTTGGACACTATCTAGCTGCTTTATTAACTCTTCTCTTACTGCATACTTTATCATATTAATCTAGACGTATACGAACACAATATAAAAGAAGCTGGATATATATTTTCGAAAAAGTACGAATGAGTAGCATTTATCCATGCGTCAATATCTTCAACAGATCTCGGTTTTTGTGGTTGCGTTTAATACATAAACCACATTATATTTGTTGGCAAAAAACATAAATTTTTCCTATGATACAAATTCTAATAACATTATGCTAAAATATAGCCCTTAAATAATAGCCTCATTATGATTCACTAGGAGCATTTAAAGTAAGCGAAAAAATAATCTAAGTAATTACAAGAAGTATCTGATAAATACAATAAAATAATGCTATAATTTAAGTTTCTCACATAAATTAAATCGAGCTTTATACAGAGTTAAGAATACATAATACCGAAGTAAATCAAGTCAATGTATCAAATAAATAAGCTTATGAAATTTTTTATATGTTATTAATAATTAAGGATTCTAACATATTTTATTAATTTCTTGATAATGCTATCCTGCAATCGAATATGTTATACACGGTCGAATTTTAAATAAAGAAAATGTGAAGAAAAGAATACTAAATAGGTAAACTGTCATCCATATTGTTGATCTGTAATCAGTCCTTTAAATTTATTCTTGATGATTAAATTAGCGGAGCTTGCTTATGTAAGAATCCAATACTTTTGCATTATTGCATTTCGCTAACTCTCTTAAGAATTCAGGAAATACGATACAGGCATAAGTAAATTTTCAATCACTCGTTTTTTCATCCACTCCCGTTCCCTTGTTCTCTCGCACACACCCACGTGCGCATACAAACGCATAATGATACGTGCCGAGAGAGAGAGAGAGAGAGAGAGAGAGAGAGAGAGAGAGAGTGAGAGAGAGAGAGAGATCAAGAAAAATAAAGAGGGATTGAGAGATAAAGTCACGATATAGAGAATGAAGTAGTCCAAACAAAAAAATCGTAGGAGAACAACAAAAAATGAGAGCAAACGAACTTCAGTAAGACAGTGCTGAAATAAAGCGAGAGACAGAGAGAGATTGTTACATATAGAAAAGAGCAAGGGCTGGTAGGGATTCTAAAACTAAAAGAAATACGCGGGGCACCAACCCTTGCATCCCTGGTTTCTTGGCTCGCGTCCCGATGCATGACACGTAGTATTTCCTTGATAAGTGCGGAAACGTGCCCGGCCTTTCTTGACGGGATCGACTGGTGCGCGCGCTCCGAATATGAAAAGTACACGTCCCATTACAGTGTGTCTAGTATTTCTCTCTCCCCTCGCCTTCGCCCATCCCATTAGCTCATCAGTCAAATAATGTACACGCTTGGTAACACACACGCAGATAAAATTAATGTCGTGGAACGTCTTACCTGAAATTTTAATATTACTCTGTAACTGGTAGTGGAAAATATATTACTGAACCGCGCACATTCAGCAAGACAATATTGCGCTAAGCTTCGCGACAGTTAATTTACAAATGGAAAATTCCAAAAGTACCGAGAGATGGTGGTTTTGTAAAAGAAATAATTCAGTGACTATAGATAAGTAAGCGTTTTCTACTATGGGTCCATTTGCTTCATCAAAATGCGTAATTTCAATATATACGCGCCAAGCAAGCCATATCAATAGGATGGCCGGTGTAATGACGAAGAATCTAATAAAGTCAAAAGCCGTGTTCGATAATACAATTCTCGTCAGACGTGCGAAACTTGTATGCTATATAGTTTACTGAAGAAAGATTTGTCGTTTCGTTGGCTTTATCTACTGATAATTTTTTATTTTCTCCAAAGTGTTTTAGACCGAAAATATTTTTCCAAACTTTTAGTTCGGTTTGAGTTGCTGGTACAAGAGTATTAATATTAGGGGGTAAAAAATTAATAATTTCCACTTTTTGTTCGCAAAAAGTGGAAATTATGAAAGATGGACGAAACAATTCAGTAGAATTTCTTTTATAATCTTTGTTATAATCATCCTTTATAAGGATGATTATAGATAAAAAATTGTATTGTGGAGGACTAAAATTTAAACAAAAAATATGAAAGTAATTTTGTAATCAATGAAGAGTTGAAATTAATCATAATCAATTTAAATTTGAAAATATAACAATAATGGAGAAATCTATCAATCAAAAAAATGACTGAAATAGTTCAAATAGTGAAAAAAACATTTCAAATGGTCAGGTAACTATTTTATTTTTATTACTACTAAAGTAGTGATAATAGAACACTTCTACATATATTATTTGACAGTTTACCATTTCTTTGTCAAATTACTACGTAGAATGCAGTTAATAATTCATCCTATGTGAAAGTAATAAATTTAGAGCTATGTATTTTTATAGTGTACAGTTTATTGATTTTATTTCATATTACTTGTGCACCGAAATTCTCGCTATTTAAATAGTCAAGCATTGATAGTTGATTTTGATATATTCAAAAAGTAATTAGTCAAGCTCTTACTATATAGTCAATGAACTAATGCAGCACATAAGTGATTTTCGTTTTGCGTTATGTATTTGCAGTTTGTATTAATTCGAGAAAATGGCGTCCGAAGCGTAAAGAAAATATTAAAAAACTTAGAGACATGCTGCTCTAAAAATAACAACATGCGATGATTCGTCTGTTTCTTCGACTGTGTCTTTATTATTGTAAACCATAGGCGTGCAAGAAGGCTTCTTCGATAACGCTGAAATTAAGAAATTGCTCGATAAAGATTCGTGCCTAACTTAGGAAAGGATTGATTCAAAATTAGATCTTATCAACAATTATCCACCAAGTCAATATTTAATTTTTTTTGAGAATGTTTCTACGCCACAATCTTGCACAAATATTCGCATTACTATGGTTGAGCTGCGTATTTGGTGAGACCAGATCAGTGTCATTTATTTTGAGATGTTGAAGCAAAACGAAAATGAGGAACGTTATGGAACTGAAACTAAGCTGAATAACGTGGAAAGAAGGCCACAATACAAGTAGAAGCAAAATAAAGAATTTCTATAGAAAAACAGTGATTATTTACTTGCGCATCTAATACATTTTGATTGCCGTACACACCTTATATTTTGATGACTATGCAGCTCCTCATTATCTTCTAACACTATGCATTCATTTTCCATCAATGAATGATTTATGAAAATGAGTCTCATTTATCTGCAATAATCGAGATCAGTACAATAGATCAATAATCTACACATGATTAACATAAATATATAGATGCAACACAAATGAGAATCAACAAGTTCTAGATATAAGTAAGCGGAATTTGAATATTTTTAATTTAAGAACTTTAATAATATATATTTTATTTTTCTATATACTTCACGAATAGTTACAAAATTTTTATACTCTAATTCGATACTAAATAGATGTAATTAACTTAGTACACATGTCTAATTAATAAATTCTTTTAATTTTACAAGTAATATTTTCCCTTAATTTAAAAGAAAAATCACTAATATAAAATTATTCTTTTTTTTTATCAAAGACAATCGGTTCATTTATATACGCAATGAATGTTCGTAGCTTTGGTGTCTACAATTGTTCAAAGGTTTCGAGAATTTTCAGGCTTCACGAAATTCCGATTGTAATGCAAGCAGTAACAAAAGGAATCGCAGAAAGGTATCCATGATTAGAGGGATTCGAATCAATGAGCAGAACAAAGTTTCCGCATCTACTGAGAATTGCATATGCAAATGATTGGTGGAATTTCTAAAGTATGTCACCAAACTATAATTCTGAATAAAAAATGGCCTTTCTGCAATTATTAAAATTGGAGAAGCGATATTTCGTTAATTGGATTAATGCAAAGGTGATAAAAATGTCCTTGTGGTATTTTAGAATTAAAGAAACATAACTGATAAACTCCTGGTTTCATAATTTGTGATAGATTGTGAGGTTGGAGAGGATAATTTGTATAATTTTTTCCTTTGGGAGGTTCATTTGTAGAAATAGAAATATATTTACTTAATCGTTGGAAGATCACTTTTGTCTAATTTATTTAATGTATACAGAAACGGTGTCCCATTTTAATCTGTGGAATCAACTATTATCTTATATATTTATAGATGAATATAATGTCCTACTGACACAATTTTTCACCGATGTTTCAAGATTATTAAATGAAAAAACACATTTTCAAGATGCTGAAATTGAACCTGGTTTCGCATTAACTCTTATGAGAGATCCGGCGGAAATGAGATTTATTTCATTAATAACTCTCTCAAAAAATGAAAGATTCTATTCATAAATGAACAGCATATTGATATTTCCTAAATATTTTAATGATATCTTGAAATTTAAGTGTTAATGCTAATTTTGAGGAGATATTTAATTATAAAAGCGATCGTCTCGTACGTGGCCGGAAGTACAATGTCTGCTGTACAGGCGAGCTGACAGACAACGTTCGACTTTGCAACGCGCGCGTAATTGCATGAAATATGTGAAGTATTATAACAAAAATTATTATTACACATAGGTGTTGTAGAAGGATTTTTATAAATCAACATAGCTTTGAACATTTTTGTATTTTAACTGTGACAAATAACACATAAAAACATTTCAAACGTTATGAAAGGGAATAGAATTTCAAATAATTAAGTTAAGAAACGGAATCGAACTTCAAATAAATAATTATCTTAATTCTAAATATTAGTTAGAACATTCAAATTGAAAGAATAGAAAAAATTTTTATTATGCAGAAACAAACTGTAAATATTATTCAATATATTTTCTTTGATCCTTATTCTTTTGGTTTTCATCAACATTGTGATTTGTCAGTTTTCAATACCAACGCGATAGATTTCTATACGATTTAATAAATTAATTAAAATACTTCGAGAGTTGAAAGGTTAGGCTGATGTTACATTAATTTGTAGTTAGTTTTGACTGCTCTGACAGCGCAAACAAACGAATGAAAACGTTTCAACAAAAAACTAATATCAAGATAATAAGTACACAATTTTTAAATATGATTTTCATTCTTTAAGAGTGCTCCATACCTCTGGCGGAAGTTAAAATCGATTGAAGCGCCTGATTTTTAATATACTGTGGAAGTTTACGGAACTTGAAGTGTACAAAAAATGCTGTTCTGTTTTATCGATTGTTCTAGTATTAATCAAGGCCGTAGTAGCCCAAGTTAAATATGTAAATTATAAATGATCCATACAAAATCTATATTTTATAATATTCTTATGAAATAAGTAGCGGAGTAGTTGATCATTTGTCACAAGAAGTTTATTATATATATATATATATATATATATATATATATATATATATATATATATATATATATATATATATATTATATATATAAATTTACACGCATACAAACGCACAGAGAGAGAGAGAGAGAGAGATGCATATATATGTGTATTAATTTTAATTTATATTGGACTGTAACACTGATGGAAATATTTATTAATTTATGCATGCATATATATATATAGTATATTTAAGTGTAGAAGATAAGGATACTAGGAGACGTGCAGTAATAAAGAAACATCAGCTCGGCATCCAGCGTTTGATTGAAATACGCATATATGTATGCGTATCTACACACACATTAACATATATAATCTCCATACTCCTAATTTCTAACCAAATTACTTACTCAAAAATGTCAAGAGCCGTGGTCGTCCCAAACGATTAATATATATATATATATATATATATATATATATATATATATATATATATATATATATATATATATATATATATAGTAACTTCATATTGAGTTTATATCAAAACTTGTTTGCCAGTGATTTACACAATTTTATACGAAACTTTGGTTTATGGAATGTTACAAAAAAAAAAATGATAAAAAATTAAATGATATTAATTATTTCATTAATGAATAGAATAGGGTCTCTTAATTATGAATATTGAAATAAGTATAAAGATAACAGCGAATAATATTTTCAAATTAATTTTTTTTTCGAAAATTTAGATATACAAAATTGTCTGTTTAAGGTCAACAATTGCAAAATTAATTATTATACTTATTTTTTGGGATGACAAAATCCAATACACAATAGACTTTATTATTTTATAATTCTTTCAAACCGTTAGTTTATGTATTCTATTAAATTATTTTTTATTAAACAAATAACATAATAAATTATTATTCTATAAATATTAATTTCTTGCAGTATAGTAATTCAAACTTGCATTTGAAATAAAATTATTATTTACTAGACAGAAATAAAAGGACCTAGTTTATACCTTTTTCTTAATTTTACTATAACAATGTTGAAATTTTTCATTCTAAGATTTGTCTATTTTATAACCATAATAGTTCAATTATTTTTAGTTCGTAGTGACTAGATTTCAGCCTACTCAAAATTATTAGATGCCTACGAGGTGATGTATAACGCTAATTTTCGATTCTGTTCTGAAAGTTTTGAAAGTATTTTTTCAGCTTTTGTTGGTCATTCTTTGATTTGTTTCTAATTTTTTAGTATTCCTGTAAAATTTTACTTTTAATCTATTCTTGCGCAATAAATAAGCCATTATAACTCCTTTTTTCTACACTTAAATTTGGAATTATTTTTTAGTACGAGGAATGTAATCTAAGGAATTTTTCTTCGTCATTTTATAGAAAACCAAGTTGACATTCTTTACACGTATAATTTTTAGATATAAAGAAATTCAATATTTTCATTTTATTGGCTTTATGTATAAAATATTAGTTTTGTTATTGCAATGCTATAATATGAAAGTAGTAAATAAAAATATTAAATTTTTATAGTTTTGCGTATTATCTAAATAAATTTGAATTTGTCAGGATTGCCGTGCACTTTTTTCTTTACAATTACATTTTTATTGTATTATTTTTTTTTTTAATTTTATCTTATAAATCTGTATTTTTAATCTAAAATTGGTATGGTAATCTATAATTTGACAGAACCGTACTTGATTCTATCGGGTAAAGAATATAAAAATACTAATTATATGGAACATAATGGCACTCTAGACTATTCTTAATATAAAATTACATAATTTAAAAAAATAATTAAATCATTATTTGATATTTATCTAAAATAGATTATTTTATTTATTGTATTAAATTATTTTGAAATTACTTATTCAATTAATTATTAAATAAGCGTATTTTAGAAAATAATAAATTAATAAAAATTATATAATATTTGAAATCAAATTTCAATTATTTTTGTCGATTTATATTAAAAAATTTAAAAAACAAATTCGAATAAAGATTGTGTCATTTGTCTGATGCAGTGTTCCAAATATATATATATATATATATATATATATATATATATATATATATATATAGGTCTTATATAAAATCCCTTCTGAAATTTGCAACATAATATGATATAATGTTACCTGAAATTGAATCGATCCTTTTAGCGGGGATACCTCCAGATTACCTAAACTTAGTCGGATGTTTTTGCTCATTGGAGTATAATTTGTTTATATTTTATATTTTAATATTTTTCATATTTAATATTTTCTGGGCATAGTTGTATGTTTTAACTTTTAGTTAATTTTTTCTCTGTTATTTCTTTTTTACCGTTTAATTAAACTTGTTAACCATTTTTTTAAAAATAGGTTTTTAACATTTTTTTTATTTATTTCTGCTTAATTATTGTTATTATTTTTTTAATTATAGGTTAAATAAGATCTTTGTATTAATATTTTAAGAGTCGTACTTGATTTTTTATTATTATTTTTTCTTACTTAGTTTTTACAATAAATATTGCAATTAAAATTTCAACCTGCAACAGTAAGAATGACCAAAAATTTAATTACAATACGAAAATGATACAATAACTATAAATAATAAAAATAATACGTTTAAAAACCAATTTGTATATTTCATTTATTTAAAATTAAATATGATATAGAACATTTTATAAAAAGAAACATTCGCAAGTTTAGGTTCTACGTGGCTTGGTGATAAAATCACAGCGTAGCCCCCATCTATGTTATGAAAATAGGACTTTTTTCGAGGAACATAAATTTTAGATTCAGAAATTTGGTCTAATAAATAATAAAAATTTATTCAATTTTTAACTACTTAAAAAATAAACTAATGACTAAGTATACATTTATAATAAATTTTTTAAGAAAAGCAAAATAACTAGGCGAGTTTGATATGTTTTTAGAATATTAAGAACTTTCAAAAATAAATAACTATTATTGTAAAATTTAACTTGGTTCGAAAAAAAATTTCTCTTTATTGTTTTTTTTTCCGCTATCCATATGTTATTACAATATATTTCTATCGCATGTAGTGCCATTCTTTTTCGTATTAACATATTTGCGGCGTTGTTATATTTTATTTTTTACGCTGTATTAGAACTGTTTCTTTGGCTGCTTTGCTGGCAATACGATTTTCAGTGCTGTTTGAATGAGCAGATGTCCTTAAGACTTCTATTTTGATTTCTTTTATTGATTTATTGAATTTTATGAGTTTATAATTCATTTCATTAACTTCTTAATTATTGGCGCTGAGATTGTGCAATGAATTTAGTACACATTTTGAATATGCACATATATAAGATGAATCTGTGTCGAGTGGATTGAGCATATCTGATACAAAGAAGTATTTAGCATATATCTGAAGCAAATGCTTCAGCTGAAAAGGTAGATAATTCGACTGTAAATTGATAAAAATTTTTATCGGTCTTACAGTTTTTCTATAATAATATAATATACTAATATAATGAGTATCGGGCCGTCCTTATTTATAATCACCACCGTACAATCTGAAATAGAAATTACAACTAAATAGTAAAATAAAAATTAAATTAAATAAAAAATAAATAAAAAAGTTAGAATGAAGTAAATTATATTAGAGTTTAGTCCTTGAAGATGAGCCGGAACTGTTCAAAACGTCGGAAATGAAAAGTAAATTTAAATTTAAGCTGGTGGGGGAAATCAGATTCTCCTTTATTAACATAGAATATAAATTACTTTATTTGTATTATTTTTAATTTTTAATTTTTAATTTAATTGATTTTTTATTTTATCTGTTATTAGTCATTTGTATTTTCAATTTTATGGGGGTTACTATAAACTAGGAGAGTCTGACTGTCATTCTATTAGTATAATATTTTATTGTATAAAGGCTGTAAGACCGATAAAAGTATTTATGAATCCACATTAATATATATATATATATATATATATATATATATATATATATATATATATATATATTTAATAACGTATTATTTTCAATTAAATGAAAATTTAATTAATCATTATTTTTAATTAATACAATAGCTTGTGTTGATGAATTACTTTGTCATACTAAAACTGTAATGATCAGATAAAGGAATCATGTATTTGAGTATATGGTCAATAACTGTATTACGGGCATCACGTTCCACGTTCGCGCAAATCGTATCATTGCGCTGGCAGCTGGTGTATTCTATCAATTCGTTCAACACTGTTTCCAAAATCGTGTAAAAAGTAGTGGCAACATCGCATTGTATACAATTTGATAGACAGCATGCGAGTGTTTACGATTTTCTAAACGAATGAACCACAAATCCGAATAGAGTCGACCCAACCTCTCGACAAATGTCGTACAGTTGATCCGATAATATACATATATATATATATATATATATATATATATATATATATATATATTTATATAATTCAGGTATCAACATAACGATTACCTGATGAATGGAGATGGGTCTTGATACAATTCTTGGTCATGTATTCTAATGGATTATTCTTTTCTCTCCTAAAATGTTAATTATCTCCATATTTAACTTTTTATGAATTAAAAATAATAGCTAATTAAAATTTTATTTCAATAATAATTGTAATTTAATGATTAATTAAATAAACATGTAAACAATAATTCAATAGAAATTATTAATTATTAATGGCAAATTAATATATATATATATATATATATATATATATATATATATATATATAATTTATATCAGTATATATTTCATTAAAAAAGTAGAGACAAACGGTTATATACAGACGAGACATGACGGGCACCCAAAATTCAAATAAGTTCAGTTATTTTAAATGTCAATGTGCATGTGATAGACAAAAACCTATAATTTAAGGTGCTATTTTTGAAGAAAAAAATTATTAAATAAATTCATCAAAAATGTAAAGCTTCCCAAAAGACAATTTGCTTCATCTCCCCTTCCCCAGAGTGGGACACGAGGGTATGAAGTATTTATATTTATATAATAAGATTCTTATATGTAAAGAAAATAAAAATAAGGTAATAGTACAAATATATTAATTTATTACGTATTAATAATTAAACAAATCGTATAATACGTATGGCCGTCTTTATTTTTAATTTTAAAGGGTCATTTAAAGTATAAATAATTATAAAAATAATGATAAATTAGACTTTTGAAGGGGGCGGTTTGATTGTTCGTAAGTGATAATATTAATATTATAGATATAATCTGATGTTAATGCAACAAAGATAACTATTATTTTAGTTGCAAGGTGTCCAATATGCAAAATAGTGAAAAATTAGAGTGGAAAGAATATATAATTTTTACTTTAAATGAAAAATATAAAATCACCATCTTCTGGGAAAGTAAGCAGAACAGTATGATTGTATATTTAATAGGATTGGTTTGTATATAGAGAGCAAGTACAGCTTCTAAATATAATGGCATATTATATTCTACATTAAAATTATTGAAAAACAATATATATATATATATATATATATATATATATGTTTTTACAAAAAAATATTTCTATATTATATATCGTGATATTTTTGGCGGGAATATATGTATAATTTTTGTATTTTTACATATTGACTTTATTTAATCTGACATATTTATTCCAAAAAATTACAATGTGTGAAATACTAAAGAAAACTTTAGCCGTACAAGAATATATTTTAAAATAAAATTTTTATAATTACCTATTGAATAGATAGTAATGAAACTATTGAAAAGATACTTATTGAAAAAGATAGTAATTTCTAATACATAAGTGCTATTGTCAAATAGTGTTACTTCATTAAAAATTATTTTAATATTTGAATCTGTAACAGTTTTCTTACAAAAAGTTTCTATAAAAGCTGTTTATTATATAAATTGTATAAATTATACAAAGTGCCAATCACTGTATAATGATGTGTAATATAAGAATAAATTAAAAAATTGCTTTATATAGATAACTATATATTTAAATATTTATAATATAATATATTAATTTAGGAGTTGTACTTACTCCTTACACAAAATTCAGTACTATAAATACACAATCATACTCTTCTACATTCCAAAATAATGATGGTTTTATGATATTTTACATTTGAATTAAAAATTATATATTCTTTTCACGTTACTTTTTCTTATCCGTTTTATATAATAGGAGTGCATATCGAAGTAATAACTCAAATGCATCAATTACACGTTGTGAATACTCAAGACTCTCATTTCCTCCTAAAATTATGAGTTTTAATCGTAGCTAAAAGACTATCCTGCAAAAAAATAAAAATGTTTGAAATTTTGGGAATTAAAGTGCTTTAGTTGTCATAAAAAACGATTATAAAAAATTTTTAGGATGTATATAAATATTAAATCTGCGTAGACAATAATAACATTTTTGCCTACATAAATATTATATATACTTCAGGTTAGGAAAAGAACAATTACTTTCCTATTATATTTTTATATATATTTATTGGCTCAAGCTCGTACATCTCGCACCTCCCTGTAATTTCAAATTTCCGTATTACGTTACTATGTTTGCAATGTATTTGCATGCATGTATATATGCATGTGTGATTTATGTGCATGTATATATATATATATATATATATATATATATATATATATATATATATATATTATATATATATATATATATATATATATATATATATATATTTTCTGCATCAGGCTTCATAATTGTTTATTTGATTTGTACGGTATTGAATATTTTCTTCAGCGCCACCTATTCAAAAAATCAGAAATTAAAGTTCTCAATTTTTTATCTACAGAATTGACAACTTGCATTATAACCATAATAAAATCTTATATTTCGTTTTACTCCCTCAATTCTATGAATAGAAAGATGAAGCAAAGTTCATTCGATTCATTATTCAATTCTACATCCGGGGCTATCCAAGTTTGATCTGTACTATACGTATAAAATTTATAATATTTGTTGTTATTTAATGTTACTGCAAAGCGGCGATGTCATATTCATACACATTTTCATTTCCGTTTTAATAGTTTATCGTGGCGCTGGGATCGCGGTATGGAGCACTCTTAAATTCTGACATTATTCATAAAGCAGCGTCAAGAACATTATTTTGTTTATCTTATAGCTGTTTCAATTATTGATAATTATATATGTTATTCTATTTATTTATAAAATAAATAATTTAATAAATAATATAATTTTATTGTTTTTTGACATTTTTTTAAAATTTATGTGAAGTTGATTTTATATCGAAATTTTAATTAATGGAGATTGCACACACTGAATGTCAGGTGACTGAACACGCCCGCAAGTGTCAAAAAATTATCTTGATTAATATATAAGCTCGTTTACAACTTCATATATATGTATGTATATGTATAACATTGTATGCGAATGTATAAACTATTGTCAATGCGTTTAATATGTATTATATATGTATAAATATTAGCCTGCGTATAAATGAATTCAATGTTCAAAATTAGAAACTCGATATAAATATTCAATTTATTCATTAAAGTAATTATCAAAATCAATGAATTTTTATAATAATGCAAAACAATGATGTGAATTTTTTAGCTAGGCTATATATTATACCTAACTTAATCTTGTTTTAAGATAAATTTGAATCATAATCAAAAATACATTAATACGTAACTAACTATTATGGGTCTTTTAAATACCTAAAAAATAGGTATGTATCTATAAATCGGACGAAATGACCGGAAAAAACGTTACATGTTAAGCTAATTACGACCGAAGTTAAATACTAGATTTATTCATAATGGAATACCTTGTTTATAGCTTAAAATGTTTAGCATTTCTACCAGGGTCTATTCTCTGAAATGCAACACGTACTCAGCCAAAAAATAGTTCAAGCAGCCAATTTGAGAACAACAATCTAAAATATGAATATAAAAGTCTCATTTCTGAAATAAATTTTCGCAAAATTTAAATTGTATGTCATTTCAAAACGTACATAATATCATATCATATCATATTAGTCATATAATATAATATCCTATCATATTAGTCATATAATATAATATCATATCATATCATATCATATCATATCATACTAATTTATAAAAACAAAGCGTGTTTTTGTTTGTACATGATAACTGAGAAAACTACTGAACTGATTGTTCTAAAATTTAACATATAGATATTATATTATCTTGGGAAGGACATAGGCTATGTTTTTTATTGAAAATCATTTTACTTTCATCAATAAATTAAGTTAATGGTTTTAATAATCAGTTTCACCAGCGGCTACTAGGTGGCATCTTGAATCCCAAACATCAATTCAAAGTAGTCCAGTTAAAGTATTAATACCAGGCTAGCTCAAACGAATGTTCACACATCATCATCATCGATCATCAGCAGTGACATGATCGTCGCATGAGAAATAATGACATAACATCGAAATCATCAATTCTCATTTATCTCTTACATAACTTGTAATTTATAATTTATATCATTTATAAATTATAAGTTTATAAGAAACTCTTACAAACTTTTTAAAACTAACCTCAAGAATTCTAACTTTAATTTTTTAATTTTAATTCAATTTTAACTTTAAACTTGATTTTAATTTTAACTAAAATTCTCATCTATCTTAGACTCAAACTAACCTTTCTTAAATTAAACTTATAATTTATATTTGACTTACCTCATTTTTAACTAATTCTATAACTAATATATATATATATATATATTTAGAATTTAATCATTCCTATATTTATATTTATATTTACATATTTAAATATTTCTTCATAGCTATAATCCCCCACACCTCACCTTTCCCTCTACCCTTTACCCCCACCCCAATCACAAACTGGCGGCAACCTACCTCCACTGATTTGTAAGTCCGACTCCATGGACATGGACACCGGCCTTACCACCGACCTCAACGGTCTTCCCCCCCCCCCAAAGTTAATAGAAATTATCATCGGCCTCCGGGATCACATTGACCGCCTACAAAATATAATAACCACCAACACAACAGACCCAACCTTCTCTCAATCGGGGCCAACATCACGGCACACCACCGGAACTTCTATATCATCCTCGTCCGCCACGAATTTCTTTCAGGAGGCAGCAATTTTCTGCACCCCCGCTACCAAAATAACCGTCTCCAAATTAACCCCGATCTCCGAAGAAGCCGAGTTCATAAAGCAAGGCCTTAAACGCATTCGCGTTGTCAAATCCGCACCAACGCTCTCCGATCTGGATTCTGACACTGAAAAAGAATCCACCATCACTGTTCGACCCCCACCCCCATCATCATCCGCCAAAAAATGATTTGGCCAAAACTAAAGACCGCCATAGAGAATGCCGGAATCTCCGTTCGCCGGGCCGTCAACACCTCTGACTCGGTCAAGGTATACGCGGCAACGGTAGACGACTTCAGGCATCTAACGGCCCGTCTAGAAAATACTAAAATACAATATACCACCAACCAACTTCCCGAAGAACGGGACTGGGTTGTAATCATTCGGGGTATAAACGAAGCCATCCGAGACGAAGACATCCTGAATGAATTAAATTCGAAAGGTGACACCCCACGACGAATTCACCGAATGCGTAGCGGCGAAAAAATCTGGCCGCTAGTGGCCGTTCACCTAGACCCCTCCTCACCCGTCGCTAAGTCAATCTTCGATTTCAGCACCATGGATGGCCTCAACATAAAAGTGGAGGCAAAGAGGAAGTCGAAAGGCACGCCGCAGTGCCGGCGTTGCCTCAAATGTAATCACACGGCAAACTACTGCCACACTGCATGGACCTGCGCTTTTTGCAGCAAAAATCACGCCACCCCGTCATGTCCTCTAAAAGACAATAAAGACGCGCGCCCCACCTGCGCTAACTGCAAAGGAGAGCACAGGGCAACTTACAGGGGCTGCCCCAAAGCCCCAAAGAAGGACAAGCTCCCCCAAAAACTAGTAAAGCCGGTAAATGCCCCCATAACCGGTAACACTCCCCCACCGCAGCTCATACAGAAAAAGAGCATCACCCCCAATCCTCATAAAAATCGGGCAAACCCCACCCGCACCATATATGCGAGCATAGTGAGCAACAGTGCAGCATCAGCGGCACCGTTGCAAATCAACTCGTCTCCCATTACGTCAGAACTGCAAAACATCATAATGCAGTTCGTCACGAACATTACCGCCGCTCTCTGCAGACCTAATAATGGCTAATTCCGAGATAAAGATCCTCAACTGGAACGCCAACGGCATCCTCTGCAGAAATAGATCTCTAGAACTCCTCCAACTGTTGGAGGAGGAAAACATCGGGATCGCCTGCATCACACAGACCCACCTCAACCCATCCCACAAACTCTTCCTTCCAAAATACATCACGTATAGGAAGGACAGAGAGCACTCTAGCGGCGGGGGCGTGGCAATCCTCGTCTACAAATCCTACCGCCACCGTGGAATTACAACTACCTCCATCTGCAAGACAATAGGGTTTGTAATTTCCCTCCAAAAAGGTCCTTTGAGGGTAATTGCATGCTATAACCCTCCACAACTCCAAAAAAACTTTAAAGATCTTGCCTTGCTTCTCAGCAGCAACACCCCCACAATCATCGCCGGGGAATCTAAATGCTAAGCACCCCTCTTGGGGCTGCGGCTCCAGAAACAGCAACGGCCGCACCCTCCTCAGAAAAACAATTCGGCATGATTTTACAGTGGAAGCTCCTCCCTCCCCTACCAACTTTCCGGGCTCCCCACAACACACACCAGACATTCTCGATATTTTTCTCACCAAAAATATCACACCCCTAAGCAACCCCCGGGTTATCTGTGCACTGAGCTCAGACCACAGCCCGGTGATCCTCGCCTTCCATGCATCACACATCTCTCTCCCGTCACACACAGAACACATCGACTGGCTACATCTCAAATTCAACCTAGGGACATCAGCCTTTCGATGCAGACCCATATTATCGATCTCTCAAATCGAGGAAGAGATCACCTCCCTGTCTAATGACATTACCCACGCTGTTATCGCTACATTCTCCCGTCCTACACAGGGCACTAATAATAACCTCCCCGACGGTATTTTGAAGCTAATTAAGCAAAAGAATAGAATCCGGAAGAAATGGCAACATCTTAGAACTCCACTTCTCAAAACCCAACTCAACTCCTTACAAAGGGACATCCACTCTCGGATAAACGAGCTACGAAACAGCCGCTTCAACGATTTCATCACTGAAGCCGAAACTCATCCCAAAAACATCTGGAAGGTGACAAAATCTATACGAGGCAGTCGCCCCTGCCTTCCACCACTCAAGCAAAATGGCCAAACCTTCTCACTCGCTAAAGAAAAGGCCGAGATTTTCGCATCATCTCTCAGCAATCAGTGTTCACCTCTACCCAGCGCACCAGTACTATCACGCTTTCATGAGCATGTCACCCAGACAGCTCAACACTTCCTCCCTTCAAACAGGGACATCACCCCTACCTCCCCCAAAGAGATACGGGACATCATTCGCAGTCTTCAAAACAAGAAAGCCCCTGGTCTTGACAAAATCAATAACCACACACTAAAAATCCTCCCCCACAAACACATCATGTCCATCTGCAATATCGTAAACGCAATGATGAGACAAAATTACTTTCCCAAGGCCTCGAAAACGGCCATTGTGGTCTGTCTTCCAAAAGCGGGGAAGCCCCTCAACGGCCCTGTAAGCTATCGTCCAATCAGTCTTCTAAACTCCCTAAGCAAAGTGGCCGAAAGCGTTATCCTAAAACGCCTCTCCACCTCGGTCACCAGAAAAAACCTCATACCTGACTGTCAGCATGGCTTCCGCACAGGGCACAGCACCTGTCACCAACTTCTCAGAGTTACGGAATTCATTGCTGACAACATGAACAGACGGCTGCACACAACGATGCTGCTGTTAGATGTCCAGCAAGCCTTCGACAGTGTATGGCATGACGGGCTCGTCTTCAAGCTCATTGCCAATGACATCCCCCATTATGTGATCGGGATAATAAAGTCGTTCCTAGCAGACCGATTTATTCGAGTTAGGGTAGGCAACTCCCTTTCCGCTCCAAAGGCCATCTCAGCCGGCGTCCCTCAAGGGTCTAAGCTCTCTCCCCTACTTTTTACTTTTTTCTGCCATGATCTTCCCATATACGATACAATTACCACGGCACTCTACGCGGACGATATTGCCCTCATAGACGCTACTAAAACAATCTGCCACAGCACCTCAAGGCTAAACAGATTTCTCCAACACCTCATCAACTGGTACTCACGGTGGAGACTCTCCATCAACGAGAGCAAGTCCAGTGCAATCTTCATCTCCCGTAAAAACCGCACTCCTCCAAAAATAACGATCAAAGGCTCCGCCATCCCGTGGAGCCAATCGGTCAACTACCTCGGAGTGAGGTTCGACAGGAACCTATCCTGGAACAAACACCTCCGCCTCACCAGGAGCAAAATGCTAGAAGCCTTCTTAAAGCTCAAACCTTTCTTCAATAGCAAAACCCTGTCACCCAGAACAAAGGCCAGAGCCTTCTCCGTCTTCATCCTCTCTCCATCATCAGGAGCATTGCCACATACGCCATCCCCATCTGGGGGTCCATCCCCCTAGAAAGACTTCAGCGTCTCCAAGGCACCTACATGAGGCTGCTACGCTCATCCCTGAACACCCCTTGGTACTTAAGGAACACTCAAGTACTTAAAGAAACTAACCTTCTTGCTCTCAACGACCACGCGAACAAATTCGCCAAAAATCTGAGAGATTCAATTAAACAGCACCCGAACTCAGGAATCCAATCCCTGAGTAGTATCCGTCCTAAATCGACGGATCGCTACAGGAGGCCTTGCCACCTGATCGGCGATCCGTAACCCCATCAGCCACTACCGGCCACTCCGTGCATCGTTTTCGTACGTAAGCCTCTGCCCCCAAGAAGGCAGAGCCCCTAAACTCACCAATTCCTCCCCTACCCACATCCCACTCCTACTTCCCCACCCCCTACACCGTTCCGTTTAATAATATTTTATCCCAACAGGTAAAGGGAATGATACCGCCGGGTAGGAATCCCTGCGGGGAGGGGTTTTAGTCGGTAGGCATGCGAGCAAAGGCTCCATGAATCCGACACTACCTCTCTTAGAGAGGTGTCTTTAGAAGATTTCCTCTCCCGCGTCAAAAAAAAAAAAAAAAAAAAAACGAATGTTCATTCGCTACAGGAGGCCTTGTCACCTGATCAACCATCCGTAACCCCATCAGCCATCACCGGCCACTCCGTGCTTCGTTTTCGTACGTAAGCCCCCAAGAAGACAGAGCCCCTAAACTCATCAATTCCTCCCCCTATCCACATTCCACTCCTGCTCCCCCACCCCTACACCGTTCCGTTTAATAATTTTTTTTTCTCCCAACAGGTAAAGGGAATGATATCTCCGGGTAGTAATCCCTGCGGGGAGGGGTTTTAGTCGGTAGGCATGCGAGCAAAGGCTCCATGAATCCGACACTACCTCTCTTAGAGAGGTGTCTTTAGAAGATTTCACCTCCGCGCGTCACAAAAAAAAAACGAATGTTCATATTCAAACTTTGGAATTCGAATCCTAAAGAAGGTGTGACGTTAATCGGTATTACCCTTTTTGTTCTTCAGGTTAATCTGACATTACTCTCACACCTAATGGATATCTTATTTTTGTAAATTTTATTTTCTTTTATGTTGGGAAATCCGTCTGTCTCTCTCTCTCTCTCTCTCTCTCTCTCTCTCTCTCTCTCTCTCTCTCTCTCTGTCTCTCTGTCCTTCTTTTCCCTTCTCTTATAAAATAGTTCTGTATGCCAAATTATATTTTTGTTTTTATACATTATATTAACTTCAGAATAGTAACAAGAGACTTTTTTTTAGTTTGAACAAAAGAAATATATATTAATAGATAAAGTATATATAAGTATAAAAGTATAAAATATATAAAAATATAAAAAATATATAAAAAAAATATATAATAATATTTATATATTTTATTAATTTAAAAAATTAATTAGTTTAAAAAATATACTATTCGCATACCAACATTTTGATCAAATTTAGTTGGCACCACTACTAAAATCTTCATGGTATTTAATTTAAAAAAAGGGTATATATGAATATATATATATATATATATATATATATATATATATATATATATATATATTATATTGTACATATTTTATATAGACATTTAAAATATGATTTCTACTGAGAAATATTGTATTGGCGTGTACGGGCGGTGGATTACGATATCTCGTTGCCTCAAGACGATTTCTATAAGCAGTTGTGTGTTTAGATGATAAAATGCGATGTCCAGGTGTCTCTAGGCGATTTCTACAGGAATATTGTATTTAGTTGATAGAAAACGAGATCCAAGTATAAGGAAATCAACTTCTATGGGAAGATTCGTGTTGGGACGGTAAAATACGATATCTAGGTCTTTTCGAACGACTTCTACGGGGAATATTGTGTTTAGTCGTTAGGAAGCGATGTCTAGCTTTCTCGGAACGACTTCTATTGGGACTATCGTGTTTAGTTGATCGTCAATTTCTACGGGGAGTTTCGTATTCGGATGATAGAATGTGATTTACAGATGATTTGGAACGACTTCCAAGGGGAGTGTCGTCTATAGTTGGTGGGCAACAATGTCCACGTATGTCAGTACGACTTCTATGAAGAGATTAGTATTCTATAATTCAAACACGCACACTCCCAGTAAGAGTCGTCTCGAGACATATTCTATCGCCCGAAGATGATATTCTCCGTACTCTCGAGACACTTGGACATCGTTTTCTACCGCTCGAACTTGGAAGTACAATTTTTCCCATAGAAGTTGTATGTAATGTGTGTGCGTGTATGTGTGTGTGTTGTATAAGATGATAGGTAAAATATCAACTTTGTGAAGTGGACGCTACATTGAAGCAAAATTTTATACAGAAGCGATGATAGGTAAACTACCGTCAATTATTTATAGTAATATAGATTTTTATATAAAAAACTTTTTACTTAGATATTATTCAATTGTTTATGAAATCGGTTAAATTATTATCTCGGGCGAAGCCGAGACGGGAGATGCTCATATACTTATATATATGAATTAAATAAATATTGACATACAGGTACATCTGCTCAGATTTAATGAGTGACCTTCTTTATTTAATTCTATACGACCTCTTTAAATGTACGTTTTTCTTGTAGTCCGCGAGCGAACTATATATAATAATTTATTGTAAGTTTCAATATATATTACAATATGTGGGACATTTAATTAACTATAGTTAATAATTATTTTTTGTGACTTGTTTTAATAATTTCACTGCCGACAAAATGGATTTTTTGACTTAATAATCCTGTAAAAAATTATGTTTTTTTTGTTATATATTTTTACCTTACCAAGTGGACATCAGGACTATTAGTTTCATCTATAAATAGCCTTCGGATCTGTCATCTATTTCAGCTACACTTTGTAATTTTTAAAAAACTCTATACTGCTAAAAGTAATAGACTGGAATTTTATAAGCGTGCATTGAAGCTTGTTCCACAGTTGTTACTAAAAGTTATTTTATAGATCCAGTGAAATTTGAAATTTTACTGAAATTTAATAATCGGCATTGAAACTTCGATGTAGATTAAAAAATTATTAACAGTGCACTCGTCCTTTTGCTATATGAATAAATATTGAATTCAAATCAATATTCAATTCTTCTTTCAATACGAAAGATTGTTTTTAATCTTCAATAACATTTAATGAACTACCTTAAAAAAATTACATGTATCGTACATTACATTATAGTATATTAGCCGTGAAGGAGCTTCTTTACGCCGAGTCAAGAATAACTTCGCATTGCAGCTTAGAACTAGTTTAGATACAAAATTATCTAGTTGACAAAAGTTTTTCCATGCTTCTTTCGTTTTTTTAGTTTTGTAAAAATTGATCAGTAAATATTAAATATTTTTCAAATGTGGTATAAAGGTAAAAGTAATATAACGTGTGAAAATGTTTAATTTCATAAAAATCTCATAAAAATTTTAATATCCTTTCGAAAACGCATATACTATCTAGTTTACAAGCTCGTTATTCTATATTAAAATATTCTTTAAATACATTCAAAATATATATTGGCAATTCTAAAAGATTATTAATATTTTTGAAGAAAACATTTGTAGGGTATTCATAAAAGTCTTTGTCAGGAAATCCAAAGTACCTTCTAATCAAGATCATACCAAATTTTTTAATAAATATTTTTCATATATATATATATATATATATATATATATATGAAATTATTGGTTAATTTAAATTCTTTTATGGTTTGTTTTTATTATTTTTATTTTTAATTTTTAATTTTTAATATAATTTATTGTAGTAATAAGTTTTCTTTCAGATTCTACGGGGGTGAACATAAACAAGAACAGTTGACTGACATTATTTTAGTTAATATATTATATTTTAAAGACTGTAGAACCGATTAAAATATTTATTGATTTGATTCAAAGTTATATATAGAAATCAGAAAAGTCATTAAGACTATATTGGTTCGATTACCATCTTTAAGTGGTATGTCAGTTATTTAACCTATGGAAATGAAGACTATTTATTAATATGACAATTTTTTTTCGTGCTTATTTGTATATTTATACTAATTGTTTTTCTGCTTAATTATTTATTGAAATGTATACATTAATGTAATTTTATTGCGTAATAATTTTTAAATACAGGAAATGATTTAAATAATTGTGTGAAAGAAATAATATTTATTTAATATTGAACAAGAAGTTAGCAAGTAATTACTGTAATGTAAAAGAATAAAACTTTTCATTAAAATACCTATACTTATACAAAATATCTCAACTGCGATGATATTAATACCGAACTTGAATTAATCAAATTTTTAGCATTTCTAAATTTATTCTAATTTATATTCTAACTTGTCTTTACAATTTTATAATACACATCTATGTCGCATGACGGCCAGCTAACGACTGCCCTGCTACCTGAGCATTTTATTTGTAAACTGTATCTCTTAGTCACCTTTAGTTTCGCGCGTGACCTGCACGTCTGAGTCACCGAGTTTGATAAGGCATCGAGCTTACATACACACAATTTGAAAAACCAATTTGTAATGTTCTGAATTCAAAACTTTAGGAAATAATTAAAGAAACAGAGTAATAATAGGCTGAGTAAATTCATTAAATAATAACATTCATTAATGAACAGTATTGACATATTTTATAGCATATACACTATAGTGAGTAGAGAAGTTATCATAAAAATTCTAGAAATAAGACAATTAATACCACCTTTTATGTGGTTCTATTTGAAATGAACAATAAAAGCGGTATAATAATAAAATAACATATTTTATAATTCGTAGAATATTTCCGATCCTTCAGATTTCGAAACCTCTCTGTTTTACACCTTCCGAAAGATATTTGTAAAGATAAATGTATATGCAAAAAAAATTATAATTTTATCACTGCTTGGATAAAAAGCTGCTCGCCGTGTGCTCCACTTTATCAATAATTCTTTCAGTGCGGAGAGAAGTTTAAAGCTAAATTTTAGCGGAGAGCGGTGAAATGTGAAATTTTACTGGGCAACCAGGAAGATTACGGTGAACGCCCGGTCCCTCCCCCAAAACTCATCCTCGCCTACGGCTTGATCTTTCATCTGCCCGCAGCCACGAGAACCACCACGGTGCCCCAGGCCAAAATAATTTCTGATCATGAATCTCAAATTCTCACAAAACTTGTGGCACGAGTGCGCTTTAAAATCGACGAGCTCGCTGAGAGCGGAGCGGCCCGTTTGCCCGCGGATCGATAGCTGGTGCACGCGTAACCGCGGGCTTGCACACATCGCGCTGCGCTCTACAGTATTTTTTAACCGTTGTTCAGGCCTTTCTCTATTTGGTAAAACCTTCATGGATACCACTTGAATCATTTTCAGCATGTTCCGAAAACCGATAAAAAGCCAGCCTATTTTCTTTCGATTACAGTTACCTGTTAATTTTTTGTACCTGTATCGAGCAAAAAAGTGAACTTGGTTATGGGATTTATTATTACGACGGCCGGGATTAGCATCATTTATTGTCTGCCTTTGTAAAAGCATTTTTGGGAATGAGAAAAGTTAGCTAAATTCTCTTTTTTCTTTTTTTAAGATTCTCAAAGTAAAAGAACATTCTTTAAGAATGTCTGAAAAAATTTTTTTTATATTTATCACTAAAAAGTTTAACAATAAATCATAATACAAATTTTCTTTATTAGTACTATATACCGAATTATACAACATATGGAATTTTGCGCTTTGCTGGTCTGGAATACACCCTACTTATTAAGAGAAAGAGAGAGAGAGAGAGAGAGAGAGTGAGAAGAGAGGGGGGAGGAGAGATCAATAATTGAAATACATTGAGATACATTTTGTCATAAAAATCTTTAACCTGTAAAGAAAACATTTAAAATAAAATTTTTCTTTATGGCAGCCCAACGTATCGAAAAAAGTTTTATACTTTTAACAAATCAAATCCTAATCAGAAAATACATTTAATGGTACTTTCGAAAAATTATATTTCCAGAAATATTACTGACACCTAAAATCTACATAAAAAAGAAAATATGTATTTTAACAATTTTTGTTTAAAATATTTAAAAAAATTTTTTTCATTAACATTTTTTTATGTTTTGCGATAAAAATTTCAGCGAAAGTATATTTCAATATTGGTATAAGTTTATTTATCCGTAAATATAATCATTTCATTATGCATATCTGCCCAAACATATATTTCGTAGATTGAACAAACCATACCATAATCGAACAATATGTTGAAAGGCAATTGAAAATTATAATATACTCCATTATTATATTCTCCATTATTATAGAAAAATTATTTCTTGACAAATTAGTCTTAGGAATTTTATAATTCCAGCTTTTTATTCAAATCTATGAACATTAAGCTTGTATTCTCTGATTTTTTAAAATAATAGATTTTTACAGTACACACAAGAATATATTATATTATTTAGATAAATTAATAGCCTTAAGGCCATGTGTAAAAAGGATAAAGTTTCACATTTTTCAAATGTTGTTTTCTAGTTGATTAACTTAGTCATCTCCATAATTTTAAACCATCATTATTCAATTTTTATAGATTTCATCAATTGGGAAAAATATATGAAATGGATGTAATATAAGGGTATTTAAATGGTCCTTTTCATTGTTTAACAATTCGATTTGATTTGTATAGAATAATAACGGGTATAAATTTACATCATTCAAAACTGAAAATCATAATTCTAGATTAATTATTGAGCTTTTATAACATATCGTTTAAAACAGATGTGGAAGTTAACTATTATCCTTATGAGGATTACCTCTCTCACTTTTCTCAGGTGTAAAATGTCTCATAAGGTAAATCATCAACTTCCATGCCAGTATTGAAATATACTATTTCGTGGCTTACAGTAGACTTGACTAATCGAACTTATACAGTGATTCAGCCGTGAAAACGAATAGTTATTGATGGTCACAGATTTAGTTTTAGGGAATTTTAAATAGTATATTATATTGTATATGCTGACATCAGAAGCATGAATACTCTTTGAATTTGAACCTGTTTTAATTTAAAAACCTTAATGTGATAGAGAGTAATTTAGAATCCTTGTTCTGTCTGTTAAAATTGAAACGACGGATAATCTATTACTATAGATTCAAAACATAAATGAGATAGAACTGCTATATTAAAGCGAATCACAGTTTTACGAAATCCCTCAAATTAACAAATAAGGATACGAATAAAATCCTAAATGTTCTATCCTTCGAGCTGAGATATTCATAAATAAAATTAATAGACATCGGGCTAAGGAAAGAGAAAATAGTATTTGAAAAACTTGTAATTTTGAAAATCTTGTTTATCACACAATCATGCAAAATACCTTTTCTAAAGAAATTTTTCCATTCTTCCCTGCACTCTCTAGATCCATTGGATTATTTTAAAAAAATTAAATAATAAATGTTTAACATTTATGGACTGAAATGAGAAAATCGTTATAACGTTTATTAATATAATAATTTTCTGATTTAATTAAATAAAGAAATACATGAATAAATAGATTAGATAATCTAATTGGTTTTATGCGGTTGAATTAGATATTGAAATAAAATTTTATAATTACCCAAGAGAATTTTTTAAGTAGTAATAACCTTCATTAGTAATAATTAGTCAGATAATCTTTCATTAGTAATATTTAATGATTATAATTTGATGTATAATATTTAATATGTCAGGTTGGGGATAAAATGTTTCGTTTTTCTCAATATCGATGACAGAATTTATACATTAATGGTTTCTTGAAATCATTGAGAAATGATATCAGAAAAAAAAATCACAACTTTCAGTCATAAAATTCAATTTAATACCTTTACAAATAACAGTTCGTAAATTACTTATAGCTAATCAAGAAATGGAATCTACTAGAAAAAACAAATGATACTGCATTTTTGATGTTTCGATTTATACTTTCAAAATAAAAATTTAATATTTATAAAATCTTGTAGTTTAAGAAAATTAAGAAGTCATAATGAATAATCTTAACGATAATATAATTTTCATTTCTTTTCTATTTGATTATGAGTGAAATAAACCAATAATTTTGAAATTGAGAATTTATGTTTATTAGAGAGGTTGATCATTTCAAATTCCATAAAAGTTATTCTTCAAAAGATTAATATTTATTTCCCGTTTAGGCTCGAAGAACCCATTCTGGTAGAATAGACGACAAAAAACCGTATGCAACGATTATGAATCAGGCATACTTCAAATGCGCATAGAAACCTGATATCGGATCACTCCATAAAATTTGTTTAACGTCGGAGCCACCGCCACTCCCCTCTCGCTCATAAATTCGCGCGCGTATATAAAGCTCATAAAATTTCCAGATTCAGGGACGTTTAACAGGTGTATTCGTGAAAGTCCCATGGCGAGCGATAAGGAACCCCCGCTCGCCCTCGACTAAAATCTCGGTCGAACTCAGCGGTGCCCAGACCAGTCGCCCTTGCCGTGTCGCGTCCGCGTCGCCCGCGGGATATGATTTATTCGGGTGGCGTGTCTGTTAAGGAGAGGGGGAAGCCGGAAATCAATTTTGTAAGCGCGCCTCTCTATGACTCGCTGTCGTCGTAGCTCGCGTTCACCCACCTCCCCCACTTCCCCTGCAGTCGCCCGCGGAGATAGCCCTTACAAACTCCCTTTCCTTACTTGCATTTTTCGTGCAGACGCCGCCGTCTCGGCGACGACGACGACGACGGCTGAGATTTAACCCGATCACGTGTCGCAGCTCCGTTATTCGGCCTAATTCATTCTCGTAATTCACCGCGGGCGATTCGCGGTGGTCGGCTGATGCAATCGCGCGGCTCTCATGAGCAGCACGCGGTCGTAAGTCAGAGGCACCCTACCACCCCCGTTCCCGCGCGCGGGAGCCGCTAAGTACGACGAATAGGGCGAACTCCCGCTGTTATGTGCCGCCCTGTGCTCGCAAGGCGCGCTCGTGAACAGCTTCTATATTTCGCTACTGCCCCCCCCCCACCACCACCACCACACTGCAGCTCCCGTGCCCTTCGCACCTTCTCGCCTATCGCGTCGGTGGCTATGTATATATAGCGAGTGGTGCAGGATTACTTGCGAAACGCTTGCTTATTTATGCCTCTCACGCTGTTCATTAACTCACTAACTGTTTATTATCTTAATATTCTGCGATGTCGCTAGGTCGCTGGCGAATGTTTCAATTATATTCTTGACACATAATGATTCTATATTAAGAGGGAGATGGTTGAAATAAAGAAGATCGAACACATTTAAAAATTACATTATTAGTCATTATTTATACATTCGGTAAACTGATAAATAATACTAGTTTCCCGCATATCTGTCTACGATGTTGATTCATCAAGTTCATGCGTGCTCTGCTAGTTGTAGAATGCATGGCAAACGAGTGTACGCATAGTGCATTACTAAAGTAGATATTTACATCATGTGAATACTGTATCTGAAATTTTATTTATTATTTACAATGCTCTCTACGATCATATGAAAATATTATTAATGATGACGATAAATAATGATAATTATAAAATAATTCAACTGGAACACGTGAAAAAAACATGAATTTCTGCACTGATACGATAGTGTAAATATTTTTACGATATAAATGTGACAGAAGAGTAAAAATATTTTTAAAAAAAATTATTAGAATATATGTTTAATTGGGAGTAGAATGAATGAAATATCCTATGTAAAATTATCTTTTAACTTTTACTTTGGTAAATAGAAACTAAAGCGATGAATATAGTAAAAAATATAAATTGTTAGATTATTTTTATTCTACTTTTCGTGCAACAATAATTTAAAATCTATAATTTTATAAGTTTTTAGGAACACTAAAATGGTAATCTTTTATTGATTGACCATAAAGATAAGGTACCTATATATTTGCAAACAAGTCATGCTATTATATCGAAATACAATTTGAGATATGTGGTAGTCAATAAAAATGGGAGCATATATTCATATATAAAGTATACAAGTTGATGTAACCTTTATGAAGTTTCTGAAACAAAAACTGGTATGCATTAAGCAAAAATTCTGAACGCGCTTGATTGATGAGAAATGCATTCATCTGGAAAGCGCACTTCAATATTTTGTAAATCATGCACGCGATTTATCGAGCCCACCTCGTATGCAATTTTTTCGCAAACTTATACACCGAGCTGGGAATTATCATTCTCGAAAAACAAAAACTCGATCATTTTACCAAACGCCACGGCAATCTCGCTGAGATTTTTCCCTACTTTATTCCCCCTCCTCACCCCCATTATATTTTATCCCCTCGTATATATCAAGCAAATCGCTATTCGCGATAACGTGCGGATTTCAGAGTGCATTAGACGATATTGCCACGTACAACAATGCGTTTCAAAGTAGAGGTGAGTGAGTGCGAGCTATAGGGAGAAAAAGAAGGGGCGCTATCGTAATGGTAAAGAAATGGTGGACAGACAAGTGTGAACACTACGCTGTTACTATGTATCATTCGCGTCTTTATAAAAACCAGTCTGCATTGTGCGTTGGGAGCTGGAGAATACTGTTTTGTTCCCTTAGCACCGAGCTGCACTCGTCCGCCAGACTGGGATCGCTATACCTGTATTTTCTGCACAACTATGCACCGCAGAAATGTGGTTGGGGGGAGGCGACCGTGGGTGAGAATCACACCTGGCTAAGAGATCCGATATAAAATTCCACTCCAGCCAATGCACAGGTCTATTGTCTCGATGGTTGCAACGAACTTGCCTACGTTTGCTTGCGAATGTACACTGCCGCCACTGCCGGGTCAGTGGCAGTGTTTGTCAAAGCGGTTTATGAATATATATATATATATATATATATATATATATATATATATATATCGATCTATGCGAATCCGAAAGGAATTACTCGGGACTTCTTTTCTGCTCCTGTCTTATCCTCTATGTAGCTTCGACAATAATCATAAGAGCAAAACTTCACCACCCTTTTCACGCCTTTCCTTTTCACGCGTTTCTGTACTTTATCCTGTGCTCTTTGCACGTACTCGAGCGACGATTACAGGATGTCTGTGGATTTACTGTTAATGTACGCCAGAGAGCGATTCTGTATAAGTAACGCATCTCTTATATTTTCGGGTTCTTTTGCGCAGTCTGTCCAACCATCGAGATCGGAATTTATCAATTCATGTCAGCATGCGTAGCTCTGCCTTAAAATTTTTCGATTGACAATACTGGTCTGTTTTCAGCTGCAGCGGAAACAATTATTTCGCTGTACTTACCAGGATACTTTTTTATTCGTAGAGCTCGTAGACTAATTATTATTAAACATATAATTATTAAATAATTGAAACCCAATTCTTAGTTACTTTTTTTTATTTATTTGACGTATTCGTATAATGCAGATGAAATATAATTCATTTCAAATTTTCTTTAATATTTATACGAAATAACGAATTTGTTTACTACTAAAATTAACTACATGGAAACTTTTAATAATCTCTATTACTTAATGAAATAATATATTCATAGAAACAGTTTATAGAAATGTCAAGTATACAAAGTTTATTAAATAATTTCGGTTCATTTTATAGAAATTTCCCTCGGTTATAATTTAACTATTGTATTCTTTCATAACCATTTATTAAATATTTATAAAACTTCTTACTTTATACTATTGTTTTATGATCTTTCTGAATCTCGCATCTGGATCGATATATCGGACATTGTTCAAAATTACGGCTAACTACAAAAAAAAAGAAAAAATATATTTTTTAAATAATAGTAAATTTGAATAAGTATCACTGTACTTTGATAATGATATAGTGTTTCTTCAAATGGAGACCAGATTGGGTGTTGAAATCAGATATAACGATATTTTAAGAAATCTACCGTAACAGAGCTAAAAATGGCAATTTGGATATAAAGACTTAAAGCATGTTTGATATATGAAAAATACTGATTGCTGATCGTGAACACTCACCATGAATATTAATGGCAATATACTTGAATATATCTGATGAATACCATCAGGGTACTTGGATTAATTTTTTCTAATATTTTCATTTGCATTAGCAACATATAATTCTTAGTGCACTTCAGCAGCTACATGTTACTGTTAATATAGTACAATTCTCAACCAGTCATTTACAAAGCATAGGATTATAATGAAATTGCACCAAATTTAATATAATACTTCATGATACTAAACTGAAGTGGTTAAAAAGGAATTCGATTTAGTGTATCTGTAAGAACGATCCTTTTATTAATATAATATTCCATTACATATAGGTTTTCGAATAGTAAAATAAATACGTGAATCTGTTATTATATGGATTTATTATTTTCCATTCATGTCAACAAAAAATCGGATACTCTATGATCTAAATTTACTAAAATCCCTATCTGCATTAAATTCAGTTTAGCATTAAACGGAAATTTTATATTCAGAAAAAATTTATATTCGATTCTATTATTTACAATGATACAATTATTAATGACAGTCCATTCTGATTTTACCCGGAATTTCAATGTCTCAACTGTTTTGAAGAAATTCCTTTCAAGAAACTGTAACAAGTAAAGTCTATTCTTCAAAGATATTGTAAATTGATAAACTAGAATTTGCAATGAGAGTTTTTTTGCTCCTCTTTAATGCAGCTTTTTAATATTTAATTATATATATATATTGTTACATGGCGAATGGAAAGAATGGGAGTCGAGGTATTGGTCAAAGGAATAATTTGGTCTCGTGTGAATTGGTTTGTTGGCCCTGAAAAGGGCCGTTTAAATCGCCACCTCTCGTTGTGTCAACGCGGGTGGTACCGAGGAGGGGTCCGGCACGGAGACACAAACGGAGGCGGACGGAGCGTTCGTGCAGCCCGTCTCCGGCTGGCGCTTCGGCTACGGTGTTCTATCCCTCCTTCGACCAAGCCGATGCGTGAGGCCGCAGGGGGGCCCTTGCCCTTCAGGCGCCGCCGAATGGACGAGAGACTCCGGTCGGGAAGTCGGAAGGTGGCTGGAATCCCGGAAAGTTCCGCCAGAGGAGGCCGAGGAGGGGGAACGATAAGCGACGGCCGAGTGGGACGGCGGACGCCGATCTCGCTCCGTACGTCGAGGGCCTCTGGAGCGGTTGGGACTACCACCGCGCTCCGTAAGGCTTTCGACCGTCCCTCGCCCTCCGAGGTGGCTTCTGAGAGATCTAGATCTGGGAGATCTAAATCGATCTCCCAGAAATTCTCCCTCGTTTCTTCCGGCACTGTTTGCCTATTCCGACGGCGTCGTGCGTTCCTCTTGGCACGATGTCGTTCGTTCCTCCGTCGTGGCCTTCGGCGTGGCCGTCTTGCCTACAGTTCTCGGTCAGCGCAAGAGCGTTCTGGGGTCATCTTTCCTTCCTGGTTTTGGAAGAAATGTTTTCAGTGACCCCATGGTCGGCCCTTTTAAGGCCGAAGTGGCCCCGACCCCGATCCCTTAAACCGGATACGACCGCCGGTTCGTAGGGAGGGGGAAGGGGCAAGGATGCGGACCTCGGAGAGCTCCCCTCGAAGGCCTCGTCCTCCGACGATCCCCCAGGCGCGTCTCTCGACACGCCGGTGGGTCTCCGGAGGTCTTGGTCACCGCTCTTAGTCGGAGCTACTGGGTATCCACCCGTAACTCCTTTCAGAGAGGTGCCCTGCCCGGAGTCCGCACCGCGGGGGGTGTCGGTCTGATCCGGATATCCGGATCGGACGCGGACGAGCCCGTGGGTGGGAGGCTAGGGAAGGATCGCCCTGTCCCGTCGCGCCGGTGGGTCTCCGGAGGCCTTGGACACGGCTCCTAATAGGAGCTACCGGGTGCTATGCCCGTAACTCCTTTCGGAGGGGTGCCCTGCCCGGAGTCCGCACCGTGAACAGCGTCCGTCTGATCCGGGTTTCCGGATCGGACCAAGACGCCGTCCGTGGACGGGAGGTCGAGGGGGGAGGAAGAGGGGGAAGTGGGTGGCCCGCCGTGCCCCCTACGAACGGGGTAGCCCTGAGAAGGGCCTATGCGCGAGGCACCACCCGCAGGCGGAGAGGGAGGAAGAGGTGGGAGGTGGGTGGCTCGCCCTGTCCCCTATGACTGGACGGTCCTGAGAAGGGCCTTCGGGGCGAGACACCACCCACCGGTGGGGGGGGGGAAGGAGGAGTGGGTGGCTCACCTTGTCTCCTACGCATGAGACGGTCCTGAGAAGGACCGATGCAATAGAGACCACCGGGAAGGAGGGAAGGGGGAAGGGGTAAGGTCAGCTTGGGCCCAAGCTGTACTGACCTCCGCCGGCCTTGCTCTTGATCAGCTGCGGCGGCGCTCGTAGTTGCGGCGGCGGCGGCTCGGTCACCGCTCTCTCGAGCCGCAGCAGGCGCTGCGTGCGGGGGCGCGCGGCGGGGGCGGCCGGCCACTCTGTTATTGGAGTGGTGGCGTACGGTGGCGCTGCAGCTCCCTCTCTCTCTGTGTGTCTCTCTCGGTGCCACCACTCGTGCGGCGGCGCTGCTCCGCTCTCCTGTTGGAGCCGTGTGCGGCGCGGGGGAGCTTCGCTCCTACGGTGGAATGGAGTCTGGGAGGGGGAATAATAAGACGTCCGGTTTAACAGTGGAGTTCGTTTATTGTCAGTGGATGGGCCGTCGGGTCCCGCTGGCTTTCTGTCTTTTCATCCCGAAAGCCCTCTCTTTTATATCAACTGTGCTTGCGACTCCGGTGGCGCCGTAAGTCTCCGCCGGTGGTCGCAAGCACTGATTCGCCCGGAATCACCGCGGCGGAGAGAGGGGGTTCGGAAATGCTATTCGTGTTCTACGGAAGCGCGCACGCAAGACTCTAAGGAGCCTATGCGTCGGCATATAACAATATATGTATATATTACTGATGATATCGAACTATTGTGATTTTAGACCACATACTGATAAGATTTATATCTTTTCACTCAATTAAAACCCACTTGCAAATCAAATTGGATTAGGCTGAAATAAGAAACAAGTAAACATGGTTGAATTTTTTCAATTTCGATGGCGTTTGATAGAATTTAACCATCTCATAAGTTTTACTAACTGAGTTCGCAGGACTTCTGCATTAAATGAGTCTTTGAATAGTTTTATTTGTCAGATAGACAACAATTGATCGTTCGGTCTAAGGAAAAACAATCCAGGTTCCTCAGTTATCTAGAATAAACTGTAAAAATATTTATGAAAATCCCTTTTCTTCTATGTTACATTTAGAATTTGTGCTGCATTATGGATGACTTCCATATCCAGCATATTCTGTATTAATAATCCTTCTAAAATCTTACACGAACGTGAAATCGATATTTTAAAGTGGTCTGAATTTTTTTACAGTTTGTACCTACACTTGAAATTAAAGCACAAGTATATGAAGACTTGTCTTAAAAAATTTTTTTTCCAAAATATCCATGTAAGATTTCTTCTATATAGTTTTATATAGAAATCATTTATAGTTAATTGATAATCTCGAATATTATATTGTTCTACAAACCTTAACTTAACAGTATTAATAATTTTCTACTTTCTTCCCCAATCGAAAACCACTTTTAAAAAGGTGGCGACAGCATTAAATAAAATTTAATCTACAAAGTCCCCAATTGTACTTCAAAATCTCGTAATAATAAGAAAATGAGCTATACAATTGAATGGCTTAGCTGACTTTAATAATTCGAAAACCTTAATCATCGAACTGGTTCCTACAATTTATTATAACCTGTTTTTGAAAAAAATAAAAACAAAATATATAAATCTATAAATTTATATTTAATTTAAATTTATATCTATAAATTTAAATTTTATTTAAATTTTCTTATTTTTTCAACTATAATTGTTAAACTACCTCAAATATGTTACTTCGAACGTTTTATACCGCTGAACGAATTCTCTTTTTCATTAATTTGCAATCATAAGCCTCTGCTTTTTTTCGATAATGTTTGTATTGTCATTTATAGATAGACCACAAAGAAGATGTTCGGCTTATCCATCCTGCAGCGAAAGCAACGGAAGTGACACTGCTTAAATACAATCGTTCTGGTTGATGATAATATTTGACGACGAAAGATTTTGTGGAGATATCCGCCTGGACGCTGCAGACTATGCAAGAATAAAAATAAGAGAAAAGTCATTCGGATAACGAAGTTTCTGCAACAGTACATTGGCAAATAGTCGTAGAAAATTTTTTTTCTAATATACATTTCATGCAGACAAGTATACGTGTGTGAGAAGAAACGGTCATGGAAAGAGCAGAAGTCGGTCCGAGTACGTATGAAATGAAAGCGCCCAGTACGTCGAGTGCTCTTCACGTCCTCTGCTAGACAGAAAAAGTCTTTCCAATTCTCGGACTTATAAGAGTGCCGAGTCATCGGCTCTCCTCACTAATACACACACATACTCTGCCTCTCTCTCTCTCTCTCTCTCTCTCTCTCTCTCTCTCTCTCTCTCCTTCTCCCGTCCCTGCTGCTTTCCCTCTCGTCCCTCCATCTCCTGGTTCGCTTTTGACTATGTCTAAGCTTTTCGATTCTCTGGCTCACACTCTTTTTCTTACTACTGGTATTTCACCGGGTCAAAAGAAGAATTTGCGAATCCGAATGTCCCCCGCGTCTCAACTATGCGCACACAATCTCGCGGTGCAAGTGTCCTTTTATTCACTCAGCGCTCTCGCTACTCAGCTACTTCGACACTGACCAATTCTATGTAGGTTCGAAAGAGACTACTCTAGACCTGGGATCGTTCCAGAAATTTGTGAAAAAGAACCGATGATTTCGTCAGTGCCGAAAAAGTAATATCGCTTTCGAAAGGATATTGTACAATCATGCAATCTTGATACTAAGTTACGGCAAATATAAGAGGAAAAAGAGAATGAGTCTTATTGAAATATCGTTTGTGTAAATATGTTTTTTTATGAAAATAGTGAACATACTATATGTTAAAATATATTTTCTATACACATATTTTGTCACTAATTCCATTAGATATGGAAAGATGAGTAAGATTAAAAAAACTTTTAATAATCAATGTTTGTTTTATCGCGTATATAAGTCTATTTTTTTTTAAATTTCTAATAACTAAATTTCAGATAATTATTACCTATAAGATACATATGAGAATCGAATTTTATAAAATTAATCTAATAGGATAATCTAATTTTAACCTTAGAATTTCAAAGCTTCGATATATATTTTGATAGTTTGAGTTATAGATTAGAATATTGAACAGGCACTAAATAAGGCGACCGAATGTAACAATTTGATATTCTTGATATTACATTAAAGATGTGGAGCAGTCAGCTTGTCTATGTTTTGCTAACATAGAATATAAATTAATAAATATTTTCTTTATTGGTCTTACAGTCCAATCAATTCAATCTAAAAATAAAAATAAAAATAAAAATAAAATAAAAAATAAAATAAAAATAAAAATAAAATAAAAAATAAAATAAAAATAAAATTAAAAATTAAATTAAAAATTATAGTGACAGTCAGATTGTCCTTGTTTACATTCAGCCCCGTAGAGTAATCTGAAAATAAAATATTAGCTGAAAAAATTCTTTGTTAGTAAAGTGCAATCTGACTGTCCCCAACACCCTTATCTAATTGAAGACCTGTCCAACGTTTCGAGCTCGCTACGGCTCCTCATCAGGGACTAAACTAAACCTTATATTCTAATCTATATATACCTTATCCCCACTACCAAATTTAGTAAATTAAATCTAAATTCTCCTTCTACACAAATTGTTCAAAACCAATCAATTTGATAAGGAATGATAAACACTGTCCAATTTACTAGACTTTAACATTAAATTCACATTATTTCGATTTCTGGAAATGTAAATACTTTCAAGACTCTCCCTTTTATACTTATTATTAATACCATGTTCCAAAATATCCACATTCATAAAATCAAAAGAATGTAAAAACTTTAAACAATGCTCTTTTAAACCGGAAGTAATATGTGAGCTACGTAAACTATATTTATGTTCATAAATTCTCTTTTTTAAATATCTACTTGTTTGTCCAATATAGTATTTATCACAATCCATGCAATTAATCTTGTAAATAACTCCTGATTTTAAGCATAAATCATCGTTATCTTTGCAATTATTAAACAATCTACTCAATTTAATGGTAGAGTCTAGTAAATTGGACAGTGTTTATCATTCCTTATTAAATGATTGGTTTGTGTAGAAGGGGAATTTAAATTTAATTTACTAAATTTGGTAGTGGGGATAAGGTATATGTAGATTAGAATATAAGGTTTAGTTTAGTCCCTGATGAGGAACTGTAGCGAGCTTGAAACGTTGGACAGGTCTTCAATTAGGTAAGGGTGTTGGGGACAGTCAGACTACACTTTACTAACAAAGAATTTTTTCAGCTAATATTTTATTTTCAGATTAGTCTACGGGGGTGAATGTAAACAAGAACAGTCTGACTGTCATTATAATTTTTAATTTAATTTTTAATTTTATTTTTATTTTATTTTTTATTTTATTTTTATTTTTATTTTTAGATTGAATTGATTGGACTGTAAGACCAATAAAAAAAATATTTATTAATTTGTATATGGGCAGTCGACATAAGTACAATTAAATTGTTTTAACATAGAATATAGTTTATTTTTTAATTTTTAGAATTAAAATTAAAAATTGTACTTATGTCGACTGTTCTGAATTAAATTAATAAATATTTTTATCGGTCTTGCAGTCTTTATAATATAAATATACTAGCTAAAATAATGACAGTCAGAATCTAAAATAAAATTTATTACTACAATAAATTATACCAAAAATTAAAAATAAAAATAAAATAAAATTAATAATAAAATAAAAATAAAAATCAAATAATAATTAAAATAAAAATAATAAAAGTAATATTCTATGTTATTAAAGGACAACCTGACTGCCCCTACCACCTTATATTTAGAATTACCTTAGTGTCCGAAGTTTCGAACCGCTACGGTGCATCCTGAGGAACTAAATTGTTTAGTTTTTTTTCTTTTTTAGTTTAATAATTTTTAATCTGATTTTATTTTATGTTTAGTAGTAATTTCTCTTTCATATTGTTTGGGGGTGATTCTAAACACGGATAGTCTGCCTGTTATTATTTTATTAGAATATATTACAGTATAAAGATTTAAGATCGAAATAAATATTTATTAATTATTAATGTATAAAGTTCGAATCTCCTTTTTTTTGACAAATTATTGTGTAAATTTCTATGGCAATTACGGCTGTTCTATCGTTTGGCGGCGCCAGCTGACATGGAAGAAAATCCCGGAAATTGAAAAAAACAAAACAAAACAAGGTTATTGTAATATATTTAGTTATTCATAACATCATCAAAACAAAATTTCTTCTAAATATATTAGCAACACTTAAACCACTTGATTTGTAATATTTTACCTGCCTAAGAAATAAATTTAAATATTTGATATAAAGCCATATCAACATTAACTAATAACCTAAAATACATTCAAAACATTTAATATATTTTAAACATTCCTATTTTTTATATTTCATTTTAAATTTTTCTTTTAATCTAAATCTTAAAAGTTTTCTACACTTTTCAGGGGGTGGATCATATTCAATTATTTTATGATGTTTCACATTTTTAATCTTTCAAAGACTTTAAATGTTCTGCTTTATAGAAACTCGACTTATAAAACTAGAGAAACTTTTACGCAGAAATTACAAACTCTTAATCAAGCTAAAAAATATATCATATTTCCAATGAAAGAAAAATATTCAAATCTTTTTTATAACAAATATATATACAGACATATATTTTGCTGCGAATTTATCAGAAATATTTCCAGAATAACAATTATACGAATCTGGTAATAACTGCGCCATTTATCGAGATCATGCTTATATCAAGATTATGTCGAAGATCGATTTTTAAAAGAAATGAACATTTCTGCAATTATTAATCAACACATTTTAAAAATTTTCAAAAAAAGAATTTCAAACATTGAAGAAAAGCTATTTTTAACGGGAATAAATATTTCTACAATTACTAATGTTAGAATTAAGTAAACTGAAACTGAAATATTTGGGCAAAGCAAAAATAAATGTTGATTTTATGAGAAAAGAATACATATAAATATTTCTGTATTTGGAGATGTTTCTCAAGCCAAAGCTCCAAAACAGTTAACAAAAAATATAATTTACTCAAAAAAATTGTCTGGTGTATCAGCCGTTATTCATTGGAAAAAAATTTGAGGTGCATATTATAAAAGAATTCGAATTTTTTAAATATATAGAATGTTTTGAAGTTCAGGGTATGAGTACGGTCCATATGTTGCATTTTATGATTTTATATGAAATATTTCAATTGATCTCTTAGGCATGTACACATATTACAAATAAAGTGATTTAATTATTTCTAAAACATTTTTCTTTTTATTATATTATTAATTACAAGTTTATTATAGTAACACTGTTCTTTTTTCTTAATTTTACCAGATTTTCAGCCATACCGAGTGTCGCCACCATATGGTGGAATAATCCTGATTGTATATCGATAGGTTATCAAATAATTAGATTTATTTATAACTATATAAGAAGTGGTATTCATAAATGCCACTATAAACATGAAAGTTGAACTTAGCTACTCTGACCCAATCTTGGCTTCGTGGAATAAAATTAAAATAATAAGCTTGGGTAAAAGTTATGTAAAGCATAAAAATTCACCTGATAAGGCTATAATGAATAAAAAGGCTTGTATTTATTAAGCGTTTAAAAATAAAAAATTCATAGTTAGTAATAAAATAATAATAGATAGTGACACTAGGATAGGAAGAATAAACTTGTCACAGACTATAATCTGAAATAAATCTGAAACAAATGGCCAAAATAAAGTACTATATTTGTGATGTAATTTTTATTACATCAGAATATGGTATGGGTAATGCATTGTATGCTACCGATTTTTAGTATATATGATTGATATTTATTTATTTTGTATATTATTAATAGTCGCGCTCCCAAATAATGATGCTAATCATCGATGGAGATGATGAATTTTTATATATTTTTGTATATATTTTTATATTTAAAATAAAACAAATAGTTAAAATAAATTTAAAAGAAATTCAAATAAATTTGTACGTCAATCAGCGACTATGGCTGGAGCTTGGATCACCCAATAATGATTGAACCATCGTAGCCCTTGACGATATTTTTTTGAATAATAAATACTGTAATTGCCTTTTATTAACTTTTTCTTAAAAAAATTGTATTGCCATTTAAGCCTCAAGCATTAGAAAATTCCAATAAATATTGATTCTATTTTCACTTCATACATAAAAATGCCATGTCTTTTACATGAACAAAGACGCTAATAGTGTTTTATTTGTATTAACTATAATTAAAAATATTTCATAATCGGTGGATTAATTTCAGTATTTTTCGTTTAAATAATGGATTTCTTTTCAAATGAGTAAATACAAAAATCTTAATTAAATAAAATATAAATTATATTTCGTTGCAAAATTCATAATATGGAATTTCATTATTTACTAATTTCATTCAATTTCATTATAATTTAATTCATTTCCTGTAATAAGAATCAAAATTTCATGCCAGTTTATTAAAAACTGTGTAATATTGTTAAATTTAAACATCAACAAATTTTAAATTTATTTAGTAAAATCTTTTCGTGTTAAATTACTCCAGCCTCTAATTCACAACTTTAGGATGATTTTTCGACTGTTATAAAGTAAAATATCGCTCAAAACAGCTGTAGAAGTTGATTAGCCTATCGTAAGACTTGCCGTCATCGCTTAGTTATGGTGTAGAATATCTCAAAGGTGAATAATTAACAGCCACACGATTGATGAAATATCATATTTAATGTAAATGTAAATTCCTGTAAGTATGATATACCTTTTATTTCAAATAAGTCAGTGAACGAATGAATAAAATGATAAGTGGATTATAAGACTTACAACGTGAATAAATTCACTTTAATAATTAGAAACAGAAAAATTAAGGATTAGTAACGTCGAATTAAATTCTATAACATTGTATGGCTGACAATATAGAAAAATTACATTGATGTTTGAGTAAAGGAATCGAGAGTAAAAGTGTAATATATTTCGAACTATTCGATACTAAAAAAAGAGGACATAAAATAAAATATTCCGTATTTATAATACAACGACAACTATATTACGTTTGTTAAATATATTCATATAACCACGTTCTTCCGTGGAAACACGATTCTTCAATGATAAAGACGTCCAATGGTAGCCTTATTTCCAATCTACTTTATATACGAACATTTACAATCTACGCTGAGAGAAGCGGCAAGCCTATGTAAAATTCAAAGCCCATCTGGTCGTAGAATTCAAAGAAGCATACGTCAACCCAGAAAGAATGAAAGAAAGAGAGATACAGGGAGAGAGAGAGGGGGAAAGAGAGAGAGAAAGAAAAAGAATGAGAGAGTTACTATTGGAGTTCGCGAAAATTTTACTCCCACCTAATGTACCGCCCTATGCTGCCGTTAGATCTAATGGACAAACAAAAGGGTAACGGTACGCGTTGCATTCAAGAGTGGTATTGCCGCGACACGAGATGTGTCTCCGTATACAGGACGCGGTACCCTGGCCTGCTATGTGTTCATAAAATCGAGTTTCCTTCGGGACATGCACGGTGTTCTCTCTCTCTCTCTCTCTCTCTCTTTCTTGCTCTGTCTAACGCTTTCTCCTGTATTCACCACCGCACTGTGGCATACAGCCGCTGCCACTTGGCGCGGTAACAATGTGGATTTACGTGTTTACGATGGCACCACTATGCCGATAATACACTTCGTCTCGAAAGTGTTTCCGCGAGCAGCTATTGTTATACCGTCCAATCGATCTTTCCTCTGTCTCTTTTTCTATTTATGTATAGAAGCTTCTATAACTCTCTCTTTCTATCTCTCCCGTTTCGGCCTTTTCATTTTTCAGATCATTTTATTGACAATAACAAATTTTTATACACTGGAGATGATAAACATTTTAATGCAATTACATGAAAAAAACTTTCTTATTTGCACCAGAGTATAATGAATAGGAAACTATTCTTTGCATTTCAGCCTATTTAAATATCTTTCCTCATTTATACCAATTCGTTGTACGTTAACGAAAAGCAATTGAATCAAAACATTCTTGATCATTTACATGGGCTATATACACATAGTCTAATGAGTCTGACGCAAGTAAATTTGGATATTCTTCAACTGGTTTACTCTACTTACAACGTTGAAACTTGTTTATTCATGCATGTAGGAACATGGCATTTTTGAATAAAATAACGTCTTTACAAAAAACCATCTGTACATAATTAGAAGAACGCAGTGAAAACTAATTTCTTTGGTGAAAAAGCTCTTTCATATATATTTTCCGTTATAAATGTCACTCGTTGACCATTTTAAAATATACAACAAATGATTAAGTGTTGAATCACGTTCAAGAATTGGAACGATAAAAATCAAACAGTTTCATTGTTACTAATATAGAGTCCCAATCTACATTATTAGATTTCATCAGTTGATGTAGATGCGTTTCCTACTGCAAGAACTGCCATATCGCTTTCCTTAGTGACATTTGCAAACATATTTCAAAAGACTTTTAAAATTTATCGAAAAAGGGAATTCATGACAAAATATAATATTTCTAGATAAACTTTATATTTTCTTAAACATGTGTGTATGAAAATACCGAAAACAAGAGCTCAAAAAAATAAAAAGAAGTATAAGGAACATGTAGGCAAGTGTAAATTAATTAAATAACATTTTATATTAGATCAAAATTTAATCTGAAATTATTACGAGATATAAAAAATCTCCATTTGTCACAATCACGTAGGCTATTACAATGGTAATAAGCCAATCATGATATAAACGAATTTCTTATATCTTACTTACTAAAGCGCTCTTGCATACCTATTGATATATGTATATTACAGAGTACTCCAGTGCAATTCTGTACTCTTACAAACAGTGATCTTGCTACAGCTGAAGTTCAGAAAAGGGAAAGAAATTATACATGAATTACCTCTCCTATTCTGTATCGCGGCACCGACGTTTCGGGAATGACTGCAGAATTTGATGCAGACAGTAAATTCCGGGCACGATTGCCGCCGAGAACTCTTGGAAAGGTGTCGCCACAGCATCAATTATCAAGTTCCAAGGATATGAAGGCTTTATCTGTATCTGGATAGATTTATTTGAAGACGAAATGCTTATGTATTATATAGTAAACAGTATAAATTTCTTTGAGTTTCAATTTGTACAATAGCCCGTTTCCAACCTATTAAATGAACCCCAATGCGTTTAGGCGCAGGGGAAGAGCTTTTTACAAGATGCGCAATGATACAGCAGGTTTTTCTTGAATCTGACATGGCTGCTCTTCCAGTAAATCATCGAATTCCTTACCAAGTTTCACAGCTCTTATTGGGATATGGCCGGTTCCGATCCATGTCTCCATAAGATGGGGAAAGTACCGAAGTCGGACTGTACCCAGTGTCGCGTATCCCAAGACAATACGCTACACACGTTTTTTCAGTTCGACTTGAAAGGGAGCACCTTAGGAGAGGCATAGGACCCTTTGGACTGGATCCAGCAGATGCTGACTAGCCTAGAGACGTGGACTAAGATATCTTTCTGGTGGAAGAATATTCTGAACCACAGAAGAACAAAATAAGTCTAGAAGAAGTAGTCTAAACACGCTGAGATAAATAGGATGGCGCAGTCCATAAGTAATGTCTCCAATGACGGTTCCAGGAATGCACTCATGGCATCGAAACGAAAGTGGTTTTAGTAGGTTCGAATCCTGCATACCCTGGGACTGGATCCAGCGGTACTCTCTAGATGCGTCAATGAAGTTTTGTCGGATGAACTTTCCACTATACAACGCAAAAAATTATTGTACTGTTGCTGTTATCAAGAACGGTAGATTACTGTCAGGATAGAGAAGGCGAAATATATGAAAGATAGCGCCGTAAAATATAATGTGACATAACTCCTGGGGAATAGGAAGGGGTAAGAAGCGTGGGCTCGAAGCCATTCACGTGTGCACCGAGCATCATCGCTATAAAGCTTTCGCCTTATTAGGTAGTAAAACAAGTATTAACTCCTCTTTGCAGACTATCGTATAGCTTGCTTTGTATATGTCTTTGTCTTCGGGTCGTTGAATGGCAAAGAAGTCTCCTGTTTTCAGTTTAATACCAATGGGTGGATGGAAAAAATAGAAAGGGTAGGTAGCATGGCAGGGGCCTAAAATTTGCACGATATGTTGAAATTACAGCCGTGGATTACTAAGCTTCAGTATAGCCTATCCGACTCAATAGCTTCAATTGGATTTTATTACCGGTTCACGTGGATTAATATAAAAATCTGCCTCAAATATGAAGTTTTCGTAAGCTAAATGCTACATATTTTTCTCTTTATCTTTAATATTAATATTGCTTTTATTTTAGACTTAAATGAAAATCGTTTAATCTATTGAATAGAGTTACAGTACCCAGGTAATATCATATTTGATTATTATCGTGTTCTGCCAAAAAGACAGTTGTTTACCGTAAGTGCAAAGAAATAAATATAATTATGATTTTATTTGATTAGTTTTCGAAAAATGGGTCTTCACCCAGATAATTATCATTTCATTATGTTTAGCTAAATAATATATTGTAAAAGTGTGACGGTTACGTCGTTAATCGCATTGAAAGCTTTCAAAACGCAATCGTTCTTGATAAAACTTTCATATGCAAATATTAGCGCTTATGCATTATTTATTTCTTGTGATACTGAGCCTCTCGGCCTGGGGGTTTCCTCTATCACTGCCTAAAGAAAACTTTTTTTACGTTGCGTATCCTCGAGCTGTTTGAATTTGAAAAATCTGCACGGGCCACCCAACTACGACTCGTGGGGGACCCATGGGAGCTTCACCTTTCCATGAAAAAGATTAAGGTAGAATCGGACAGTTATTCCTCCTTCACTATCTGCTTGTTGTTATGTCGATATACTATCTATTTCTTGTATTTTTATATTATTTTAATATTTTCCTTATTTCCATTTACATGAAATTTATTGCACTCTTTGATCTATAATTTTATTTACCACTAATTCTTGCATAAAGATTTACAAATCTCCTCCTTTTCCTTTGACGCTGCTGTTATTTCTGTAAGCTATATTTTACATCAACAATTTCCTATTAAGTTGTTAAGTACAGTTTTAATATATAAATGATTGAAATTTTAAATTTTCGTTTCTGTGTTTCGTTCAAGATTTTTCGATCTATCTCTTATCATTCCATTTTTTCTTTTTTCCGTTTCTTTAATAAATTCTTCTTTTTTATACAATTAACTAAGCATATTATTGATAATGGTTTGAAGTATTTATAGTTATTAAAATATTATGAAAATATCTGTATTGTTCATTTGCCATTTTCGAAAACTGTTAAGTTGTTTAGTTCAGGTAAACTGTAAAATTGTAAACTATTGCGAAAACTATTTAATTATTCTTTTTTATTCAATGAAAATCATATCCATTTGACTTAAATTAATTTAGATTATTGTTTGAACTCGTTGAAAAAAAAATCAAAACGGATGCGACAAAATAACATTCAAATTTTACATTTTTAAAGTTATCACAATTTATATACAATGAATGTAACTCATATGAGTTAAAAATATTCATATGAAATTCCGTTTTCGAATATCATTTAGTTTTTTTACACGTTTCATCAAAGCCTATACAAGTTTACTTCAATCTATAAGTTATTAGTAGATTAGATTCATATGAAATGATTCTATCCTGACGAAAAAATACTTGTTTCAGCTTGTTTTTCGTTTTATTTCTCAATCTAATTTCCATCAGGATTAATAACTTTTCATAGAGGTGATCCAATGCAGTTTTACTATTTATATAGTCTGATTTGTGTTGTCCCTCAAAATACTAATTTACAGCATCGATGACTTCTTCATTGTTCCCAAATTTTTTATCTCCGATCTAATTTTTTAGATTAGGAATCAAATAATATTCACTGGGGTGAAATCTAGTGAATCTGGTGGGTGGACAGGTAATTGCAATCTTAATTCCTTGATTTTAGCAATCATACGATAACGCAGATGCTTTATCTTGGTAAAACAAGATTTTTTTTCTTTGTTAAGTAAGGTCGTTTGTTTTTCACTTTATCCTTTTCTCATAGCACAGAGATTCCCCATGCTCAAATATTGACTAAAAAATTCTGTTGACATCCGGGTTATCTCAGATATCTCACTTACCTCACTACATATCTTATCGTCTGTAATTAATTATCATTTGTACATTAGCTAATCCATATTGATATGTACTGTAGAAAGTATTTGAGTCAAACATTCCAAAATACATATAATCATTGTCTAAGATTTTTCCATCATCAAATCATATTCGCGGCAGCCCAATTATATATTTATATATAATATATACAATTCATTAGCGAAACACACAATTGAATTTTAAATTATAAATACCTCGCTTCTGTCTCCCTTTTCAGAATGTCTTACTATTATCAATTTCCAAAGAAAAGGAAATAAAAAAACCTACACATACCCTATCCACCCACATACACGTATAAATGGAAATGCAAAAAACATTGGATATATATATATATATATATATATATATATATATATATATAACGTATATACTATAGTACAACGAATGTACTATATGTATATATATATATATATATATATATATATATATATATATATATATATATACTTATGAAAAGATCGTCGTTTAGCCGATAAAAGGAAGGAAAGAGTCGCAGTCGAACACAAGCCAAATGAGATAGAAAGGGCCGAAGAAAGTAAGACTGACGAATCGGTCAATCAGTCGGTTCGATGAAGTTCTTCATCTTACTCTCCCTAGCCACCATCCTTTTGCTTCCTTCGAAATCTCTTCCCCTCCATTTTGTACTTTGTACGTGAGTTCTCTTTTTACGGATTGGAAAAAGAAATTCCGAGCTTTAAAAGTTTGATAAAAGTATATATATATATATATATATATATATATATATATATATATATAGCAAATAGACACTGGCTAAGAAGAACAATCGCCTTCAAAATCATTCGAACGATTAGCTCGACAACCGCAGATTTTTGAAACTGCGAGGGAACGAAAACGTTCCACTTTTGCCTAAGTATAGTTGCCGCGAAAAAAAGCTCTGCAGTGCACCCCATCTCATTGCAGCTCCCCTTCTCAGTGACGCGTGAGCGCTCATCTCGCGTGCATTAGACGGCCGGTATGAAGGCGAAGGATCGAAGGAAAGAAGTAGGCAAACTTCGTGAAAAGTCTTGTCGAGGACAGACACAAAGAATTGCCCTCGGTTCCGGTTGGCTTATTCTCTCTCACACTCTCTCTCTCTCTCTTTTCTTTCGCTCTCTCTTTTCTATAGCACACACACATACACATGCTGAAGTTTTCCTCTATCATTTCTTTTACCTCTTGTAAGCTTTATCTCCTTCTCGTTGCTCTGTTCATCTGTATTATTGTCGTACTTTTACTTGCGGATTTTTTCTCTGTGTTAATTATTTCGTCTATCTTCCTCCCTCCCTCTCTATCTGTTTCTCTTTGACACCCATCGGCTCTCATACTTTTCGTCTAATGCGCGAGACCTTCCAAGATATTAATTTTCAACCCCTCGAGCGACCAGGTGAGATCGGATGGATGAGGGGTGGAGGAGAGGGGCAAGAAATGTGAGCGCACTATCAGAGTGTAAAGGGAGAAAAAAGTCAGCGGTGTAGGAAATGTCCCCTTATTTTATCACTGCCCAGTTATATTGGGGCGTTAATCATATTCTGTAAGTTGAGTCGTTAACTTACACGATTCACTTTTAAAGCAGAACGATTTACTTTGCGACGCAAAGGAATATATGCGAGTTATCGGAAATATATATTATTTAACCCATTGAATTCTCATATATTACATTGAGCTCATTCCGGTTTTTAAAGAAACTTCCTTGAATATCGGATATAACTTTCATATAATAAACTATAATTACTTTTTTTTAATTGCCGATTAGTATCTGTAGTTCTTTTTCTTTATTTCAAAGGGTGAACATTTTGTAATCATATTATATCATATCATATCATATCATACTTCATACTAATTTATAAAAACAAAGCGTGTTTTTATTTATACAGGTTAAACAAAAAAAATACGAACCGATTGCTCTGAAATTCAAAACATATATTCTATATTATCTTTAGAAAGACGGAGGCTATGTTTTTTTATTAAAAATCATTTTACTTTCATCAATAAATTAAGAGCGTAATGAATGCTTTTGCAATCAGTTTCACCAACGGTCAGTAGGTGGCGTCTTGAATTATGTCAAATCTCAACTCAAAGAATTTAGCTTTAACTATCAATACTAGGCTAGCTTGTTTAAGTGATCATATCAAACTTTGTTTAGTATCTTATAGATGGTAAGACTTTAGTTGGTATTATCCTTTTCGTTTATCAGGTTAATCTGACACTACCCATACCTATGATATTTTTCTTAGATTTCATTGTTTCCTATGTAGGAAAATAACACACGCTCTTTCTTTCTCTTGCTCTCTCGCTCTCTCTCTCTCTCTCTCTTTTCTCTCTTTTCTCTCTTTCTCTATTCGTCGTCTCATATAAGATCGTTGTACGCCAAACCATATTAAACTAACTTTTGAAGACATATTATATTTTTGCATGTTATATTATTTTCGGAGAGACATAGGCTATAAAAGAAATGATGACAAGGTATGAAGTTACTGTGAAACAATCCCGAAACTATATATATACATCGTTGCTTCAGTAAAAAGGCGATATCTCAGCGTTCACTTAAAAAATGTGCTATTTGTAGACCATTATTTTGCCTAAATTTTCTGTTGGCACTACTAAGTGAATATTTATGGTATTTAATTTAAAATACGAAAATGTGCTACATGAAATATATACCATATATACATATATATATATTTTAAATACGGCTTCTCAGGGGAAATATTGTACTTTCATGTACGGACCGTTGTATATAATATCCCGATAGCTCGGGAAAAATTGATACGGGGAGATTCATATCTGGATAGTAGAATACGATGTTTAGTTCTTTCGGAACAACATCTACGGGAAGTATCGTGTTTAGTCGAGAGGAAATAGTGTTCAAGTATATCTTTACGAATTCTACGGGGAGTTGCATATCTATCAATTCTATCATCTGAACACCAAAATCCCCGTAAAAGTGGTCTAAGGACATCTGGACAACGAATTCTACCTCTCCAATACGAAACTCTCTATTACAGTCATTCCGAGACATATTCTATCATCCGAACGTGAAAGTTCGTAGAAGTCATCTCGAGCCATTTGGACATCTTATTCCACCATCCTAACTCGAAAGTACAATTTTGGCCATAGTAACCGCATATAATATGCATAAAAGGTGATATTTCGCCGACTTTTTTATACAATATATACACACACACATACATATATCTTGTATAAAATGGTCTGAAAAATATTGCTTGTTTGAAGTGGATGCTGCTTTGAAGCAGCTTTTTCTACAGAATCGACGATAGGTAAATTTTCTACAGAAAGATAATCCTAGTTCTTACCCGCTTCAAGGTTGAAAGCGAACTGAGTAACACCTAGGTACACTCGGGCAGTCCGTATTTCAAAGTTTACCGTTATTGGCACCGTGGGCCAAACACCCATAACAATATATAACAGCAGTGCAAAGAACAATCTTCCACAATGCGACATAGCAGTGAAAAACTATATAACTAGGGGGTCAATGCTGAATCCTGTAAAAAGGAAAATCATAACAGTAGAGAAGGATATCACCATGCCTTCTAATAATAAAAATATTTTAAAAATCGATGAATTCACATTGATGAAACACGCCGTAAAAAAACTCAAAAATAAATAAAGACGATAACAATATAAGCAATAAAGAACTCGATGAGTTCATAAACAACGAACGTATCCAAACACACGAGATAACAAAAAGGGACGCAGCCATGAGTCCGTGAAACAACGTTGAGACAACGTATAACACTGAAACCAACATGGACGTGGTACAACATATTAGCTTAATGTCGCACAGCATCGACTCCATTTTGGAGAATGACATTTAAGACAAGTATCGCCAACCTGTAACGGAAACTACATATAATAAACCACCACCATTAATAATAGAAAATATTGCCTCAAATGAGCTAATTAAAAAACTAGTTAAAATGAACCTTAATTGGGAATTCGCCATTAAAAACATAAATTTAAACAAAGTCAATATAGTTACTTAGTTAGTAAAAAAAAAGTTAAGTGAGAATCGGGTTTATTTCTACACATTCACACCGAAAATAATTAAATCTAAAACTTTAGTGCTAAAAGGTTTAAATGCCAAAATCAGTGAAAAGGAAGTGTACGAGGAGCTAATAAAGTTACTGATAAAGAAGGTTAGTGTACTGAAAACCAGGAATGAACACATAAATAATAATATTATAGAAAAATTAAGCAGGGAGTTAACCTCATTATTCGATGATCTCAAAATTGAATTCTTCGAAAAAATAAATTCAAATACCAATGAAATTGACCTTACAGCAGCACACCTAGATATTGAATATGGCTATGAGAAATGTAATTAATAATACACAAGAGTACTTAAATACATTAAAAATCATTACAACGTTAACTCCCTGGTTACTCATGTAAAAAATTCTTGCTTAAGCTATTTTTAAAAAAACATAATCCGGATATTCTAACTATCATTGAAACTAAACTCAATGACTCCCACAAACTAGCAATAGAAGAGTATTATATATATAGAAATGATAGAATTACAGATGCTGGTGGAGGCACGGATATCCTAATTGAAAAATCAATTCCACATAGCAATAGTTATAAACAATTTACTTTTAATAACATAGAAACCACTATCATAATAATTAACCTGAAAAATGACAAAAAACTATATATTGTAAGTCTTTACGCACCAAACAAGTATAAACACAGAGCAAACGGGGATCTTTTACAACTATGTAATAAATTAAAACTAAACGATATAAATAACAGATTTGCCATAATAGGAGATTTCAATGCCAGACATACTTTATTAGGTGATAAAACGTGCAATAGCCAGGGACTCGATCTAGTTCACTGGCTAAATAAATATCAAACAAAATTTCGTATAAGAACAATAATAGCAGACTCACGGATTCAAAAAAAAACATTCTACAACACATGGAATCAATCTTCTTTTAACTAATATAAACAAACACTTATTATGCAATGAAGTCATAGGAGCATACCTAATAGATCTTAAAAAAGCATTCCATAGCATTTGGTTAGAAGCACTTATATTTAAAATCAGTAATTACAATTTCCCAATACACCTTACCAAAATCATTTATAATATGATAACACACAAAAAGTTTCAGATAATCTTCAATTTCACAGACTCCACAGAAATTTTCACAATCACCAGAGGCCTACAACAGGAAACGGTGAATTCCCCCACATTATTCAATATTTATAACAGTGCAATTTTAAAGCTTTCAAATCCAGAGAACGAAAAATGCGCATGCAGAATAGCATTTGCCGATGACCTCATTCTGTATGTAGCTAACAAAACAATCTTCAGAGTTCAATCGAAATTACAATCGCATTATAACTAAATAAAAGAATTCTACAATAAGTGGAACCTATAGATTAATCCCAGCAAATGTGAGACTATACTGTTCCGTAACCCAATTAACAACAGGACACCAAAAAACGTCAAAAATAATTGGAGGTGTTTCGAAATCACAGATAACAACGTTAATATCCCGCATAAAAGATCTGTAAGATATCTTGGCGTTCACCTAGATGACTTGCTACGATTTAATGAACATATTAAGATACAGTTAACTAAATCAAACAACATTTTTAAAAAAATGCATAATATTTTATATTCCCCATTAATTCAAAAAGCAAAAATCACAACTTACTTAAGTTTATTAAGATCAACAAACACCTATTCCTGTCCTATCGGGTTTCATGTAAATGCGAACTTAATGGAAAAAATAAGAATGTTCGAAAGAAAAATCTTAAGATGCTGCTTGAACCTATATAGAAATTACTCAGATCCAATCAAAAAGAATATCTAACATAACACTTTGCAGAAAAGCAGAAATAATAAGAATGGATATTTTCATCATAAAACTAATAAGAAAATACCTAAAATCTATAAATTTTGTGGATAACCACCTGATTAAGAAAATACATAACAACGAAGAATATAACTCGCTCGAAAATATAAATAGTGATTTTGCTACAGTTAACAACTTTAAATTCCTAGATGAAAATAACTACATAACTAATCCAATAGGCTGTCCTATGCTATACCATATCCCTAGGAGAAATAATAATAAAAAGATTTATCAATATATGAACAATATAGTGTTGAGATTCACAACAGATATTACTACAAAAGATATGAAAACTATGCTTAAATTTAAATATAACTAAAATCCCACACAAAGAACAAATAATAAAGTTTAAAATCGTAATCTACATATAATTTAGTAGAAAGAGTACTCTTTGAATTATTACTAAAGTCAATCTCCCTTAAAAGAAACTACTGTTTCCTTCTCTTTTCTCTCTTTTTTTCTCTCCCCCCTATTTTCTCTCTTTCTTCGCTGCTTTACCTTTTCTAATACAAAACTAGTGAGGTTAGTTTTTTCATTCTATTTCTCGGCATAGATAAACTTTTCTAACAACGCATCACAATGTATAACAGGAGCGTAACACACGACAATGATAATAAATAATCACATATGTAACAACTTATTGTACAAATAATATTGTAATGTGTGGTTTTCACCACCATTTTTCAACCTACTACATGTAATATATGGTTTTTGTTATGTTTTATTCACTCTGTAAATATACATAATTTTCTTCAATAAAAAAGCATTTATGAAAAGAAAAGATAGATTTATACATAGAATAATTTTAATTAGATATTATCGAACTGTTTAAGAAATCTTTTAAATTATTATCTTTACGCTTATTTAGAAAATATACTACCGAGAACTTAAGAAAGAAGCTTGCGGAAACACTGCATTATCCAGAAGTAGACGATCGTTCAATATTTATGCTTTATACTTCCCTAGAGATTAGAAATAGGCTTAGGGTTGCAAAATTCCTGTGCACGATTCGTGAATGGTTTAAAAGATGATAAGCATGTCACATAATCTAGCATGTCTTTAGGTTAGTTACTCATAAACACTCTACAAAATTATGAATATTCATTTACCTGAGTGTTTGACATCTTTCTACACTAAAAGTGTGCCCTAGGAGTCTGTTAGGCGGGCGATAATAGAGTTTAACTCGTTTTATATGAGCAATGAGATTGGAAGACGATCCTTCCAAGTGGAAGGTGCTTATTCTTGGAATAACCTTCTTGTACACATTTTCAATTTTGTTTTCTTGTGTCAAATTTAAATGAGTACTGAGAGCCCTCGTGCTCGAATCCAAATCAATTTCAAGTTAATAAATGTTAATATAACCTGTAGTGTCTGTTTCGTCCTATTTATACCTATATTTAGATCTTTATATAAATGAGCATCCATGGCAAATGAATGCTTGGAGTGTTTGAATATGAGAATTGGGTCTATTATTTATGTACTTTTTTATCACATTGATAGATGTGAGACTGCGATCTGTTATATTTGTATGTTTTAATGACTTTTACGTTGTTATAACTAATTATACCATGTTTTATTTAATTATACCATGTTTTTCTACGTCATAAATATCTGTGATATTTATAAGATTAATTTACTGCAATATGATACAATATTTATTTACTGCGTTATTTCCATATTTTATATATGTCTTGACACAATATATTGCCAATATGAGTAATATATGGAGAGAGCTCTTTTTCTAAATTAAAAATTATAAGGAATTATTTATGAACAACAATAATTCAAGAAAGATTAACTAATTTATGTGTTGTTTTCGTTAAGCAAAAAATTATAAATACTTTAAATATATCTAAAAGAATTACGAAATTTTCAGAGTCGTTGTTCGATAAAGGTATTCTTTCTTTGATATATTAATTAAAGATTGTTATAAAATAACGATTTAATGTATTCAACTATGTATTTAATCGTAAAATAAAGTTGTCACTATATATCTCAAATATAATTATGTTTTGTTGAAACTACATATATCCCTCGCAATTCATGTAAATCTGTGACATAATTTAAAACATATTTATCCGAAATTAGACAGGGACGCCTATATCTATCACTACATGTCGGCGCACATTTGCCCTGCGGCGGGCCTGGTCCTATAATGATATTAAATGACTCTTATTTCTTTACCGCGTTTGCAAAAGGTGTTCTCAGGACAGCTTTAACAAAAAATTAAATTAATACATATTGTTATCGATCTTATAGTCTTTATACAATAAATAATATTTTAATATAATGTCAGACTTTAATTGTAATAGAAATTATTATTAAAAATAAAATAAAACTAACTAATTAGTAAGTTTTAGTCCAAAGAATTTGAAGCACTACCAAACATTTTAATTGTATATAAAAAAAGTTCGATTATAAAAAACAAAATTATATTCATGAAAATAGCGTTTAGTAGTATTATATGTCCAAAAGAGCCTAAATAATGAAAACATCACGTTATCATTAATATAGATTGTGCAGTATAATTTAATTTAATTTCAACTTTGTTAATTCTTTGTTATCTTAAAAAATTTTTCCGTATATGTTTAGCCAAAAAATTTATATTTTTCTTTAATACTATCTATACTTATTTTTAATTCATTGTTACGAATAAATTACTGTTTCAAACAACAAACGTTTTCGTATGTAATCAATGTTTCTACCGATTCTCAAACATCAATGATTTTATTATTGAACAAAAGCGATTGCAGATACTTATGATAGAAAATAAATGCATAATCGGAGAAAGACAAAGAGAAGAAAAAAAGATATAGTTGAGACACGGTTGCCACTTCGGAATCTTAAAATTCAATTTATAAGCCACTTACATTCCATAGCTCTGCTATTCCCTTCCTTTCTTTTATGTATATAGATATATCGTGGCACTGCGAAAAAGCACCGACAACGGAAAGTGAGAAAAAGCGAAAAGAGAAACCGCACGAAGAGAGGAAGCTGTCGTTTAGGAACACAGTGCGAGAAACCATAAGCGTAAGAATGAGAGCAAAAAAGGTCAAGCAAAAACGAAGAAGAACAGAAAGAGAAAGACAAAGAGAGAGAGAGAGAGAGAGAGAGAGAGAGAGAGAGAGAGAGAGAGAGAGAGAGATGTGGAGTGAGAGGAAAGCCATGTAAGATGAATCGACAAGTTGAGCAGACGTGGCCCTAGTGCTACCTAATTTATTCCATCTTAGAGCGGGTAATGGTGATTCTCATTCTCAAATCGTGCCGGGGGATGCTTGCGAGCTTGCGTATGCAAACCAGTTAGTCGAGAGGGCGAGAGTGAGAGATATGGGGAGTCTCAGGCTTTCCAGCTGGGTGTGAAAGCGTGTCTGGTATTCGCCCCAGAGTCTGTTTGAGGGCCATCTACATGTAAATTTAATATACACCCCCAGCCGACCGAAGATGGCAGGTCTCTCTTTCTGTACTACTTCCATCCTTCCTCATCGGTTATGCTTAACTATAGCTATGTATACGCTAGGCAGGAGAAATACGCATTTTCTCCATGTCATATATATAGAATGCATGAGAAAGAGACAGGGAAAAACGTCGGATTAAGAGTCTGGTGAGCCTCTATTTGTGAACACGATTGTAAGTAATAGTAAAATCTTGTCGAATCCAATTCAGTACTTCAACTTTCTCTTTCCTTATTTCTTTCTCTTTCTTTCTCTCTTTCTCCGATTTGCTTATGCTTGAACTCACATTTGAATTCTAAGTGAATACGAAGCTGCGGCCTACTGGATTATCTAGGTCTATTTTGTTTGCCTTAACAGATTAGATATGTAGGTATTAGAGAAAGTTGAATCAATGAAAGCTTTTTGAAATTTCGTATCCCACCTCTATCTTTTATCAATGGATGTTTGCACTGAGTCATAAAAAAAGTTTGAGATCGGATTATGAACTTGTTAAGCTTTGCAGCGTGATATTTAATATTACCTTAATTCATGAAATACATTAAATTAACTAATTTAAATTTAAATAATAAAATATCTGAAATTTTTTATGTCCTTTTTTGTACACGACTATATATTAATTATTGTTATACGAAATATAATCATGAATATAAATGATACAAACAAACTTTACCTTGGCACTAAGTTTGTGTTATTATATCATCATGTCAAAACTGTATTGAAACAATTGTTATGAAATTCAAAAGAAGCTGTTCTATTAAATCCAAAAGGGCATAGCGGTGGATTTAGGTAGGAGATTGGAAAAAATATAGCATCGGCTTTGACGTTGCGGGGGAAAGGGTCGACTCATACAGGGCCTTGTGAGCCAGACAGTCTTACATAGAAAAAGAACGCAAGGTCTTAATTAAAATTAGTCGACTAAATATTATTGAATTACTTATGCATTGCTTAAATAAATTAGGAAAAACTACTTGTGAGGGAAACAGACGGATTGTACTTTAAGGATGAAGTAAAATTACTGCACGTATTGTAAAGGGCGTCTGAGAGATTTTAACACGTCGTCTATTGAAACTATTTAGTAGAATTTGTGTCGCACGTATTTTACTCACCGAAGATTTTTTCAATGTCCTAACCACACTTTAAGTTCAAAAATTACTGTTTGCTATAACTATACAGTTAAATCTAAATTTGAAATAATGATATTAATAAACTAAACGTAATAAACTAAAGAAAAACCATGTACATTTAGCAATATCTTAAAATTTTTCTTTCAACATTTTTATGTTCCTTTTAAATTTAAGTTTTTGTGGAACCAAATGGAGCAAGAAGACATTATTATTGGTTTTAATCAAGTTAATAAACGATCATTTTTGTTTTTCATTAAATCGCATTAAATCACCTAGGCACATATCAAGATATCTTCCAGATCTTTCATACGGGATACCAACATTGTTATCTGTGAATTTAAAATACTTCGAATTATTTTTGTTTATTTTCTAGAATGTTATTGCTGATTAAGTTTCCGATTAATATAGACTCTCATGTGTGAAAGTTAATATCTAGATTTCATTTATCATGGCATGCTTGAGGTTCAACAGTGCGACTTTATTTGTGCCTTAATAATTGTTTTGTTTTGTATACGAATATTGATTAGAACTTTTTAGCGAAAAATGTCATACTTTTTTCAAATCAGGCACCAAAATTAGAGTTTTACGTGAAAAAATTTTTATCTATAAAAATTTCTATCTTTACGGCACGTGTAATTTAAATACAATTTAAGTGCAATTTATATACTCACTTACATGTGAGAAACAATTATACCTTGGGCTAGAGAGTTCTTCAAACTTTACAGTCCTTATTTTGAAGGTAATCAGACTTACGTTGATAAATCAAAAATCATCACCTACAATCATGGTCTTCCCTTGTAAGTATACTGTAATAAAATTTATTTTATTAGGATTCTTATTAAGTCCCTTCATAAATTCTTGTTTCAGACTATTAAGTAATGCAGTTAATTTTCTGTTTATTATTATTATTATTCTGTTTATTATTATTCTGTTCATTATTCTGTTTATTATTATTAACATTTCAGTTGGTTAACCATATTAAAATCTTGTATCTAGCCGAAAGGAACGATCTAGATGCTAGATTAATGTAATACGGTATTATTACTATTACAGTACACACTATTAGACTTTTTGTATTCTATCTATATAATGGAATTTATTTTTTATGCATTTATTTAAGCAAACCTCATAAAATGTATTCTGAAAATTTCTAGTTGTAAATTTAAAAACTATATGAATTACTAATCGTATCGATATATGATGTCGCTTAGTAAATGCAAGAACGAATAAATAACTCAGTATTGAAAGTCTCAGTGTTTATAAAAATGATTAACTTAGATTATACTAGATTGTATGAGATATGATACTTCATAATAACAACCCTCGGTAATATATCATCTTCAATAGTACTGTAAGAATCTCTATCACTATCCTTCTTAATTAATTTGCATACAGTCAAAAATAAAAAGATAAAGTTATTCAATAGAACTATTCTGTTGGAATAAATGTTCATATTATTTCGTATGAAAAATTTATTATAAATATAATTCATAATGTATATAATAATATAAGAATAAAATAATTATATCAGAAATTGATTTAACGATTGTAAAAATAAGGATGATAACTTTTTAAAAGAAGAAGTAGTATACAAAATAGATTCTAAAGATCATAACAAAGATTACATTGGACAAACGGGTAGATATTTAAATCAAAGAATATATATAATATAAGAATATATCAGTATAGTTTACGGAGGACGAATAATATATCCAGGCTAAAGGAACGTAGCGTAGATTTTTAAAATTCTTTCGACTTTGAAAATATAAATATTTGAAAACAAGATTTAACAGTACATATAAAAGATAAACTCTTGAAAGCATTCATATTATTAAAAATTGCAATGTTATAGTCATGTAAATTGGAAGATCGGTTATATATAACAGCATACTAAGTGTTTCTTTTAGTCCTTGAAGATGAACCGAGCAGTTCGAAACATCGGACATTAAAAACAAATTTAAATTTAAGCTGGTGATGATAGTCAGGTTTTCTTTATTAACATCGAAAATAGATTATATTATTTTTGTTTTTTAATTTTCACTTTAGTTTAGTGTTTACTTTATTTTTTTAGTAGTAATTTTCATTTCAGATTTAAAGAGCTTGATTATAAATAATAACAATCTGACTATCATTATACTAGTATAGTATATTATTATTTAAAGACTGTAAGACCGATAAAAAGATTTATTGATTTATTTTTTACACAAGAGGATCCTGTGATTTATTGAACTAACTTTTTGCACTCTAAGACAAACTAGCTTCAATCTTAATTGCTTGAATTTATAAGCGTATCAAATGGAAGAAGCGCCCATGAATCGGCGTCACACGCGAAATCACTTGCTTGCCATCCTCATTGCTCGCGAGGGACCATTTAGACGAATTCGACTGTCATCAGAGATTATCGAATTCCGATAAGTGTTCTCCGAATACTTTCGGTGCGTTTTATTTTCGACTTTCTATCATGAACGGCTGGAAGTATGGGGTTGAAGGCGATCGATATTTTTAGCATTATACCGAGGGGTAAGATGAGAAAAAGAGAGTGAAAAAGAAAGGGAGGAGACGATGCCACTGAAACATTGTGGAAGTAATCATGCAGATCACTTGAGTGAACGGTCCGAGAACGACTATTCATCGGCCAGCCGCAGTCGCTTAACTTAAAAGCAGCCAATCAGCCCAAAAGAGCTTTTGTACAAGTGCGCTCTCAGATATTTTATAAATTTTATTTCTCTGTATATGTGTAAATAATCGGTACACTGGGAAGAGAAGATCGCCATTTATATAATCCACCTCTCTGATACCAGGTTAGATTTCTGTACATAAGATCAATGGATTTTATAATCTACGAATCTTCTAACATATAAAGTTCTTATCAATAATAAAAATAATTGAAAAGTTTACCATGATGGCCGGTTCTCTTCCTTGGAGGAACGTTGCGCGTATGTAGATGACTAGGAACACAATTGACGTCGACATACAACCATCGACCACCCAACTGGTCAACTGTGATGGGAGGAAGGGGGTATTAAAACTCACCCTCTCTGGTGCGGCATGGCGCCGACGCAAATTTATTACCTTCGGCGAAATCCGAGGGCAGCGATTGATTAAGCCGATTATACCAATTAAGTATCTTAATGCGTACGGCGTCCGTTGCGGTCGGTCAGGTATACCCTCGATCACCCCGGTCCCCACACACCCTCTGTTGCGGGAGCAGTTCGCGTATCCTTAGACGTCGGCCCACACTCGACCTCGGCGACCTCGTTAGCGGGTTAGCGGCGTCGTCGGCAATCCGTGAGCGCGGTGCGGACATCCTCTAACCCCAGTCCCGGATTTTCAATCGCCGTGGTGCATTAACTCGCTATACATCTTTTCTGACGTGAATATAAAGCCCCGTCCCGTTCTTCCGCTCAACACTGAGCACTAGTGGAATGATGTCGGGAATTACGTGCCAGAGATTAAGTGAGGTCGATTATCCCGAAAGAAAGAGATAGGATAATGATTAATTTGATCGTTCTAAGCGGTCGGTATAAAATCCATTGAACGTCGACGTAATTGTTTTTGTGGCATTTGCGGTTTAAGAACTTTAAACGAATGAAAATGTTCGCACTCATCACATATATAAACTCATAAATTGAAAGATATAAATTTATAGATTTAACCATGGTTGATTGTCATAAAAGCTTTTAGGGATTAAGCCCAGTGACCCCCTTCCACAAATTTCTATTAAACATGAGTAATTTTATTTATCACTTTTATTAAGATAAATTCACATGTTGTATATGTAGTTTTTATATATTTAGTTTTTACTTATATATACATTTTTATATAATTGTATATATTTTTCAAAATTTAGAATTTCTGTTGTGGTATTTAAATATCTATACGTAAACATAAACATTTGCGAACTTCAATCACAAATATATTTGGTGCCTAGCGATGTGAGTGACTCCATTCTGTTCATTATATGCTGTAATCGCAAAACTTAATCTGTACTATTTAAGCTATTTCTTTACTCAATTAGTCGCATAGTTCATTTTTTGATAGATAGATAAGATTCTGTTTTTCTTTGCCCCAAGTTGACTATTCCTTATCGAATAAACTTAAGTACAAGTGTTAATTACAATCTCTAGGCTGCTTGTATATTTGGAACATCTGCAAGATCACAAATTAATTCGTACATTAAGGTGAAAATTTTAATATTGTACAATTCTTTTTCGTAGCTCTTATTGCAATAAGTTAATAGTTATCAACAAGGATTTGCTTAGTCTTATTAGAATTCTCATTGAAGCATTAAAAAATTAAAATATATGTTGCTCCTCTTTTGAAGTTCACTTTTGTTATTCTACTACTAAAAAATAATTGAGTAATCAGAGTGGCTTATTTTGAAAATTCTGTATATGTTTTTAGCGAAAAATCATTGAATTTGTTAACTTTATTGAGATATTACTTACTTTTATTATCTATTCTTACATCTTCTTCTCTGCTAGTAAGACAGACTGAAGTTCACTTGTTTCAATTTTAGATTCTGTAAAAGAGGAAAATGATAAAATATTTGTTGCACAAATAGTAATTAACTAGAGAAGTTGCTCCTAAATGTTCAAATTGAATACAATACACAAATAATATTTTACCTTTTAAAAACTTCCTTAAAGTATTATATAAAATAATATTAAATATTCATTTCTTTCTTGTTATATATGAGCCCATAGGTCTTCTATATAGCGATATCTCCGGCCCTTGATATACTATATACCATATAACTATATACCTATAACTTTCTACAACTTATGTCCTATATTATGTAATATACATGAAACATTATCTATTGATGAGGTACATTACTTGTTTTTAAGAAAAATAGATATTTCAGATTATTATGCTTTCATATAGTAGATATAAATTTCATTAAATCACAGCAAATGTTATAGGAATATATATTTAATATTTCTCTGCTTTTACTATAGAAATGAAAAGTGAAAGAATAAAAATATTATACGAGCGGAATACGCTTAAAACTTGAATAGCTTCAAAATGAAATTCATACACCTAAAAGTAACTCGCAGTTATTTCCATTCTGTACGATTCGAAATATATAACAACAGAAAAATACACAGACAAGAGGTTTGAAATGTACTCAAAAGGAAAATCTGATATCAATCATGCCTTTGTTATTCGGCAACCTATTGTTTGCACTTTACCGATTTCAATACAATATCCTTTATAGTTTCGAATAATCAAATGCAGTGTCTTCTATAATTCAATTTTAATTCTAAATGACACAGTAAAGCCGGGAATTTCAATATTACGAACTTTTCAATGCAACAGCAAAAGTGAATTTGATACAAAAGGATCCTGTAATGCGACGAAAATGAGAGAGAGAGAGAGAGAGAAAGAGAAGAAAGACGGAGGGGGTGATCTGGCAGAGCATTTGATTAAATTTTCTTACTGCTCCGATTCCAAGTCTAGACTGCCATTGGGACAGAATAGCATTTCCTGCTTTATGTGCTTGCTAAATTTTAGAGTTACTTTGGTCGCCCTTATCTGATCGTTTCATTTTCAATAGATATATACTCGCAAAGTTCAATTGGTCCTAAACTACAATCCAGGAAAGTTTGCGCCATTGGAAACCATTCGATAACTATTATTGATCTAGTTCAATAGTATAATTACGCCTCAAGCCAGGTTGTCCTTATATATATATATATATATATATATATATATATATATATATATATATATATATATATATTCGTAGTACAACCACGATTGTCAACCATGAAATCTATTTTGTGTATTAAGATTTTGTGGCTATTACAATTAAATTTGTACCTTTCATGACAATAAATTTGTACATAAAATCAAATTAAATTATATAACAATGCTTATATGAATATATTTTGATTTATTATTAGTAAATGAAAATTTCATGATCTTCTCTTTGAACAATATAGCTAATTCTTTTTTTTTTATGTTATTTAACGTCGCTCTATTTATGTTTCCAAATACCGGTGCTAATCAGCGACCGAAAACAAAGCGCATATAAATTATTACAGCGGTGCTTGTGTCAATCGGTCGAGATCTGAATTTGAACTCGGATCACCAATTTACTAGTCCTTGGCTCTAGCGATCGAGCCTTCGTAGGCTTCTATAGCTAATTTTAATTCCTAATCATCATAAATCAAATTATTTCTAAAATAAATAATTTAATAAATAAAAATTAAATTGTAATTTAATATAAGAAAACGCTCAATTATTTTATAGAACAATTTAAATTTATCATAAAGACAAAAATAAAATAGTTTATTCGCGTTATGATTTTCAATTTTCCTAATTTTTACGAAATTATGAAGTACGTTCGGAAGAACTTTTATTTAATAAAACAATCAAATAAAAAAGGATGTAGAAAAAGCCATATATGATCGATGCAATAATAATAAAATTTATGAACAAAAATTATATGAATATCGTTTATTTCTGACATGTGTCTTTCTCAGCGATCAATGTAAATGTGTACAAAAATAAATCTATATATACATGTATACCCATTGTTCACTATTAAATTAGAAACCGGTTTAACGTTTGCGAGCTTTATAACATCGATTTATTGTTGGGCTTTCACAGTTAATGAGGAGCTTTTAAAAAAGCAAGCTAAACTACAAACACGATGGGAAAGCGATGAAGATAAAATGATCAGACCAACAATATAATTAAGAAGTAGGAAATCTCTGTATCTATCAGCTAATATTGTATCTATTATAATGCAACGTCTTATATTCATTCAAATTTAATTGATTAACTCCTATTTAGATTATACTGGCAGTGACTCGATTTACTGTCGCTCTCTAACAGTTTCTCCTAAAGGCGCAAATCTAATTTAGTATAAGTGGAAACAATTACTTGGAAAGCATAAGTTTGCTACAAGTATATATAGTCAATATTTTTGATTACTTGATTGATAAAATCTTAACAATCCTACACATTCAGACAACTCATATTCTAATTCTTTCCAATGAAATTTAACCACAAAGGGTATGAAACTCATGAGTCGCTTTTGTTATTTATGTGGAAATTTCTATATAAAAACAAGAAATTGTAATATCGGCTTTGATAAATATATAAAACGCGAAAGCTAAAAAATAGATTAGCCACCGATCTCAAACGTCACACGCGTTCTGTCCCGACGTATAACTGCATACTCATTTAAAAGACACACATAAACGAACACTCCTCAGCATGGCAACGAGATAGTAGTCAATGCTAATCTTGCCTCCTCCCTCTCCACCCGTAATGCGTGTATGTGTGCACGTGAAATGAGTAGTTATACGTACACGTTGAATATATTGAAAGAGGGTTATATATAGGGAAATATATTATATAGGGAAATATGAGTTTCGTATTCGCCATGCACGGACCTAGCACTCGCTCCGGAGAATTAAACCGTAGTGCAGTTTGGGTTCGCCGGCCATCGTAATCCCTTTCACGCGCTTACCGTACCGAGTGTATGTGTCAGAGACAATAGCGATACGTGCCACATCCTCTCTCTTATTGCTCCCCAATTCTCTCTCTTTCTCTCTCTCTCTCTCTCTCTCTAGTATGTCTTGACAGTTGGGTTACGAATTCGGATCAACGGTTTTGGTTTACTGTATAAAATCATAGGCGCAGGTATAGTACTCGCGAGATGTTTAGAAGCTTTGGTTTGTTCTTCCACAAATTTTTAATTACGAAAATGGTCAAAAGGGGTAGATCGAAAGGAGAATTCTGCAATTATCAAAGAGAAATATTAAATGAACAACGCAGAAAAAAGAGAGGTGGCCTAGAAAATAACGAATTATTTCATGAGAGCCGCTTCATATTCGTCTACATCCTTTTATTGGAAAAATTTTGTGGAAATTTAATTTCGTCGTGCACTTGAACTCATCAGAGCATTAAGGAAGGTAAGGAAAAGGGAGATAGAATTTCATACAATGAAATATATGATAAATGTTATATAAAATGTTATATAAATAGAAGATTGGAAATTGTACAATTAAAGAATTTTACTTTAAATAATATTTTTATTTTGTTATTGATACTATTGTGCACTTTAATTTTATTATTCTTTCACAATTATTTCTTTTAAATCTGTTAATCCGTTTAAATCTGTTCTTTCAGCGCAATATGTCTTTTGAAGCTTTCATTTGTTGTTCAGCTTATATTTAAAAAAAAAAAAAATTGGAAGTTTCTAAATGATCAAATAGCAAAAATCTACTTTTTATATGTTTTTAAATTGAATTACATATATTTCTATTAATCATCACTAATTAATTATTTGATATGAAAGTCAAAACAACACACAATCACACCTGTGATTCGACAAACCTCCGCATATACCTTGTTCTGATATATGTAATTATATAAAAATAAAAATGTACCTGAACATATAGTTTGCCATTCCTTAACACATATAATAAAAATTTTGTCCAAAAATATAATAAGTATACATAATATAACTGACAAATATAAACAAATAGAGATATTTATATACATGAAATTCTCAATAGACAAATACTTATAAAGTTTAAACTTTATTATAATATTGATGTAAATCATGATGCATTAAAATATATAAATTAGATGTTTTGTTTTAGAACTTAAAAATTTATTATATTATATACTTTTATTACTTACATAAATATTATTAATTAAATAATTTAAATTTTACATTACATATTGCATTTAACATTCCATGTAAAATATGCAAAAGGAACTATATAAAAAATAGAAAGGTTATTCTCCCTGTAACCTGTGTACTATATAAACTTACTCTTATAATCCCTTTATGGTTCCGGAAATCGAATAAGCTTCCAATGCGAAAACGTCCACGTTAGAAAAAGCAAGAAGTTGACATACAAGTGATACATTGCCCATGCTTCAGGGGACATGAAACGGATCTGTTTAATACGCGCTACACATGTTCAAGATCTTGTGACAATGCGCATTCCAGGGAAAGTTGCTGTATTATTATATATATGTATGGATTTTATCATTCTATGCACCAGTTATCGCCTTTTTGTCGTATCATTATCGTACAATTGGGAAGTACATCGGGAACACGACTATGAATTTGAAAGGCAAATATAGCTGAAGCAGTACCAAGACCTGCTTACAGTTCATATGGAGGGGTTGTATTTTTGTAACTTTGGATAACTTATGTAGTAAAATTACTTGAATAACTAACTATTCGCATCATAGACTCAGAAAACTAAGAAATGTTATTTTGCTAGAAAGTACGACAGAGATACCATATTATCGTCTTTATCTTGCTGTATCTAGCTATCGTATTCTGATGTGCTAGCCGCAGCTCTTCTATCGCCCATGGGTATATATATATATATATATATATATATATATATATATATATATATATATATATTCATTTCGTCTCGAGAAGAATGAAGTGAAACACCGCAATAAAGATTGTAAGAACGATTTTTACCCGTCGTCCTGAGATGTGTCGTGTCTGTCAATCGTGTAGGTTCTTTAAACAGGCTAGACTCAAATTATCGTTCTTGGTCGCTGCTTACCTTCAGCGGAGTTCCGAATCTTGCAATCCATCGATTTAAGAATGCGCTGGCGACGGTTGCTACTTTGATATGCTTTAATGGGACTGCTTCAGGCCATCGCGTAAAACGGTCTACACAAGTTACACAAGTCTACACATGTACGTGCTCAAATCTTCCGACGGCTGCAAACGTACCTGTAGAAGCAGTCACGTGACGCGCCGGAGAGATTGTGGTACGCAAGGTCGTGTATTCCTAGTCGATACGTCGCAGAAAAGTGCTGCTTTAGTCCCAGGCAGAGATAGCCTCTTCAATTTCAGGGCTGAATCTGTTCGCAGTAGGTCCCTCAGTTCCTCGTCTGCTTCTTGCGCCATTGCCATTTCGTCCTGACTCACTGCCATACTATTTATACGCACTGCCCGTGTAACTTCTGATACCCGCGACAACTTGTCCGCGATGACGTTACTCAACCCGCTCACCTGCCGTATGTCAGTCGTAAATTGAAATATGTATTCAAGGTGTCGAAACTGTCGCGACGAACATTTCTCCAGTTTTTGATGAAAGGTGAACAGTAGAGGTTTGTGATCCGTATACACTGGCACAGGTCGCCCCTCGACGGTGTAGCGAACTATTTTTACGGCAGCGTATATGGCTAACAACTCGCGATCATACGCGCTGTATTTCCGCTGCGCGCTATATTAAGCGCCTTTCTTAAAAAAGGCTAACGGCTGTTACACATCGTCTTTCCGTTGCTGGAGCGTTGCGCCTATCGCATAATCCAAGGCCTTGACGGCTATGCCTAATGCCGCACCCGGGATATGGTGCGCGAGCAACGTTGCATTGGCTAAGGTGTTCTTCATAGCCGTGAACGAATCCTCGGCTGCCTGTGGCCATACGATAGGAGCCTTCCCTTTTTGTTTGGGACCCGCAAGCATTTCGTTTATCGGTCTTCGTAGAACAGCAGCTTTAGGTATGAAACGTCGATAGAAGTTAATCATACCTAAAAAGCGTAAGAGCTCGTTCACAACTCGTGGCTTCGGAAAGTCTTTAATCGCTGCGACATTCTATTCCAGAGGGCGCGTACCGTTCTTATCCATAGTGTAACGCAGAAACTTCATTTCTGGTAGGCCGAAAGTACACGTGCACGGATTCAGAACAATCCCGTATTTCTTTAGCCTGTCAAAAAATGTTCATAAATATACTTCATGCTCACCTTCATTACACGACGCGTTAACATTATATTCGATGTATGCATAACAAAAATTTAACCCGCGAAGCACTACATCAATAAACTGCTGAAACGTTTGAGCAGCAGTTTTTAAACCGAACGGCATTTTCACGAACTCATATAATACGAAAAGTGTAGTAACCGCCATTTTCTCAATGCCTTCAGGGGCCACCGGAATTTGGTGATAGGCTCTCGCCAAGTCGATCGTTGAAAATATTGTCTTGCCCGCGAGAGCCTGAGAAAAATCCTCTATATGCAGTATAGGATAATGGTCGGTCAGCGTGCGATTATTAAGCGCAGGATAATCACCGCGTCAATGTAGACTACTGTCCTTTTTAGCGGCGATTTGCAGCGGTGTAGCCCACAGACTCTTTGGCGGCCAAATAATTCCTGACTGTATCATTACTTCGAATTTTTTTTGCACATGTTTTAGCTTGTCCGGCGGCAGTTTCCTTGGTCGGCCGAATACAGGTTGTCCGGGCGTTGTCTCAATTCTATCGGTAACGCTGTGCATCACTTCGCTGCTGGCATTCACTGGTCGCGAGAGCTCCGGATACTCGGCTAAAACCTGATGATATCGGGAGTGTCCTCAGACCGTTGTTACGGAGCCGACTTCTTTGGTCACTATTTTTCCGGCGTGCTGTTTGCCGCGAATAGTTTGAGAAATTGCCATTTCTTGTTGCAATCATTCAAAAAATTAAGCGACTTTCTGTACCCAGAAGTCGAAATGGCTAATGCAGCCGGCATTTTTGATAATGATAATTCTGTGCCCGTCAATCGTAAAAATATGCCGCATCGAAGAGAAGATAGATTTACTTCTGGAAATGTCTATACAGCCAGAGACAATACAGATCGAAGAAATAAGCGTATTAATTTTGATAAAAATAGATGCATAATTTGTGTGCGCGGAGATCATTCACCGTCGGAGTGCGCCCTATTTACACGCGAATCAATTAGTAAAAGATGGAACCTGGCAAAAAGACATAACTTGTGTTTTGGCTGTTTAAAGTCAGGTCATGCTCGTGTAAATTGTAGCAGCGGCAAATTCCCTAAGTATGATAAAAACCATCACGCACTTTTACATAATGTTGACCGCATCGATAAAAGTTCAAACGTAAATTACGCACGCGAAAATCAAAGAAATTTTGAATCTCCTATTCCGCGTATTGATGGAGTACAAGATTGACAAGAAACATCCGACGTCTTATTAAAAATTCTACCTGTTCGTGTGTTAGGAGTCGAAGGAGTCTACGATACTTTTGCCATTCTCGACGAAGGGTCCACGATTACTTTAATCGAGAAATATTTATCGCGAAAAATAGGAGCTAGAGGTCCCTCCATGAAATTATGTTTAAAGGGAATAAATGGCGAAAAAATTGAATCCACGTGTGAAAAAATAATTTTGAATATTGCAGGTGCGTTCGGTGAATACCCGTTGCGAAGTGCAGTGTCCAACGAAAACCTTAATCTCACTTCACAAAAAATTACCGAAAATTTTCTGAATAATTTAAATAACATTGTAAAAGATAAACATATAAAATCATATTATAGTCCGCGAGTAGAAATTTTGATCGGACAGGACCATTGGGAGCTTATAGCTACTCGAGAACTAATTTATGTAAAGAATACGCAACTGGCGATATCGCGTTCTTTGTTAGTATGGGTGCTGCACGGTCCGACTTCTCACGTTTCAATGCCAAAACACAAAAGGTCAAGGAGGTTTAGAAAATCTTACCTTTGTGATTCCTTCTCGTCGGATCAATATAATGATCGCGACAATTCCTTAGATGAATTAATGCGTAATTATTTCGATCTTGAAACGATAGGCGTAAGCGATCACGTTCGTGTAAAAAATAAACAAACCTATGCCGAAAACATACTTGAAGACACATGTCGGCGTGTCGGAAATGCGTGGGAGATAGGACTAATATGGAAGCAAGATCAGGCGCCGATTGTTGATAGCTTGTCAACAGCTAAAAAAAGACTCTTTTCTCTAGAAAAAAGATTAGATAGAGAGCGTCGTTACGCAGAATTGTATTATGCAGAAATGCAAAGGTTTATCGATCAAGGATATGCTACTGTAGTGCAGAAAAATGTCGAGAGTTCGCGGACGTGGTACTTACCCCACTTCGGAATATATAATATTAATAAGCCTGATAAAATTCGTCTTGTCTTTGATGCTGCCGCTAAAACCGAAGGTAGAAGTTTGAATGCCCTGATACTGGGCCGGATTTATTGCAGTCTCTCCCAGGAATATTTATCAGGTTTAGACAGTATTCGATTGCGATAAAAGGAGATATATCCGATATGTTTTTGCGAGTCAGAGTAAGAGAAAGTGATCGCGGTGCGCAACGATTTCTTTGGCGAGGTCGGGATCGGAAAAATGAACCACGCGTATTTGAAATGAAGAGTTTAATTTTTGGGGCTAAGTCATCTCCGTGTTGTACAATTTATGTTAAAAATAAAAATGCAAGCAATTATACTGATACATTACCAGAAACCGCGAAAAATATAGTCCAAAATAGCTATATGGACGATTTTTTATGTAGTTGTAAATCTGAGCAAGAAGCGTCATTGTTGATAAAAAACGTTATAAACATCAATTCAGATGCAAATTTTTTCATGCATGAGTGGGCAAGTAATCTTCCGAAAATATTACTAAATGTGTTGAGCAATGAACACATAAAGAAAGATCACGCCACGCTCTTGCATGACAAAGAAAAAGAACGCGTACTAGGGCTACATTGGGATACACAGAATGACGATCTGAAGTTTAATATCGAACTAAATAAAATACCGCGCGCAATCGTGACAGGAGAAAGAAAACCTACCAAACGGGAGGAACTACGTGTCGTGATGTCCATTTTTGATCCTTTGGGAATTCTTTCACCGTTCGCGTTAAAATCTAAAAGGATAATGCAAAAAATATGCTTGAGCGGTATACAGTGGGATGAGGTATTGCGCGATGAAGAATATACGGATTGGACAGATTGGCTCGGAAATCTCGAATTTTTAAAGCAATTTCATATTCCCCGCTGTTTAACGCCCATAAATTTTAATAACAAAAAGGCAGAATTACATATATTTTGTGACGCGAGTTCGACAGCCTTTGCGGCAGCCGCTTACCTACGGATAGAAACGAAAAATGAACCGATTCATGTTTCACTTATAATGGCAAAGAGTAGAATTGCACCATTGAAACCTACGACGATACCGCGCTTAGAGTTACAGGCAGCTTTACTCGGCGCTCGGTTAACGAAATTCATTTTAAGTGAATTAGAAATAAATATTCATCGTCGTATTTTGTGGACAGATTCGTCAATCGTTTTGTGCTGGATAAGAAATGAGCCGAGTTTGTATCAAATTTACGTCGCAAATCACCTCGGGGAAATAGCCGAGCTTACGCGGAGCTCAGAATGGCGATGGGTCCCATCAAAACAAACTCCCGCGGATAGTGCAACGCGATGTATTAATAATACTTGCATTACTAATCAATATCAATGGTTCTCGGGACCTGAATTTTTAAACGTCGAGGAATCGAAATGGCCGAAAGAAAAGGAGATAAATAAAAAAGATGCCTGTGAAATAAATAATATGGAAAAAAGAAACGTATATATGATAATTGCTAATAACACATTAGATTTTTCTCTTCCTCTAAAATTGTTAGGATGAAAAGGTTTTTTAATAATCGCACGACGAGTGAGAAAAGCGTTCGATCGTTGGAGGCATAAAGTAAATTCAAATACACCTGTACAAAACACACATTTAAACGAACAATATTGCATTAGAGTTATTCAGGGCCAATGTTTTCCGAAGGAAATAGAAGCCATATTAAATGGCGAAGATCTGCCGAAATCTAGCCAAATAAAGAGTTTAAGACTATATTTAGACGAAAATCAAATTTTAAGAGCGAATGGACGAGCAATATTAATATCGGAGAAAGAGTTTAATAATACCCCGATTATTTTAGACGGTAATCATGCGGCGAGCAAAAAATTAATCGCAGAATGTCATCGAAAATATTACCATGCGAGCAAAGAGACCGTGCTAAATGAAATCCGACAAAAATTTTATATTATCGGCCTTCGTAACGCACTAAAATCTTTGATAAGTAAATGTATCGTATGCCGTATACGTCGCGGTAAGCCGCAAAATCCGATAATGGCAGCATTACCCACTTGTCGTTTAGCAGCCAGACAAAAGCCCTTTACTTATTGCGGGATTGATTACTTTGGTCCCCTGAATATTAAAATTGGTCGCCGTTGAGAAAAAAGATGGGGCGTCCTGATGAGCTGCTTAACAACCCGCGTGATACATCTAGAGATAGCGAGCTCTCTAACATCAAGTTCAGCTATAATGGCCATCCAAAGATTGGCGGCAAGACGGGGTATGCCCCTTGTATTATATAGCGACAACGGCACTAATTTCAAGGGTGCAAGCAAAGAGATTAAGAACACAATTCAGCAAAGGTATGATAATGAAATGAACGGATTTACAATAAAAAATGGAATAGAATGGCGTTTCAATCCTCCAGACGCACCTCACATGGGTGGTGCGTGGGAAGAATTGATACGTTCGGTTAAAGTAGCGTTAAAAGCTGTGCTAAACGATCAGGTACCAACGGAAGAATTACTATATACTGTTATGACAGAAGTAGAGCATTCTGTCAATTCGCGACCCCTTACGCATGTCTCTCTTGACCCCAGAGATAATGAAGCTCTTACGCCCAATCATTTTTTGATCGGGTTATCGTCGGGAAATATGAAGCTAGGAAAATATGATTTGGAAAACATATGTCTAAAGAAACAATGGAAAATAGCTCAAGCTTACGCGGACGCGTTTTGGAAACGCTGGCTGCGAGAATACTTATCCACAATTACTTTGCGTAAAAAGTGGAATGAAAATAATGCAGCATTAGAAGTAGACGACATCGTATTAATCATAGATCTACAAGCTCCGCGAAATATTTGGACTAAAGGAGAAGTATTACGTAGAGATATTTTAAATATATTATTTGATAATTTTATATATATTTTTTAAATGGTTTAGTTCGTAAGTTTATATTCGTAAATGTTTTAGTTTGTAATTATATATATATATATATATATATATATATATATATATATATATATATATATATATATATATATATTAAGAAACGTTTAGAGTATTTAATTTAAAATTATCATAAATTCAATATATGTATTTATACCTTGTAGTTGTAAGATTTATCGTAATTCTGTTAAGTATTTATGTAGAGTTAAATTTAATAGTTTAAAGTATAATTGTAATCGGAAACTAATGCGATAAAAATAAAATCTTTAAATAACGTTTCTCGCATAATAATATATAGACTCGATATAGTATATATTTTAAATAAACAAAATACGTTCTCTGTATCGTCATAACGAGTCCCATATAGAAAAGGGAAATGTAAAGTGATCTCTCGGACTCTTAAACTTCAGACAAACCAGCTTCGCGTGCGTCAGTAATTCAGCGAATTATAATGATAAACTATTGTACAGCAGAGATTGGAAATTTACAGATATTCGTTTTAAAATAGTAAATAAAAATTTTCTTATTATAAGAATCAAACCTCCCAGCGTATTGTTCAATTACACTGTCCGAACCTGTCAAATACAAGTATCCGCGTGTCACCATAAATATTATATAATTAAAACATTCGTGAACATGTTCAACAGTAAATAAACTATTATTTAAAATAATAGTTTATTTACTTTAAAATTTTAAATGGCCTTTAAAATATCAAAATAATAATAAATAATATTTATAAAACAACTTTTTATCAAATAACTTTTATGAGAAAGTTCAAAACAATATATTTTGTGTGTTAAAGTACAGTACTATTTGATTTGTAAGATCTTTTTTTAAAAATTAGACTTTTAAAACATGTCATTTAGAATAAACAAAAATAGGAATATTGAAAGCAATTCCTATATTATGAAAATCCTTTTTTTTAATCCACCAATTATGATGAATAAAGAAATTAAAAACACATTAGATTAAATTTATAGAAATGAAAGGGTATTATGGACTATGGGAATTGTGTAGAAAAAGAAATAGTACGTAGATATGTACAGATTAAGAAAAGGCTTTATTTACGAAACGCGAGATTTGATTCATTAGAACCGGAATGAAACGGCAAAATACGATTTGTATGTGAATGAGGTAAAAGATACTTATTGAAAAAAGTTTTTACTCTAAAAGCTATGGATTTACTGCATCTTTTTTTCTAATTTGAAATGGCATGAACACAGATTTGATTAATAATTCGTTGAATTAATTGTGTGCTGCATGCATCATAGTAAGGTTATAGCTGTTTCTTATAATTTATTTTTAGATTGTTATTGTATTATACAGTTTATTATTTTATATTTAATATAATATTTTAGCATAAATAGCTGGCATACTATTATTGCAGAAACGATAACCGAACAAATGACAGTTCTCAAGTTGCAGTTCCTTATTGAAACATATGGTAGCATCCAAAATATATTGTTCTATTTGGTTTTCAGAGTTCTAAAATAGTAAATGTAATATAAATTGATATTATCATTATGCAAAAAGATTATATTTATATACCAGAGTGATGAAGCATGATAAACGTGGTTCAATGTTATACTCATATTTAATTAATTCATAAATATTATCCACTGAATAAGTCTCCCCTGGATATATCTTATATCTTTCGAGCAGACGTCCAATATTGTATATTTCCAAAAGTTCTAAAGATTTCTCAAAGTATGATTCTATAGTGCTCATGTTTTTAACATCTAGAATACAAGATCCATAAGAAGACCATTCATATTCCCAATAACTTCCATTAAATTTATCTTTCAGTAATTGAGGCCAGTGGAATGATAGACGCTCTCGCAGAGTTGAATTAATTAAAGAGGCAACATAACCTTCTTTAAATTGCACACAATTGGTGGGAGAACGACCATGACGTTTGTGTGGCCAGAATCCGCGTAAAATCCATCTATTTGGCGTAAATAATGCTCTTCTAGTCTGCTCGGAGAAACCGACTTTAGCGATTGTCTTTTTACTTGGATATACTGTTCGCAATTCATAAAAAGCAGCTACGGCTGATTTCTGAACTAAAATTAGCTGATCATAGTTACCCGCGATGCTGTAAATAAGTAAAATAGTTATAACCTTTTATGAAGCGAAAGTATTTTTAAATCAAGAAGAAATCGATGGATTTAATGCTCCTCTGCTTAAGAATTAGCCTTTACTTTTGGTTATTAGTTAAACATTAATAATAATAATACATATTGAACCAAATTTATGTATATTTTTTCTAAAATTATTGACGAATAATTGTGAATGTAAAATGCTAATTGTTTTTTGTTTGGCTCGAAGTTAACATTTCCTTTTTAGATTTTCAAGATACTGGTTTATCATAAGACAATTTACTCTTATTTACTATTTTTTGTACCGATTTTTGAGTCAAATATAGGATAGTATTTTATCTTTTATGTAAATGTTTCTTTTAATCTTTAAGCTGTTCATGGCTTTAGATTGATTAGAAGTCATATTTAGTATCTGCAAAAATGTCTGTACTTACACATTCTAAATCAAGTATTAATAGCATTAATATTATGTATTTGATAGTATGTAGTCAATTAATGAAACAGTAATTAATATATTTAAAAAATTAATACTAAATTGTCGTTTCACAACTACTTTATAGTAAGCTTTTATACTTCGATAAAATTTTAAATATCATATGAAAAATTTTTTGATAAAAACAAAATTAAAAATTCAACATAACTTTAACGCATTGTATCGAATGTAATCATTTACAAAGTAAAATACCACATCACCTCGCATCGTATTTTGCAACTTTCGGATCAAATTTTAGATTAGCACAAATTAAAATGGAATCAATTATTTTAGTTTGGAGGTAATTACCTCGCTGAACAGAGTTTTGGCATCATTATTACTTTCGAATGCACTCATCGAGAACAATATACTTCATTTTATGACGGTGGCCGTCTGGCAGTGTGTATTTGCTTACGGCAGACTTTATTTACCTCCTCGCGTCGTATTTTGCAACTTTCGCCCCGAAGTTTTGTTTTGCATAAATTCTATCCTGATTTTTTTTTCTCTTGGCAACATCTAATTTACTTAATAGTATTTTGTCATCCACAATGTTTCAAAACTATTTCATTGAGCAAAATCATTTTTGTAATATGGTAGTCAATTTTTTCTCCGACATCCCCTTAAGAGTGCTCCATACCGCGATCCCAGCGCCACGATGAACTATTAAAACGGAAATGAAAATGTGTAAATCGTAGATTTCGTTTTGCCTCCTCATTTTACGTTTTACAATGTTGAAACAAATTTTATACGAATCTTTGAAAAATTCTATAATTGGGGGTATCCCTTACTGCTTTCATAATATGTTTCAAAGTTACTTTAAAAAAATAAGAAAATGTTTATCTAACTGTCGTCTGCACTATAGACATCGCCGCTTTGCAGTAACATTAAATAACAACAAATATTATAAATTTTATACGTATAGTACAGATCAAACTTGGATAGCCCCGGATGTAGAATTGAATAATGAATCGAATGAACTTTGCTTCATCTTTCTATTCATAGAATTGAGGGAGTAAAACGAAATATAAGATTTTATTATGGTTATAATGCAAGTTGTCAATTCTGTAGATAAAAAAGTGAGAAGTTTAATTTCTGATTTTTTGACTAGGTGGCGCTGAAGAAAATTTTCAATGCCATACAAATCAAATAAAGAATGATGAAGCCTGGTGCAGAAAATATATATATATATATATATATGCAAATAAATTCACACATGCATATATACATGCATGCACACACATTGCAAACATAGTAACGTAATACGGAAATTTGAAATTACAGGGAGGTGCGAGATGTACGAGCTTGAGCCAATAAATATATATAAAAATATAATAGGAAAGTAATTGTTCTTTTCCTAACCTAAAGTATATATAATATTTATGTAGGCAAAAATGTTATTATTGCCTACGCAGATTTAATATTTATATACATCCTAAAAAATTTTTATAATCGTTTTTTATGACAACTAAAGCACTTTAATTCCCAAAATTTCAAACAATTTTATTTTTTTTGCAGGATAGTCTTTTAGCTACGATTAAAACTCATAATTTTAGGAGGAAATGAGAGTCTTGAGTATTCACAACGTGTAATTGATGCATTTGAGTTATTACTTCGATATGTACTCCTATTATATAAAACGGATAAGAAAAAGTAACGTGAAAAGAATATATAATTTTTAATTCAAATGTAAAATATCATAACACCATCTTTATTTTGGAATGTAGAAGAGTATGATTGTGTATTTATAGTACTGAATTTTGTGTAAGGAGTAAGTACAACTCCTAAATTAATATATTATATTATAAATATTTAAATATATAGTTATCTATATACAGCAATTTTTAAATTTATTCTTATATTACACATCATTATACAGTGACTGGCACTTTGTATAATTTATACAATTTATATAATAAACAGCTTTTATAGAAACTTTTTTAAGAAAACTGTTACAGATTCAAATATTAAAATAATTTTTAATGAAGTAACACTATTTGACAATAGCACTTATATATTAGAAATTACTATCTTTTTCAATAAGTATCTTTTCAATAGTTTCATTACTATCTATTCAATAGGTAATTATAAAAATTTTATTTTAAAATATATTCTTGTACGGCTAAAGTTTTCTTTAGTATTTCATACATTGTAATTTTGTGGAATAAATATGTCAGATTAAATAAAGTCAATATGTCAAAATACAAAAATTATACATATATTCCCGCCAAAAATATCACGATATATAATACAGAAATATTTTTTGTAAAAACATATATATATATATATATATATATATATATATATATATATATATATATATATTGTTTTTCAATAATTATAATGTAGAATATAATATGCCATTATATTTAGAAGCTGTACTTGCTCTCTATGTACAAACCAATCCTATTAAATATACAATCATACTGTTCTGCTTACTTTTCCAGAAGATGGTGATTTTATATTTTTCATTTAAAGTAAAAATTATATATTCTTTCCACTCTAATTTTTCACTTTTTTGCATATTGGACACCTTGCAACTAAAATAATAGTTATCTTTGTTGCATTAACATCAGATTATATCTATAATATTAATATTATCACTTACGAACAATCAAACCGCCCCTTCAAAACTCTAATTTATCATTATTTTTATAATTATTTATACTTTAAATGACCCTTTAAAATTAAAAATAAAGAAGGCCATACGTATTATACGATTTGTTTAATTATTAATACGTAATAAATTAATATGTTTGTACTATTACCTTATTTTTATTTTCTTTACATATAAGAATCTTATTATATAAATATAAATACTTCATACCCTCGTGTTCCACTCTGGGGAAGGAGAGATGAAGCAAATTGTCTTTTGGGAATCTTTACATTTTTGATAAATTTATTTAATAATTTTTTTCTTCAAAAATAGCACCTTAAATTATAGGTTTTTGTCTATCACTTGCACATTGAAATTTAAAATAACTGAACTTATTTGAATTTTGGGTGCCCGTCATGTCTCGTCTGTATATAACCGTTTGTCTCTAGTTTTTTAATGAAATATATACTGATATAAATTATATATATATGCCATTAATAATTAATAATTTCTATTGAATTATTGTTTACATATTTATTTAATTAGTCATTAAATTACAATTATTATTGAAATAAAATTTTAATTAGCTATTATTTTTAATTCATAAAAAGTTAAATATGGAGATAATTAACACTTTAGGAGAGAAAAGAATAATCCATCAGAATACATGACCAAGAATTGTATCAAGACCCATCTCCATTCATCAGGTAATCGTTATGTTGATACCTGAATTATATATATATATATATATAAGAGGTTGGGTCGACTCTATTCGGATTTGTGGTTCATTCGTTTAGAAAATCGTAAACACTCGCATGCTGTCTATCAAATCGTATACAATGCGATGTTGCCACTACTTTTTACACGATTTTGGAAACAGTGTTGAAGAAATTGATAGAATACACCAGCTGCCAGCTCAATGATACGATTTGCGCAAACGTGGACCGTGATGCCCGTAATACAGTTATTGACCATATACTCAAATACATGATTCCTTTATCTGATCATTACAGTTTTAGTATGACAAAGTAATTCATCAACACAAGCTATTGTATTAAATAAAAATAATCATTAATTAAATTTTCATTTAATTGAAAATAATACCTTATTAATATATATATATATATATATATATATATATATATATATATACATTTATTGATAAAAATTAAAAAGTAACTATAAATTATTACAAGTTAATTAAAAAATATCTCAACCCTGAGATATGTATACATAAGGGTATATATATATATATATATATATATATATATATATATATATTTTTTTTAATGTGGATTCATAAATATTTTTATCGGTCTTACAGCCTTTATACAATAAAATATTATACTAATAGAATGACAGTCAGACTCTCCTAGTTTATAGTAACCCCCATAAAATTGAAAATACAAATTACTAATAACACATAAAATAAAAAATCAATTAAATTAAAAATTAAAAATTAAAAATAATACAAATAAAGTAATCTATATTCTATGTTAATAAAGGAGAATCTGATTTCCCTCACCAGCTTAAATTTAAATTTATGTTCCTCGAAAAAGTCCTATTTTCGTAACATAGATGGGGGCTACGCTGTGATTTTATCACCAAGCCACGTAGAACCTAAACTTGCGAATGTATCTTTTTATAAAATGTTCTATATCATATTTAATTTTAAATAAATGAAATATACAAATTGGTTTTTAAACGTAGTATTTTTATTATTTATAGTTATTGTATCATTTTCGTATTGTAATTAAATTTTTGGTCATTCTTACTGTTGCAGGTTGAAATTTTAATTGCAATATTTATTGTAAAAACTAAGTAAGAAAAAATGATAATAAAAAATCAACTACGACTCTTAAAATATTAATACAAAGATCTTATTTAACCTATAATTAAAAAAATAACAATAATTAAGCATAAATAAATTTAAAAAATGTTAAAAACCTATTTTTAAAAAAATGGTTAACAAATTTAATTAAACGGTAAAAAAGAAATAACAGAGAAAAATTTAACTAAAAGTTAAAACATAAAACTATCGCCAGAAAATATTAAATATGAAAAATATTAAAATATAAAATATAAACAAATTATGCTCCAATGAGCAAAAACATCCGACTAAGTTTAGGTAATCTGGAGGTATCCCCGCTAAAAGGATCGATTCAATTTCAGGTAACATTATATCATATTATGTTGCAAAATTCAGAAGGGATTTTATATAAGACCTATATATATATCTATATTTGGAGCACTGCATCAGACAAATGACACAATCTTTATTCGAATTGGCTTTTTAAATTTTTTAATATAAATCGATAAAAACAATTGAAATTTGTTTTCAAATATTATATAATTTTTATTAATTTATTATTTTCTAAAATACGCTTATTTAGAATAAGTAATTTAAAAATAATTTAATACAATAAATAAAATAATCTATTTTAGATAAATATCAAATAATGATTTAATTATTTTTTTAAATTACATAATTTTATATTAAGAATAGTCTAGAGTGTCATTATGTTCCATATAATTAGTATTTTTATATTCTTTACCCGATAGAATCAAGTACGGTTCTGTCAAATTATAGATTACCATTCCAATTTTAGATTAAAAATACAGATTTATAAGATAAAATTGTAAAAAAAAATAATACAATAAAAATGTAATTGTAAAGAAAAAAGTGCACGGCAATCCTGACAAATTCAAATTTATTTAGATAATACGCAAAGCTATAAAAATTTGATATTTTTATTTACTACTTTCATATTATAGCATTGCAATAACAAAACTAATATTTTATACATAAAGCCAATAAAATGAAAATATTGAATTTCTTTATATCTAAAAATTATACGTGTAAAGAATGTCAACTTGGTTTTCTATAAAATGACGAAGAAAAATTCCTTAGATTACATTCCTGGTACTAAAAAATAATTCCAAATTTAAGTGTAGAAAAAAGGAGTTATAATGGCTTATTTATTGCGCAAGAATAGATTAAAAGTAAAATTTTACAGGAATACTAAAAAATTAGAAACAAATCAAAGAATGACCAACAAAAGCTGAAAAAATACTTTCAAAACTTTCAGAACAGAATCGAAAATTAGCGTTATACATCACCTCGTAGGCATCTAATAATTTTGAGTAGGCTGAAATCTAGTCACTACGAACTAAAAATAATTGAACTATTATGGTTATAAAATAGACAAATCTTAGAATGAAAAATTTCAACATTGTTATAGTAAAATTAAGAAAAAGGTATAAGCTAGGTACTTTTATTTCTGTCTAGTAAATAATAATTTTATTTCAAATGCAAGTTTTAATTACTATACTGCAAGAAATTAATATTTATAGAATAATAATTTATTATGTTATTTGTTTAATAAAAAATAATTTAATAGAATACATAAACTAACAGTTTGAAAGAATTATAAAATAATAAAGTCTATTGTGTATTGGATTTTGTCATCCCAAAAAATAAGTATAATAATTAATTTTACAATTGTTGACCTTAAACAGACAATTTTGTATATCTAAATTTTCGAAAAAAAAATTAATTTGAAAATATTATTCGCTGTTATCTTTATACTTATTTCAATATTCATAATTAAGAGACCCCATTCTATTCATTAATGAAATAATTAATATCATTTAATTTTTTATCATTTTTTTTTTGTAACATTCCATAAACCAAAGTTTCGTATAAAATTGTGTAAATCATTGGCAAACAAGTTTTGATATAAACTCAATATGAAGTTACTATATATATATATTAATCGTTTGCGACCACCACGGCCCTTGACATTTTTGAGTAAGTAATTAGGTTAGAAATTAAGAGTATGGAGATTATATATGTTAATGTGTGTGTAGATACGCATACATATATGCGTATTTCAATCAAACGCTGGATGTCGAGCTGATGTTTCTTTATTACTGCTCGTCTCCTAGTATCCTTATCTTCTACACTTAAATATACTATATATATATGCATGCATAAATTAATGAATATTTCCATCAGTGTTACAGTCCAATATAAATTAAAATTAATACATAATAATATCAATACATATACATATCAAAATTAATACACATATATATGCATATCTCTCTCTCTCTCTCTCTCTCTCTCTCTCTATCTCTCTCTCTCTCTCTCTCTCTCTCTCTCTCTCTCTCTCTCTCTCTCTCTGTGCGTTTGTGTGTAAATTTATATATATATATATATATATATATATATATATATATATATATATATATATATATATATATATATAATAAACTTCTTGTGACAAATTATCAACTACTCCGCTACTTATTTCATAAGAATATTATAAAATATAAATTTTGTATGGATCATTTATAATTTACATATTTAACTTGGGCTACTACGGCCTCTGATTAATACTAGAACAATCGATAAAACAGAACAGCATTTTTTGTACACTTCGAAGTTCCGTAAACTTCCACAGTATATTAAAAATCAGGCGCTTCAATCGATTTTAACTTCCGTCAGAGGTATGGAGCACTCTTAAGAGTGCTCCATACCGCGATCCCAGCGCCACGATGAACTATTCAAACGGAAATGAAAATGTGTAAATCGTAGTTTTCGTTTTGCGTCCTCATTTTACGTTTTACAATGTTGAAACAAATTTTATACGAATCTTTGAAAAATTCTACAACTGGGGGTGTCCCTTATTGCTTTAATTATATGTTTCAAAGTTCGTTTAAAAAAATAAGAAAATGTTTACCTAACTGTCGTCTGCACTATAGACCTCGCCGCTTTGCAGTAACATCAAATAACAACAAATATTATAAATTTTATACGTATAGTACAGATAAAACTTGGATAGCCCCGGATGTAGAATTGAATAATGAATCGAATGAACTTTGTTTCATCTTTCTATTCATAGAATTGAGGGAGTAAAACGAAATATAAGATTTTATTACGGTTATAATGCAAGTTGTCAATTCTGTAGATAAAAAAGTGAGAACTTTAATTTCTGATTTTTTGAATAGGTGGCGCTGAAGAAAATATTCAATGCCGTACAAATCAAATAAAGAATTATGAAGCCTGGTGCAGAAATATATATATATATATATATATATATATATATATATATATATATATGCACATAAATACACACATGTATACATCCATGCATGCAAATACATTGCAAACATAGTAATGTGATTCGGAAATTTCAGATTACAGAGAGGTGCGAGATATGCAAGCTTGAGCCAATAAATATATATGAAAATATAATAGGAAAGTAATTGTTCTTTTCCTAACCTAAAGTATATATAATATTTATCTAGGCAAAAATGTTATGATTGCCTACGCAGATTTAATATTTATATACATCCTAACAATTTTTTATTAAATAAATCGTTTCTTATGACAACTAAAGCTCATAAGAAATTCCCAAAATTTCAAAAATGTTTATTTTTTTTACAGGATAGTCTTTTAGCTACAATAAAAACTCATAATTTTAGGAGGAAATGAGTTTTGAGTGTTCACAGCGTGTAATTGATGCATTTGAGTTATTACTTCGATATCCACCCCTATTAGATAAAACGAATAAGAAAAAGTAACATGAAAAGAATATATAATTTTTAATTCAAATGTAAAATATCATAAAACCATCATTATTTTGGAATGTAGAAGTGTATGATTGTATATTTATAGTACTGAATTTTGTATAAGGAGTAAGTACAGCTCCTAAATTAATATATTATATTATAAATATTTAAATATATAGTTATTTATATAAAGCAATTTTTTAATTTAATCTTATATTACACATCATTATACTGTTATTGGCACTTTGTATAATTTATACAATTATGTAATAACAGCTTTTATAGAAACTTTTTGTAAGAAAACTGTTACAAATTTAAATATTAAAATAATTTTTAATGAAGTAACACTATTATAAAAAAGACTATTATACAAAATATAAAAAATATATTTTTCAGATCCGATATAAAAAATGGACACAATTTTTTTAATGAATAATAAGACTATTTGTATCATTGTGGCTAATATTAACGGATATATACATGTATTACGTTATATACGTATACAAAATTATAAAAAGAATATTTAACACAACAGGTATTTTTCTAAAAATTTGATAAATTGATACATTTTGACAATAGCACTTATATATTAGAAATTACTATCTTTTTCAATAAGTATTTTTTCAATAGTTTCATTACTATCTATTCAATGGGTAATTATAAAAATTTTATTTTAAAATATATTCTTGTATGGTTAAAGTTTCCTTTAGTATTTCATACATTGTAATTTTTTGGAATAAATATGTCAGATTAAATAAAGTCAATATGCAAAATACAAAAATTATACATATATTGCAGCCAAAAATATCACGATGTATAATATAGAAATATTTTTTGTAAAAACATATATATATATATGTATATTACACTTGCTCCCTATGTAAAATAATTATAAATATAATAGAAACTGGTGAATACTTTTCATTTAAAGTAAAAATTATATATTCTTCCCACTCTAATTTTTCATTATTTTGTATACCTAACATGCTATCTTGATTGCATTAACATCGATTATATCTATAATATTAATATTATTACCGAACAATGAAACCGCCCCCTTCAAAACTTTAATTTATCATTATTTTTTTCATGATTATTTATATATACTTTAAATGGTCCTTTAAAATTAAAAATAAAGAAGGCCATACGTATTATGCGATTTGTGTATTTATTAATACGTAATAAATGAATATGTTTGTACTATTACCTTATTTTTATTTTCTTTACATCTAAGAATCTTATTATATAAATATAAATACTTCATACCTTCGCGCCTTACTCTGAGGACGGGGAGATGAAGCTAATTGTCTTTTGGGAGGCTTTACGTTTTTAATGAATTTATTTAATAATTTTTTTCTTCAAAAATAGCATCTTAAATTATAGGTTTTTGTCTATCACTTGCACATTGAAATATAATATAACTGAACTTATTTGTATTTTGGCTGCCCGTCATGTCTCGTCTGTATATAACCGTTTGTCTGTAATTTTTTTATGAAATATATACTGATCTAAATTATATATATATATATTAATTTGCCATTAATAATTAATAATTTCTATTGAATTATTGTTTACATGTTTATTTAAGTAATCATTAAATTACAATTATTATTGAAATAAAATTTTAATTTTCTATTATTTTTAATTCATAAAAAGTTAAATCTGGAGATAATTAACATTATAGAAGAGAAAAGAATAATCCATCAGAATGATGACCAAGAATTGTATCAAGACCTATCTCCATTCATCAGGTAATCATTATGTTGATACCTGCATTATATATATATATATATATATATATATATATATATATATATATATATATATATATATATATTTGATTATCGGATCAGCTGTACGACATTTTTCGAGAGGTTGGGTCGACTCTGTTCGGATTTGTGTTTCATTCGTTTAGAAAATCGTAAACACTCGCATGCTGTCATCAAATCGTATACAATGCGATGTTGCCACTACTTTTTACATGATTTTGGAAACAGTGTTGAACGAATTGATAGAATACACCAGCTGCCAGCGCAATGATACGATTTGCGCGACCGTGGACCGTGATACCCGTAATGCAGTTATTGACCACATATTCAAATACATGATTCTATGATCATTACAGTTTTAGTATGATAAAATAATTCATCAACACAAACTATTGTATTAATTAAAAATAATGATTAATTCAATTTTCATTTAATTGAAAATTGAAAATAATACCTTATTAATTATATATATCGATAAAAATTAAAAGTAATTATAAATTATTACAAGTTAATTAAAAAATATCTCAACCCTGAGATATGTATATCTAAGGATATATATATATATATATATATATATATATATATATATATATATATATATATATTTGGAACACTGCATCAGACAAATGACACAATCTTTATTCGAATTTGTTTTTTAAATTTTGTAATATAAATCGATAAAAACAATTGAAATTTGTTTTCAAATATTATATAATTTTTATTAATTTATTATTTTCCAAAATACGCTTATTTAGAATAAGTAATTTAAAAATAATTTAATACAATAAACAAAATAATCTGTTTTAGATAAATATCAAATAATGATTTAATTATTTTTTTAAATTGCATAATTTTATATTAAGAATAGTCTAAAGTGCCATTATGTTCCGTATAATTAGTATTTTTATATTCTTTACCCGCTGGAATCAAGTACGGTTCTGTTCGACACAAATTATAGATTACCATTCGAATTTTAGATTATAAAAATTTTAGATTATAAATACAGATTTATAAAATAAAATTGTAAAAAAAAATAATACAATAAAAATGTAATTGTGAATAAAAAAGTGCACGGCAATCCTGACAAATTCAAATTTATTTAGATACTACGCAAAACTATCAAAATTTAATATTTTTATTTACTACTTACATATTATAGCATTGGAATAACAAAACTAATATTTTATACATAAAGCCAATAAAATGAAAATATTAAATTTCTTTATATCTAATAATTATACGTGTAAAGAATGTCAACTTGGTTTTTTATAAAATGATGAAGAAAAATGCCTTAGACTACATTCCTGGTACTAAAAAATAATTCCCAATTTAAGTGCAGAAAAAAAAGGAGTTATAATGACTAATTTATTGCGCAAGAATAGATTAAAAGTAGAATTTCACAGGAATATTGAAAAATTAGAAACAAATCAAAGTAAGACCAACAAAAGCTGAAATAATACTTTCAAAACTTTCAGAACAGAATCGAAAATTAGCGTTATACATCACCTCGTAGACATCTAATAATTTTGAATAAAATTAATATTTATAGAATAATAAGTTATTATGTTATTTGTTAAATAAAAAATAATTTAATACAATACATAAACTCATAGCTTGAAAGAATTATAAAATAATAAAGTCTATTGTGTATTGGATTTTGTCATCTTAAAAATTAAGTATAATAATTAATTTTACAATTGTTTACCTTAAACAGACAATATTGTATATCTAAATTTTCGCAAAAAAAATTAATTTGGAAATATTATTCGCTGTTATCTTTATACTTATTTTAATATTCGTAATTAAGAGATCCCATTCTATTCATTAATGAAATAATTAATATCATTATTTTTTATCATTTTTTTTTGTAACATTCTATAAACCAAAGTTTCGTATAAAATTGTGTAAATCATTGCTAAACAAGTTTTGATATAAACTCAATATGAAGTTACTAATATATATATATATATATATATATATATATATATATATATATATATATATATATATGAATCGTTTGCGACCACCACGGCCCTTGACATTTTGAGTAAATAATTTGGTTAGAAATTAGGAGTATGGAGATTATATATGTTTGTGTGTGTAGATACGCATGCATATATACGTATTTCAATCAAACGCTGGATGTCAAGCTGATGCTTCTTTATTGCTGCTCGTCTCCTAGTATCCCGCTCCGCTTTCTTCTATACTTAAATATACTATATATATATATATATATATATATATATATATATATATATATATATATATATATAATAAATTAATAAATATTTCCATCAGTCTTACAGTCCAATATAAATTAAAATTAATACATAATAATATCAATACATATCCATATCTCCCACTTTCTCTTTCTCTCTCTCTCTCTCTCCTCTCCTCCTCTCTCTCTCTCTCTCTCTCTCTCTCTCTCTCTCTCTCTCTCTCTCTCTCTCTCTCTCTGTGCGTGCGTGTGTAAATTTATATATATATATATATATATATATATATATATATATATATATATATATATATATATTATAAACTTCTTGTGACAAATGATCATCTACTTCGCTACATATTTCATAAGAATATTATAAAATATAAATTTTGTATAGATCCTTTATAATTTACATATTTAACTTGGGCTACTATGGCCCTGATTAATACTAGAACAATCGATAAAACAGAACAGCATTTTTTGTACACTTCAAGTTCCGTAAACTTCCACAGTATATTAAAAATCAGGCGCTTCAATCGATTTTAACTTCCGTCAGAGGTATGGAGCACTCTTAATGTTAGTGTGCATAATTGGAGATGCGTGGTATTTTCTCTAAAGCTAAATTCATCAATGTCCAACAGGAATTCTTCGTAAAAGTAAGAAAAATAGTTAAAAAACTATTTCTTTATAAACTATAGTTATTTTGATCAGTTACTTAAACTATTTATGATTTTGAGTATTTTTTTATTTCTGAAATTAAAGACACGTGTTATCAAAATAAATTTTAGGATTCATTTTTCTTTAAACTAGCCATATTCTATCATAATATTATCCTATTGAACATTTTATATTAAACTTTTTATTATATGAATATATATTGACATTAGAATTATGAAATGTATTATTTGAAGTTTATTTTAAAATGAGCTTTTGTTAATGTAAGAACAGGTAGTAATCTTTAATAAATTTCGTCTGCATCATTTTTAGGTATAACGAAAGTTTAACTCCATCTTTGATCTTGCAAATTATGAACTTTAGTTTTCAAATTGTATGGAACGCTATTGAATTTTCTTGTAATAGAAGAAATGCCCGATTTTAATGACACTGTATTAGAAACGCAATTGCGTCGTTTCCTTTATATTGGTAAAGAAACACCTGAATATCAACCTGGAAATTGGTTTGTGCATAATTATTACTTGGCGAAGAACATTCCATCTATTGATGAATTAGCTTTAAACCCTTTGAAATGTGAAGTTATTATTTCATCGATTATTGAGGTAAAAAATAACATTGATATATTTCAATTTTTTTTAAATAGCTGGGTACAATGTAATAAAAAATAAATCAAAAATATTAAATAGATTTAAAAAAATTAAGTAATGTATATTTTGCAGGCTAAAAATAAACAATTAGTACAGAATTCAGAAACTTTAGTTTTTGCCCTTGCTGTATGTGCTCAACAGAATAAAAATGAAAATTTACGAAGAAAAGCATATGAAAATGTAAAAGAAATTTGCGAATCACCAGAACATTTCATTCTTTTTAATAAATTTTGTTCTCAAATCAGCAAACAAAAAGATTCTCCAACAAATGGTTGGGGCCATGGATGGAGAAAAGCTGTCAAAAATTGGTACCTCTCTAAAACACCAATGGAGCTTGCTAAAATTGTTACTCAGTATAAAAGTAGGTATGGTTGGAAACATAAAGATATTATTAAATTAGCCCATATCACTTCGCCTGAAGAAGGTAATGTTTAAATTTAAGTCATTTTATATCTAAAGTCTGTACATCAAAGCATAAATTATTCTGCTTTTAGAGAAAAAAATAATATTCAAATACATATTATTTGGTTTGAAAAAAATAACAAATGGTATCACTGAACGTACTGAATCAGTTAAAGAAATAATAAACTATTTTAAAGAAATTGAGGATTTCAAAAACTGTGAAGATGAACTCATAACAGCTTCATTAATTGATTCATTAAATCTGTGTTTGGATCATGTACCTGGACATATGTTAAAATCCGAAGAAGTAATTAAATAGGGAATAAATTTAATCATTTATTAGTTAAATTAAGTACTTTAAAATCCTCTTATGTTTATTTTAAGGTATGGCGTATACTGGTATTTACAATGAGTTTAACTAATCTACTAATAAATCTTCAACGAATTCATAATTTAGGATTTTTAAAGCCCAATGGAGCAATGGTTTCAATAATTATAGATTGTATAAATGAACATAATGTAACTAATGAAAAGATTCACCCAGCTGTACTTCTAATTGTTATTAGAAATTATGAAAATTCTGGAAAGTATGTATTTTCTTATTTATTTTTATAATATATAAAATTTTATACTAATAAAAACTTAACTTAATTTCATTATTTTGTGCAGACCGTTATCATTTGAAAAGAGGAAAATTAAAGATCAGGCAAATAAACCATTACCACCACCTCCGCAACCTAATAAAAAAATTATTGATGTTTTGAATAAAATGTTTACTTTTTCGTTTTCAGTAAGTTTCGTTTATCATATTCTTTTAGCTTCTTTATATGCATTTTTGCTGAAAATATACATTTAGTTTTTGAATATGTGATGTGAATGTGAAAGTGAATAAATGTCTATTATTCAGAAGTTTTATAGGTGCTAAATGTCCAGTTGTATGCATTCGAACGTTAAGTTTTTTATGATGCACTTCATAGATAGCATGTTTTAAATTAAACTAAACATCAATCAAATACATTAGTTATAAAGAATAAGATTACGAAAATATTTTGACTAATGAAAAAATAATAATAAAGGAACACTTTACACAATCAAAGCTTTCTTTAAAGCACTGTAGATAAATTTAATTTAAAAAAGTATACATATAAGAATATCAATTCAGCAGCCAAAAAGTTTACGCTAGTAGGATTTGTAATCCAGTATGTATATGAAAAAATAGTCCGTGCAATAAATTCAATAGAATTGCTAAAATAGGGCTAATTTAATAACATGATTCATAATCAGAGTGAGTACTCTGAAATATAATAAGTAACCGCACGAGTTACACAATTTACTAAATAGTACTTTAATAAGAAAATTTATTATATTCATATTTCATATTACAAATAAATTGTTTGTCAATACATGATAATGTTTTATAAAATAAGTATCAAACTCTAAGCATTTTAAATTTTAAAGTCTTCTTTTTGCGGATGATTATAGCCTAAATATTAAATAAAATAACAATTTTAAATATACTGAGGATTAAAAAAATTAAATTAAATTTGCCTAACCTGATAAATCTTTTGTTTGGTAGATAATGTTTTGAAATAATTTATCTTTAGTAAAATGATTTTCTTTAATCTTACTATTGTTTATTTCAAATACTTATTTTGTTTAAAAAGAAATAATAAAAATTAATTTTAATCACTTAATAATATTTATTTAAAGCAGTATTTAAACGATTTATTAATAATTCACATAAAATTTGACTAAAAAGTTTTTATAATAATTATATAAGACATAATTTATAATACTTATATTCAATATTATAAATTATTGATAATTTTTTTTATCTATTACCTGAATATTTTTTTAAATTTAAATACATTTATAAAAAGACTATTTAGACACATAAAAATTTAATAATAACTTGTTAAATGTATATTTATTGAAACTTTATTGTTTAATTTTAGAATTTACAATCCACAAATGTTCATTATATGATTACTCTTAATATGAACAAATCTATGGCTGAGACTGGCTGTTGGCAATGTGGAAATGTTAATGCAGTTGAGGCTGGTTGTTTGATTGCTCTATCACTTCTTCGCGCAGAGAAGGATGTTACAGTAGCAGTTTTTACGAACAACGGGATTCAATGTATTGAAGTAGATATGAATTCAACACTTACACAAATGATAAAAAAATTAGAATTTACGGTTGTCGATAGGATTGATTTAAGCAAACCCATGGCTTGGGCTGCTCAAGAGAATAAAATAATTGATGTTTTCATCAATATCGTCGATCAAATCAGTGAGAAATCAGATTCTTCAGAAGAGGGCATTAAATCATACAGAGCAAAAATGAATCTGCCAAATGCAAAGTAATACTATTGTTGATTAAGTAAAAGATTAATAGCTAAAAAATTCTATATTCTTCTAACAAATTTTAATAATTAATATATTTAAATTTTTATTTGATATTTTTTATATTTTTATAATTTGACTATTTTATTAACTATTCTAAATTTGTATATAAAATAGTGTTTAACTCATTTAAGAATTAGATTATGCTAAATTGATTACTTTTTTCTAAATAATGGAAACTTTTTGCTCTCCCATAAGTTTTACCGATTTTGCTATTGATGAATGTGAAAATAATAATGAATGCAAAAGCAAATTTAAATTTCTTTATTTTCTTATTTATAGGTTGGTGAATTGTGCCATGTGTGCCTCATCGACATATAGCAAAGAAGTTTACGATAAAAATGTTCTATCAATATGTGGATTTGATGAAAAGGTACCTAAAATCATTGAAGCTTTTGCGCGATCTTACTTTTAAGAAAAAAATTGCCGAAAAAAACTTTTACATTTCAGATGTTGTAAAAGTTTATATTTTACTTTCAATTTTATGTATTAAATTTTTTTTTTAATTTTTAATATAATAATGGAAACTCAAGCGCATCTTAAGTATTAAAAACAGAAAATCGAAAAGGGCTTTAAAAAAGTTATTTGATTTTAAAGTTTAAAAACGTATATGAATTAAAAAAAAATTTACTATTTTAATTATATGTAATAGTTTATATTACGTATATTTAAATAGCGAAAGCGAGACAATAAATTGGCACTTAAAATATTTTCAAAAAGAGAGTTATTGTAATATTAACATTTTGTTCGGCAAATAAGAATGAAACAAAAAGTATAGATATTAGTAATTTAATACTTATCTTAAAAAATCATAAATTATTAAAGAAAATCTATAAATTGATTTTTCACCTATTACAATTAAAAAACTCGCATAGTACTTTAAGTAATATTCTTAAAAACGGGAATAGACATGTGTAAATATGTCATATCAGGGCTATATCAAATTATATATCAACATAATTGAATAGTTTTACATTGCTATTAAAAATCATACTCAAGGAGAATACTTGCATGTTCATTAACATATAATGTTAATAGTAAGCTGTGTACGGGTTACATCAAGGTTTTTGTTATTGAGCTGTCTGATACATTTTTATTTTTTAATTTTTATATTAATTAGTTTATCAATGTTAAGTGCATCTTAACAGTCCTAATCTGTGTATATAAAAAATTAAAGTCAAGTTTTTAAATTTGTTTTTTAATAATTTAAAAGAAACCACTTATATAACACAAACTTGAAGCGCATTGAATTTTTTCTTGTAGCTTATATGTTAAAAAAATTAATATCCACTTAGCTGGCAAGTTAATAGTTTTAAGACTGGATACTAGATAATTAGAACATATTAAAAATACTTTATGGTGCATTTTTCAATATAATAAAAAGAAAGATAAAGAAAAGAATATGAAAATAAGACTAAAATAATAAGTTTGTATCATTTTATATTTTATTTATTTTTCTGCAATGATACAAATAGCAGATATAAAACTTATTTTAAATTCACTACAAAAATATCAGATTCAAAACTAAAAAACTTTATTAGAAAACACATTTACAGACTGTCGCGCCTCTGCTGTTATAGAAGAAAAAAGTAATGGGTAAAACTAAAAAATATGGGAATGAAAGTTTTTGATGACTTATAGAAAAGTACTATGGTTATAGAAGGTCAGAAAAAAAATTTTCCCACTGTGATATGCATTTAGCCCCAAAGAGTATAGACGTACATTAGCATAATTTATTATTATATCTTCATATTTGCCATATCCAAAGTGAAGGAAAACGAGAAATAAACTAATTACGCTACTGATAGAATACTGTGATACAAGAATACAACGTTTATATTATTCAAAATAAAAAATGAATGAAAAAATGAATGGCTAAGTTAAACCTTTAAATAGACAGAGGTGCTAAAGTCTGCTTAAATTGTTGATCAGTCATAACACGTTTCAATTAACGTACCAATTTTATTGAGATGTAAAAATTAAACAAAAAAAAATCTAAATGATATCCAATATCCAGAATATCATAGATAAATAGTGGATATATTGTAAATTCGAGTCTCGTATATTTACTGGTGTGTTTCGAATGTAGAGTTCTAAAATTTGAATAATAAATTGAATCTTTGAGCATAGTCAAACTGATCTGTTATTTGTAATGTTCGTAAAAAATAAATTAACAACTTCTATTCTGTACTTTATGTTATTCTACATAAAGAATATAAAATGTAGTTTTAAATTTTTATTTTTTAGAAATAAATTTGTTACATACTTCTCCTGTGATCTAATATTTTATGATTGCGCAAAAGATAATTTTTGTTACAGTTTTATATCTTATTACGTATTTTTAACTTTTACATGAACATGATCAGTCTCATTTTGTCTCAAAAAGAACTAGTGAAAAAAATTTTCAATTTAGAACTATAATTCGAGAGGTGCTTCGCACTCTTGCAAAATGTAAGATTCTCATATGGCTGTGTCCTGCAAATAAATTCTGTCCTACAGATGAATTCTTTTTTGAAAACACGATTCATCTAAATTCGCAACTTTGCAGTTTGTTCTCTTCGCGGTAAATCAAGCACCAAAATAATACACCAGTTGATTCGAGAATTGAAACATACTGCCTCCCTCCTCTAATGTTCTTGTATGTTTAATTTTTTATTAGTAAATAACGCTATTAATAATTAAATAAATATTTCCTTAAGGAAACATAAAAATATACTTTAGGCACACTCAATTTCTCTTTGCGCGCTTTTAACTAACAGAGGAATTACATAAGAAAAATAATAAAAATACATATAATATAAGTTAATGATCGATAATTGCTTCTCGCTAAGAAAATTTTAGGATTTTACCATTCGACTACATTATAGAAGTGAAATGTATTGTTAACGCTAATCAATATTTCATATTAATTCTGTTATTGAAACGAGGGTAATAGTATTTTTTAGAAAAATTTTTCTAAAATTTCGTAAATACTGAATATTCAATAAAGCGCTTAGAGAGATTATTTATACATGCAGAATTGCTAAACAGAATCTCGTTGACCATATTAAAGATAAAGTAGTAATAGTAATATGCATAATTAATATACAAAGTTTTTGTAAGTAAAAGGATGTTGAAAAAAAATAAAAAAAAATATATATATATATATTACATAATTATTACTGTGCATTATATCTTATTAGATAAGTACTTTTGTGCTATGTAAAGCCACTCTACGATAGTTACGCAATTAAATCTTGATATTAAGTGATTAATGTATAATCTGGTATAATTACACTCATGCAATTTCATATGGTTATAGTTACATATACACATACACATACACTTTGCATAATATACATTAGTTATTAAATAAAAAATAATCATGTATATTCACAGTCATCGATGAAAGATTCTATGCTCAATCTGTATTGTAATTATTATCTTGAGTTTTTATGATGATTGCAAAAGAAACAGAATATTCATTCATGATTACATTTTTAATTCAAAAGGAAAATTCCGTGACAATAATCGAAAAATAATTGAAAAATTATTATTCTATCGTTAGTAAAAAAATTTATTTTTAAAATACATTTACTAATGTATATAACAGTTTTGAAGATTTAATTTATTAAATATGTTTAACATACAAAAAAACAAAGTAAAAGGTTTTTTAAAATTTTAAAAACTTCTAATTTGAATAAACTTTGAAATGCTTAATATTAAAACACAATCCTTGCACTAAAAATTGCATTTAGAATAAATTTAATTATTTTAAAGTATATGTGATAGGCAATATAGGCTTTTATATCAAAACTAGTTTTACAAAATTTTTTTTTTCAAAAAATGAAAGTTTGAATTGTCGATGACTTTATTTCACATATGTATAGTCTGTATTACTAATTCCTACTACAGAGGAAATATGAATAACATATGTATTACCAGTCATCAAAAGAAACTCAAAAAATAAATAATATAAATAAAAATTGAATATATTGCAGAAACCGAAAAGTAAACTTGTAAACTTGTTGATGACATAGTTCTTATATTTGTAGATTCTTTATTGCTAAGACTATATTCTTATTATTGTGATAAAAGAGCAAAAAAAAAAGAATAAAATACTTCCTTTCTTAAAACCATTACTTTATAGCTGAAAAAGTTTTTAGGTCAAGCCAGACTGGGTGTCGACGTTTAAATAAAACAATACGTTGAATGTGTTCATACATAGGCAAAAAATAATGAAAATATCTGTGCATATTATAACGACAGTTTTTAATGCAATTTAAAAGAAAAAATTAATTATATTTTTACTTGAATTTATTAATGTCATAAGGTAGTAGATAACTTTGCACTGTATACACTTGTCAAACGAAATCTTTAATAATTTCTGCCTTCGTAGATAAAATTTTAAATTGCATATAATCACATTCGTTAATGTAAAGTTGAAAAAAAATGTGAAGTTTTAAAAACTATTATTTTCTATATGACTATACACGTATAGGAGTGATTAATAAAGTATAACTTTTAAAACAAGATAATTTTTATTTTTTATAATTTCAGCTTACTGAGTTACTTATCATAAAAGATTAATAAATTTAAATATTAGGAACTGCAGACTGAATAATAATTATGCAAGCGCTATTCTTATAATAAATTTTGAGGCAGTCTAAATTTATAGACGATTTATAATTCCATAGGATGGATGATGTCAATAATTGTCATATTAATAATAATAACAACAATAACATTAACATTAACAACAATAATAATAGTAATAATATTTGTCGAATAGGTTGCACAATCCAATTAATTTTAGTACACAAGTTAATACATGAAATGATTGATAACATTTCGATTGGAGGCAGTATTTAATTTATTATTTTTCTTAATCAAAATACAAATATAATTATATTTAAAAAATTAATAACAATATCTAATATATTAAAGCATCTAAGAATGAAATTGTGTCAACAAAATGTTCAATATAATTTTGCTTATACCTTGATCATTGCTAATTTGAGCATGAGCGGTAAAAAAAATGACTAATCATTTTAATTATTGGATTAGTGCTAATTGTAAACTAGATTTTCAACGCCATTCGACTTTTATTGTTATAGTTTATATTTCCATTGTTATCCAAACTAAACTATAGATCATATAGGTAATATGGATCTTCGTCGAAACTAACGATATGTTAAACGATTTAGGTTTATTTCACTTAATGGTGTAAATCAGTTCTGAAGTACTGATTAAATTTAGTGATCATTAATTCTAAATTAATTCAAATTACACCTACACTGCTACTTGATAAAAAGTAAGCCAATTCTAAATAGCTGTCAGTCATTTATAAATACATCGTATAAAGATAAAACGTTGAAAACGAAAGGGGACAAAACTTTTGTACTAGTAATGCTCGTAGCAACGACGTTGATAATGATTTTTTTGACAACTCGCCACATTTTACTATAAATGATAAATTATAATAGGATTTAGCATTGCGTATATTATAGAGATACACTGATTTCGATGAAAAAAGTTAAGGCAACGGCACAAATTCATTCAGCTAACGTGTGTAATTTTAGCTAGTGTTTTATACACAACGTAATTATGTATAATAGTTGTAATATGTTACGTACTGCAACACGAACAATATATGGGCACTACCAGGAAGCTTTTAATTTGTAAGGAACTACTACGATTTGATTTGCTCCAGTTTATAAGATGGAAGATTTTTTTGAGTTGCAATTTTTTTTTTTATTGAATCGTAGTAAATAACG